>JAJEJO010049593.1:1355397-1832525 GCA_020662805.1 Glaucomys volans
AGGTGACCGTGCTCCCTCCCCCTGCAGCCACCCAATTAGACCTAACACTTATCTAACTTTATTAAGGTTTGAGAAAGATACTAGAGAATAACCATGCAGAAAAAGAAAACCCAGAGCTGGAGACCAGCTCTCTCTCTCTCCAGGGACACAGAGCATTTGTTTCCCCCAGGCAATCCATTATTCATCTTTCTTCCCAGTGTTACTGGAGACACAAGATCCCTCTGGGAAGGAGAGAGGTTAGACCATAATGCTCTATTCTCCACAAGTATTAAGTCAAATTGGTAGGAAAACAGGTTTTATTTAAAGTCTGCTCTGAGGGAAGATGGAAGAAATTTTGTTGTTTTGGAAGTTTCATCTCCAGAAGAATCCTGGAAGAAGGAAAGGTTTTAAGAGGGGAAAGAGGTATTAGGACAGAGTCAGGAGATTCAGGGCTGCTTCACAGATTCTCAGTCCCCAGCAGACTCCTTATCATATCAAAAGGAGCTGGAATTTCCTTCATCTGCATCACCCTTTTACATGAACATATCTTTTTAACTGAGTGAAAGAAAAGGTATTACAGAGGGCTTTCTTTAGAACTTAGAATACCAAAAGAAAGGATGTTAGTGACCTGAGGAATAGATTGGAGAAACAGTTGGGAAGCGGGGGTGGCAATTCCCCAGTCCTCATTCTCAGCATAAGGACCTGGGGGGAGGAGTCCGGAACTTGTCTGTTTCACAATAACTGGTTTATCCTTTGTTTCTCGAATCACCTTTCTTTGAATCTAAGGTCTCAGCCTTCCGTCTCTTAACCATACTTGAAGAATGAAAAAATAAAAATCAACCAGCATTATCATAGTCGCTGGGAGATTTTTACGTTTCCAATTAGCATCTTTGGTTTGAGCACCTTACATTCTAGGCTGAAGACAAACCCTCCATATTACATAAACTCTCCTTACAGGAAGTGAGAACTTTTCTACAGCTCTAAGGGAAGCAATGGTGTACCCAAGAGCCTCCTCCAGGAGATGCATTTCATCTGTCTCTACTGAAGGTGGAAATCACCTGCATTTGGGTTTGCTTGTTTTTGTGGTGCTGGGAATCAAACTCAGGAACTCATGCATGCTCAGTACGTGCTCTGCCTATTAGCTACATTCTAACACCCACCTTCATTTTTAAACTAGTTCCATGGAGGTTGGGAGGCACTCCACATCCAATATAAGCATCCAGGGACTTTCTGACCCTATGAACAAGCAGACTTACAAAACTGACTGTTTAATTCGAAGGATATGGTAGTTAACAACATGATAGATCCAGATTTTAGTTCAATGAGACACCCAGACAAAAAGGCACAACTTGATAGCCATGGTAGGTGCCACAACAGAACGTCCCGCAGGATTGTGTGGTCTCAGAGGAGCCGTGCTAGATCTTACAAAGTGCCAAATATATTCAAAGGCTGCGTCTTGGAAATGGGATTTTAATTAAGCATTTTAACACTTGGGAATTCAGAAATTTCTATGTGAAAATAAGCAATCATGGCCCACTAAAGCCATGTGCTCTGCCTCTGAAAAAGGTCCCCAGGCTTCTTGAATGCATTTCAATAAAGCAATCTTTCTCAGGAGATGAGGAAACATTAGAAAAAAATCTGTTTTAAATATTTGTTGAAAGGCATGTTATCAGAAATAAAGAAATAGAGGTACCTGAAAATAAAGGTTGGCTGGGCCCCAAAATGAGGAAGTTGAAATACAGTTTAATATGCTGTGTAGAATACATATGTAATCGTGCTTTTTCTAGAAAGCAAAAAATTTAAGGTTATAATAATCATTGTTGTTGTTGTTGCTTAATTGTACACTACTGGTTTGGGCCAACATTTTTGCACATTGTAACATAGAATATAGGCAGGAGCACAGGTTTGTAGGGCAGAAAATCTACCTAAACATCAGTTTGTCACTTCGTTGGGCAAATCACCAGCCTCTCCAAGGTTCAAATCACATAACTTTAAAATGGATACCATTGTAACCGTGGAAGAAATGTAAATAAGTTACATTTCATATTGCAAGCCCTCAATAAATGCCAGTTGTTATTTTTGCAAAATGGAATTGAGAAAAATTTGAGGAAAAACAGATGCTATCCTTCAACCCATTTTCAAAAGCCAAGTGTAGAGTGGGGATGTGGCTCGGTGTTAGAGCACTTGCCTCCCACGCATGACATCCTAGGTTCCATCCTCAGCATGCAGGACAATACAAAGCCAAGTACAATTAAAGATTTATACATGCTGGGTACAGTGGCACATGCCTGTAAATCCAGCAGCTTGGGAGGCTGAAGTTGGAGGATCATGAGTTCAGAGCCAGTCTCAGCAACTAGTGAGGTCCATTGCAACCTGGGGAGACCCTGTCTCAAAATTAAGAAATAAAAATGTCAGGGAGTGTCACTCAATGGTTATGCATCCTTGGGTTCAATTCCTGATACACAAACAAAAAAAGTTTTAGACATTTTTTCAGGATAAATGTATGTACCTTCATTCCAGAGATATGAATTTGTTCAGTTTTTGAATTACTTCTAAACTGGACTAGACATTAGACATCTTTTGTATTAAAACTATGAACATGTTATAATGTTAAAGGCTGCATTTTATTCCCTCACATGACAATGACAATATTTTACTATTTATAAATATATATATAAACATATTCTTTATGACTTTTATGTTTTCACTCTTTCCTACTATTATTTTAGCATTATTTTTCAAAGTACACACAAATAGAATTGCTGCACACAAGCATTCCTTAGTATCTGCCCTGTCATTTGTAGTGACACTGCTGTTCGATCAGCAGAGGCATCAAATGACCCCCAGAATTTGTGCTTCCCCGTGTTGTGTGAGACTGTCTCAGGAATGTTCTACTGGAGGCCAGGTATGTGTCTGACAGTAGGGGCTCTCCAACCCTGATGTCCTGAAGGTTCAGAGGTCCGTTTCCTCCCATGTGCCTTGGCTCAGGCAGGGACCTTGCCAGAAATGCAAATGTTCAGCCAAGTCAGAATAATTTTTACCAGATACCTGATCGTAGACAAGTTTCATCCTTAAATTTTTTTGGTCTCAGTTCCTTCACTTGTAAAATGGGGATAAAAATACACATGGTGGTAAAGAAAAAATTAAAAGGAGATATTACCAAGCACATTGTACCTGATTCATCCTAAGCACTTAGTAAATGTGTGTTCTATTCCTCTATCCTCTTGTAAATTGTAAGTTTTTATGCCGTGTACCTTGTAAAAAGCAGAGGCTCAGAATGTTATTTTAAATATTTGGACTCCTTTTTCTCTGGAAAAGTATTTTGGGAATAATGGACCAAAAGAGACATCTGTGGAGTTAGCTATCTTTAAAGAGCAGGAGAGACAGAGAAGAGAAGGAAGGGGAATAAGAAGGGAAGGAGGAGAAAAAAAGGAAAGGAAGAGAAGGAGGGAGTGGGGAAGAGGGGAGATGATGAGGCAGGACTGGGATAGATGTGAAAGACAGGCAGGAGTAGAGGCAAATCCCACTTTTGTCTTTTACTAACTGTGTGAAATACAATTCTGAGATAACTCCCTTCATCCTCAATCTCTTGATCAAAAACTTGTAGCTAAAGGCTTCTGTCTCCATGTATTCTTGTGAAGAACTCTTATGAGAGTGGATTTAAAGTTCTTTCAGACAAACATCAGCTGTCCAAGAAAAGTTAGCTCTTACCCCTATAGCCATCATCATTTCCACTGCTGACACTTACCATTTTATCGTGATATTTATCATGGGCAGCATTGACATCACCTACTGTGATCAGCTTCCTCAGATAGCCTCATGGCTGAGCCTCCCAGGATGCACTTGAATGCTGTTTATCTATTCCTTCCCCGGGGAAGCCTAGAGCCACAAATTCCACCTTAGCCCATCTCAGGGCTTTGCGAGTGACCAATTAATGCATACTAGTTGTATTCATTAATTAAGTGACTTAGGAATCAGAGCAAATTCGGAGTGAAAACAAGGCCTTTTTGTATCTTCGGCATACTGTAGACAATTTGCTCATTCATTGCTAACAGTATAAATCTCTATATGTCTGTATCTCTAGCTATTACCTTTCTAAACGTGTCATCATTATACATATGTATTAGTATCTGTACCTTTGTTTCTATTTTCTTTCCTGGATTGTTTTTTGCCTTTGATCTTGATACCAGAAGAGACAGAGGCAGACCCTCCACTTGCAGCAAGACCTGCCTATAGAAAGGATCTCAGGCAAGTGCTTTGTGACAGCTGCCCCCTTATGGTGCCCACAAAGATGTAGATGAAAAGATGATTTTTGCATTTCCTCTAATGACAAATTCATCAGACTATTTAGAACCAAGGTGGGAGGTTCACCAGGGGAAGGAACACAGTTCTTACCGGCCATGGTCTTCCTGAGATCTAAGCTGTGCACATACCCTGCCAGGAATCCCAGTTAAATGCTCAATGAAAATTCAGCAGTATCTTCCTAAAGAAAGCAGCCTTTCTAATAAACGACACTCTCCCAAAGTGTCATAATCTGACATAAACTTAAGAGTTAAAGTCCTTTAGAGCAGTCTGAGCAGTAGTTGAGTCTGATGAGTTAAAAAGAGGATCCTAAATTGATTTCACTGAAGGTTTGTGTTGGTTCAACAACCCAATGCTATATTGTGGGGGAGGTAAACTTTCTTTGTCTTCTTTGCTTTTATTTCTTTTCCTCTTCTATTCTCAAGCTGTCAAGTCTTCTATTGGCGTTTGCAGGGCTCCTGACAACTGCTCTTCCTTTTCCAAGTCATTTATACTGAGTCTGCTGGGAGATGAAAAAAAACAACGGCAAGTAACCAAACTTGCTAAATAAAGTGTGTTTAATAAGACTTTATGAGACCCAGCAGGAGAGTTTGTGCCTTCAATTCATTAAATTCTATCTGCAAATACTCACTGAGCTTCTTTGTGCAAGGGCTTCTGATGGTCCCTGGGTGATGGCCTGTCCTAGGCAATAAAGCTCCATTGTTTGGGAGCTGGAAACTTTGAAATGTTTAATTCTATTTTCAGGTGCCTTTTAAAATGTCTGCATTTATGGCTAAATTGGGAATGGCCAATGTATTTAATTTCTGACCTATGGAGATTTATTTAATTACTGCCTTTATATGTGTGGATTTCTATGTCTCCCAAATCAGTGACACACATAATCTTTTGTTTTGATCCTGCATTTGTGGTAAGGAAGATTGGAATAGTCATTAACATGTTAGAATATACAGAAAAAAGTCTGCTAAACTGGCTATTTGAAATTCTTTAAAATTGTCATCTAGAATTATCTCTCCACTTAAGTCGAAGCCTGTGCCACAAGGCTTTGTCTATGCATCAAATATCAAGTTTACTTTCATTTGTTGCATCCCCGAGATCCCATATTAGACAGGGCACTGAGTCAGGGAGACCCAGTTTTTCACATACAATCAGCAAGGACCTCCTTAAACAAGCATCTGTGGATTCTAGTTCTGTTTATTTCCTCTGTAAGAAGAAGATGCATCAAGAGTACAAGCAATAGTAGGTGTTAGTGTGCATGTGGGGAAAAAGGCATACTCATACATTGCTGGTGGAGTTGCAAATTGGTGCAGCCACTCTGGAGAGCAGTATGTAGATTCCTCAGAAAACTTGGGATGGACTTTCCTTTTGACTCAGGTCTTAAAATCAGCATACTACAGTAATGCAACCACATCAATGTTTATAGCAGCTCAATTCACAATAGCTAGATTGTGGAACCAACCAAGATGCCCTTCAATAGATAAATGGATCAAGAAATTATGGTATATATACACAATGGAATATTATTCAGCCGTAAGAACAAAATTATGGCATTTGTAGGAAAATAGATGGAATTGGAGAATATCGTGTTTAGTGAAATAAGCCAATCTCCAAAAATCAAAGGCTGAATGTTTTCTGATAAGTGGATAAAGATACACATGGGGGTAGAGTGGGGATAAGAGAAGAATCGAAGAATCGAGGAAGTTTGGATTCTGCAGAGGGAAATGAGGGGGGAGGAGGCAAGGGAAGGAAAGACAGTGGAATAAGACAGACATCATTATTCTATGTACATGTATGACTCCATGAATGGTGTGACTCTACATCGTGTACAAGAGAAGTGAAAAGTCATACTCCATTTGAGTACAATGAATCAAAATGCAGTCTGTAAAAGTAAAAATAAGCAAAATTTAAAAATAAATAAAAAAAGAAGATGATCACATATGCTTCTTAAAGTGAAAATGTTACACATTTTCAATCACTGTTGTTGGGGACAATGTAAAGATCAATGGTTGACTGTAGCTAGGGGGAGGAGAGAATGAAGAAGCAGAGCACAGAATATTTTTAGGACATATTCTATATGATACTATCATGGTGAATGCATGTCCTAACACATTGTCTAATCCACAGAGTACACTCTGAACTTTGTGTCATAATCATGTGTCAATACTCAGTGTAAGTTCATCAACTCTGACAAATGCACCACTCTGGTGACGGATGCAGGCAGTTGCAGGTGTGGAGAATGCCGAAATGGGGGAGAGGGAGGTAGACATAGTATACACAGGAAATCCGCATCACTCTCTCAGTTTTGCTGTGAGTCTAAATTTTCTATAAAAAGTATGTCTTTTAAAAATTTTAAAACTATTAGTAAGCAAAGTATATTCCCAAGCTCTTTGAAGCTATGAGCCCACCAATACATCAATGAAGACCCTTCCCTCCACTGCAGCAGAGTCTTTCTTGCTGGTTTACAGACTTTCCTGTAGGAGACATCAGTGAGAGCCAGAAGATAATAGAGACACAAAGAAGCTACCTGTGTAGGCTGCCTCCCTGGCCCCACCACTCACCTCCTTCCTTCCACAACAATGGGGCTGGTCAGGAGGAACAATTCCGGGAAGGACTATAATCATTCAGAGCCTCCCTGGGATCCTCCGTGTGTATCTCTCTTGCTGGCTGTGGATTGGCCTAAGGTCATGCACAGGGAGGAACAGCAGCTCTGACCAGACGCCCTGCAGGAATGTCAGGCCTCTCTCAGGGGTTCTAATACCATGCCTCCAGCAGTACTCTCAACAGGCGGGATTACAAGCTTTAGTCCTTGCTTTCAATTTGGAGATGTAACAGAGAGGTGGTTAAGGGACTAGCAAAGACAAATCTGGGCAGATGGGTCAGTCAACTTTCTGTCGCTGTGACCAAAATCCTTGAAGAGAACAACTTAGAAGAGGAAAAGATTATTTTAGTTTGTGGTTGCAGAGGTTCGGTTCATGGTCAGCTGACTCTATTGCTCTGGGCCCAAGTGAGGCAGAGCATCATGGCAGAAGGGAGTGGCGGAGGAGCACTGCCTCACTCACGGTGGCGAGCAGGCCACCATGATTAGGCTCCAGTGTTCATAATAAAAATCATTTTCCTTCTGAACATGACTTTTTTGGGGGGACACCTCCTATCCAAACCATGACAGTTATTTTTCTAAATGTAGTTTCCTTAGCTCTAAAAAGGGGACAACCATCTTTTGAAAGATTTAAAGAAATAATGTATTAGATATTCATTAGTGCATGACACAAAATACTTGCTTATCCTTCATTAGTCCTTCTTCTTTTTCCTACCTAGAAGATCCGGTGGAAGCCACTTCATTCCCTATGAGAACTGGTGATAAGTGAAATTTCTGGGACAAATTCTTTCTAACAATTGCACCTTGAAAAGCATCGAGAAGTGAAGGTCAAGGTGTTTTTGTTGCAGTAGCTGTTTTTGCATTGCCTAGGATGGCAAACTCATCAGACGAGCCAGAATAGGTAGCTTATCAATGTCACTTATAGTCTCCGCTTGCTCCTAATTCACCATCTGCCCCTTCTTATTTATGGTGAGAGAGGTCAGAGGATGTATAACATGGACAAGAATGCTGATCTCTTCCATTCAGAGGATTCCCACTTTCAAGAAAGGGGAGAAGCAAAAAGGGTGGCTCCCCTAACCTTCAGAAATCAACCCCATCTTCTCATCCAAGTCCGTGAAGAAACCTCTTGATCTCGCCCAGTTCTGACCTTCATGAGGAAGGATACAGCTTATTGAGAACGTTTAGCAGATGTTGGAGTTGTAGATAAGTGTGATACTCTGCAGATCCTTCAGTGGACCAAACAATGTTCCAAGGACGTGGCTTTCTGAAGCCACTTTTTGGTGGCACCTAGAATAACCACTATGGTGATAAGTTGAGTTACTCACTCAGCCAGAGTCTTGTTCTACATACGTAGTGGCTATTACTGATAGTTGAGGACACAAAGAGTGAGAAAGATTAAGTAACATTGTCAAGGACCACATCTGTAAAGTGACGGGTGCATGATCTATAGGAGTACTGGTTTCCTAAATCACCCTGCTGTTGTTTTTATCCTGAATGGCCTGGGTCAGTTTTTCCATATTCCCCCCTGTGGCCTCTCTGGGATAAGAAAGTATTAGCACCTGCCGCAAGGGGGGTGTTCTTGGTGCTCCTTTTTGCCCCACACATCCAGAGACACCCTTACTATAGAGCAGCAAAGTGACACTTATGTCACCTCTTTGAGTCCCCTGACCCAATTTTCAGAGGTAGATAACACTGACTTCCTTCACCTCAAACACCATTTGGTTGATGGTGATGGTGAAGGGATTAATAAAATATTTGATGTGATGTTCCCAGCGTCACATCACAAACAAGAATCCATCTTCCTTTCCCCTTTCCTATGTCCAAGGAACTGTCTGGGGACAGTTATACTAGTTTCTAGGGAAAAGTTTATCTCCTGTTTATCATTAGGCCAATTAGGTTTCTGCCTTTGGGGATTTTCTAATAGCAAACATTTGATAAAACATCACAACATTGATGAAAGATAAAAGGATATCTTCTTTCTTTGAAGTTAAAGTCATTTTTAGGGATTGGTGTAACAAATAGGGACTACTTAAAAAGAATTCCAACAAATAGTAAAAATGCTAAAACGTCCAAGGAAACCTTGCCAAAAATTCAACGTCATTTTAGGAAGAAAGGAAAAGAAAAAAGGAAATTTGTTTTAATTTTAATTATCATTGTTGTTAGGGTGCTGTCTTGTTTTCCACATCAAGTACAGGGATGACTTGGACAGTCTCCATAATAAATACCTTAAGCCACGCACGCTGTCATGTTCAAAAGCACAGGAGTGCACAGGTGTGTTTAGAGCAGCTGCTGGGGTTCTGGGGAGGATCGTTGTGTTTGATTTGAGCTCTGTTCTTCTTGTTTTGGAAAATCAAAATGGGAAGTGAATCTCAACAATGCCTTCCAAGAAGTCTGAAAGATAGAGCAGGGCAGGGAATTTTATAAAATGATCTTTGTTCTTTTCCATATCTCCCAATCTATTCAAGTCACTGTCTACCATGGTGGGCATGGAGGAAGAGGCCATGCTCCATGCTGTCCTTGAGAGTGTGGGTTCTTCCAACTTACAACATTTCCATGGAAGGGACAGAGTTTAGAAGGTCACAGACCAAGTTTCAGGGCCAGATCTAGAAGTGGCAGTGTCACTTCTAGGCAAAGCTCAATCACATCTTGTTTACTTCTTTGCATAAAGAGAATGGGAAAGGTCTTGAATACCCAGGACAAACTCACAGGGTTTCATGAGCACATTTCATTGTCTACTCTACACCTTCTTTGGAATTTTTGTTTCTACCCTTGAATTCTTCACCCTAACTTCAATTCAGGCAATGGAACGTTTGAAAAAAAATTAGATTCTGCCATTTTTGTGTTTAAGACTCAACAGTGACTCTACGATTTTTATAAAGTAAAAGCTGAAGTCATCTCCATGTCCTCATTGGCCCCCTTACCTTGCCAACCTCAACTTCTGCCACTTCTCCTCATTCATGTTCCAGGGTGACAGGCTCCTTAGAGGCTCTTCCTTTGAGTTGCCCTCTGCCTGGAAAGTTCTCAGCCAATGACTCTCCTGCACCTCCTTCCAACCCAAGTTCACCTTGTCAGTGAGGTCTAACACCACCACTGTATTTAAAACCCCAACACTTCCCAACCCTGCTACCTTGTTGTCTTTCTTCCAGATCATTTAGCACCTTCTACCTGGTATTTAAATTGATATTATGATGATTACCTATCATCCATGCCCCCATCCCAGATAGTTACCTTGCTGAGCAAATCATGCTGCACAAGGTGGTGGCAGTGGTGGGAGGACATGATGCACATTTTGTTCTATCTCAGCTGCAGGAGCAGAGGCTTCTGTTGTTTTATTTTGTGACAACTGCCTAGATTAATGCTTGCAACATGGCAGACACTCAACTCATATTTACTGCAGGAATGAATGATTAGAAAACAAACTTTTTTATTTGTTCTAATTAGTTATGCATGACAGCAGAATGCATTTTGATTCTTTGTAAGATGAATAGAGCAGAACTATTCATTTCTCTGGTTGTACACGATATAGAGTCATACTATTTGTGTGATCATACAAGTACCTATGGAAATGATGTCAATCTCATTCCACCATCTTTCCCACTCCACTGCTCTCTTCCCTCCCCTCACTCCCATCTTCCCAATCCAAAGTTCCTCCATTCCTCTCCTCCCCTCCCATTATGGATCCACAGTTTCTTGATCCATTCATCTATTGAAGGGTATCTAGGTTGGTTCCATAGCTTAGTTATTGTAAATTGAGCTGCTATAAACATTGATGTGGCTGTGTCACTGTAGTATGCAGATTTTAAGTCTTTTGGGTATAAACCAAAGATTGGGATAGCTGGGTCAAATGGTGGTTCCATTTCAAGTTTTCTAAGGAATCGCCATACTATTTTTAAGAGTGGTTGTACTAATTTGCAGTTCCAACAGCAATGTGTGAGTGTACCTTTTTCCCCACATCCTCGCCAACATTTCTTATTGTTTGTATTCTTGATCATTGCCATTCTGACTGGAGTGAGATGATATCTTAGAATAGTAGTTTTGATTTGCATTTCTCTAATTACTAGGGATGTTGAATAGTTTTTCATGTATTTGTTGATCGACTACATATCTTATTCTGTGAAGTATCTGCTCAGTTCCTTAGCCTATTGATCAACAGGGTTATTTATTTTTTTTGGTGTTAAGTTCTTCGAGTTCTTCATATATTCTGAAGATTAATGCTCTATCTGAGGTGTGTGTGATAAAGATTTTCTCCTACTCTGTAGGTTCTCTCTTCACATTATTGTTTCCTTTGCTGAGAAGTTTTTTAGTTTGAATCCATCCCATTTGTTGATTCTTGATTTCATTTCTTGTGCTTTAGGAGGCTTGTTAAGGAAGTCAGATCCTAACCCCACATGATGAAGATTTTGACCTGCGTTTAGAAAACAAACTATAATGAAAATAATGTGACTGAATGAAGCCTCCAGGCCCAGCTCAAAGGTCCTGTGATGCTTGAAGATAGGTTTTCTTTGCACTTAACAGTACTGGAGCTTGGTATACTCACTGCCTTTGCAATGCTCCATTTCTTCTTCTGCAAAATGAGGATTTTCTCCATATCTATCATATCTACCTCTCAATGTCACTGTATTAGGGTTCTTTAGAGGAACAGAATCAACAGGAAGTATGATTATAAAAAGGGGATTTATTAGATTGGCTTACACAACCAGAAGCTGGATAGTCTACGATGGTGGTCTGCAGTTAGAGAACTGGAAGAACCCGCAGCTACACAGTCCAAGATGAAGAAGCCCCAGAAGGGGTTGAACAAGAAGGACCAACATTCTAAGACCAAGGCTTCTGGAAACTACCTGGAGAATCACTGGCAGAGTCTACTTTGGAAGAGTGAAGAAGTGAGAGTCCAGTATTCTCAGAGGATCAAAGTAGCAATCAAGAACCTGGTCAAGAAGAACCAAGCTTGCATCTGCATCCTCTTCCTTGTTCTTCCAGCTTTTATTCCATCCTATTGGGCAGAGCTGCCCATACTTAAGGAGGGGCTCCACTTCAGTTCCTATCCCACATGCCAATCATTCCTAGACACACCCTCATGAACACACCCAGAGACCTCGTAATTATGGCATCTCAATCCAATCAAGTTGACAATTCAAATTAACCATTACAGTCACCATAAGATTTAAATATTGGAAAAGATCTTATATGAAGGGAAATGATTTAATCAACAATTTTATTAAAGGATATGGCTTGATTATTCTTTTTCTTGCTTTGAGAACATATGTTCTGGGGTCTCATTTCTGATTGAAGATTGATAGCAGTACCTGGGGCAATCCCCTTAAAGGCCTACTGTGCACCCACAGCTTGAATGGTAGCCCTTTACAAAGTCAGATTGCACCCAGTTGGCTCCATAGAGAAAGTCCAGTCAGGAGGATTCAGAACTTTTTCTGAGACAGGCAAGGCACCCAGAAATGTGCTAGGCCAGAGTTGCTGCCAATGCATCTGCTGAGACCTTCTGTTGAAAGAGCTGTCTCCCCTGTAGTCAGAAAACAAAGAATTCTTAGGTTGCATGACAGCTCTGTGCGATCAGCTTGAACTGCCTGTCCAAACCCTGTCTCGAATGATAAAAAGAAATGATAATCTTTAATGCTTTGTTTTGGTTAAGAATCCTCTGCTTTCTTCTCTGTTGAGTTTCAGGTGGGCTCCAGAGTTGGCATTAGAGATTGAAACTTGTTTGTGCTTAATCCATATTCTGTGCATTTCTGTCCCCAGAGTAAAACCAACCTACTCAAATTCCACCCTGGAACTTGGATGGCATCCCTTTGTTATGGGGCACAACCTAAGAACAGACCAATCACCACTGAGAAGTCCACATTTGAGAGTCTTTATTACCTGCTGGCTGACTTTCTCACACAATGCCCCAAAAATGGCTATTGGGAGAACAACCCCGACCATAGGGTTGAAGGGATTTTTATACAGTAAATCAGTACATCAAACCTAAGTATCTGTTGCTATGATTCAAAACTATAAACTAATATCATGAGATCTAAAATCATTAATAGAAGGGGGAACTGGGTCAAAATGACCTTACTTAGGTACAAACTAAAGAATGGTTACTAACATCTACACGATCACTATTGACATCACCATTTACATGGTACATTGTTTAGGAAAATAGGAATCAAAAAGAGAGCAATTTTTCATTATACAAGAATTGCCATTTCATCATTTTGTGTTGCCAAATATGTCATGCTAAGTAACTGATGATGGGTACAGAGGCGGGGTGTCCCCATGGGAGAAGCTAAGCAACTGTTGACGGGTAGAGGGGTGGGGCATTTCCATGGGAGAAGCATTTCCTACATAACATGGAGTCTCAGAGCAAAATGGAGTCTGTTTAGTCATTGTCCATATAGCCTGGCCTGTAACATTTCCATGAAGTCCAATATGTCAAACCATCACACTTTCACTGGAGGATTAAAGGGAAGGATATTGGTAAGAAGGATAGAGCTATTTGCCAGGAATTGATCAAATTGGTTCATAACTGAACTGATAAAGACTTTTTGTAACTACTTAAGACTGAATGAGTGCCTAAAAATGCTTAGAAAAGAAGATTATTTTCTCTAGATAATTCTACTGGTACTCTTTATGTTTTAATGTGGAAAAGACATTATCATTATGAAGAGCTGAACTAAACCACATCCTAATCCCCTACACTTTCCTTTATGGACTTGAAATTAGAAAGATTTCCTGAGCAGACCAATCATCTCCAAATTTCCACCTTTTATTTTATTTTATTTATTTATTTATTTTTTTTTCTTTTTTTTGCTGTGCTGGGGATTGAACCCAGGACCTTGTGCTTGCAAGGCAAACACTCTACCAACTGAGCTATACCCCCGGCCCAAATTTCCACTTTTATCATGATTGTTATCCAGTTTGTTCACCTTCCCCAATCAACCCCTTTAGTAAGAAGCCTCCCTCTTGCAATCTGTCCTTATAAAGTAGTATTCAGAAGTCCTAAGTGAAGCTTGTAAAGGGATTTTCAGAAGCTGTTTATTTATAAAGCTTAGCTTCTAAATAGTTGATTGAATAGAAAAATTGGCCTCATGCCCCATACTGGACGTAAGATAAACATGGGCAAGGTGGAAACTGTCCTCCATGACCATGTTCTAGCCTGAAGATCTCTGAGAACATTCCAAAGGGAAGACTCCCAAAGCAGTAAGTGTTCCCGTCTGTGACTGCTTCGTTCCTGGCTCCTCCTTGCAAGCCCTGAGCTTGCCACTGAGAGCCCTGGGGAATTCTCTCTTGAGCTGTGGACAAACTGATTCAGGGGCTTTCCTTGTTACCACAGTGACAAGGGGCAACAAGATGTGATTTGCTGAAGAACGTGCCCCCTTTTCCTGTTATCTTCACCCCGCTGTTTGCCAAGCTGAACTGATGTGTGGGAACTGACAGAGGTGGATCACTCAGACATCTCCCCCAGCATTGTCCCCACCTCACCCACTCCATTTCCTCTGTCTGGGCTTCTGACCTGATAAGACCTTATTACAGTTTGGTGGATTGAGTTCCTTTCATGGATCAGGCCCTGTGTTTGGGATCTGTATATACAGCATCATTTAATCCTCATGTACTATATGGAATAGGTTCTATTATTACCATTTCACCCAGGAGGAAGGTGAGAGAGTTTAACAGACTTATCAGAGGCAGCACAGCAAGGACGTGACAGAGATTGTCTATCAGTAGCGAATCTCTTTTTATTTTTCCTATCTCTTCTCTAGGAACTTGCTATACCAGCTCTTTAATTAGTTATTGGAACACGTTAACGGGCCTGCAATGTCATAAAAATGTGTGACCTTGAGCGACTCCTTCTTCCCTGAAACTCATTCTCCCCTCTGTAAAACAAAACAATGGGATTAAGCTGTGCACTCATCCCTATATGCTCAGATGCTGAGGATGTAAATGATGGCAAGTGATGTTGAAATACCCTAACTTGCAAACCTGAGGCCACTCAACCCACTGAGAAATTACCAGCTGGCCACGGTACATGGCTCAGAAAGAGAAGTTTGGGGGAATATCATAGAACAGGGATCAAGAGGAGTAAGGGAAGATGCAGGATATGGACACTAGACAACTTTCTAATTTCAGACAAAATATGAACATCATTGGTTGCTCACATTACTCTGGTGAAGGCTGGACTTCAGGAAATTTTAGTTCACCTCTGTCTCTGTTGCTTGCTTAGGGTGTGATCTTGGGGATGTTAACCAAAACCTTTGAGGATCTGTTTCCTTGTCAGGAAAGAAAAGAGGTTAATAAGCATGCTTCCCTCCCATGGTTGTTTAGGAGAGCACCCTGGTTCCACAGAGGTGGCTTACCTCTGACCCGCCATTGCAGACTGTGTGTGCAAATATTCATCACCTGATACCCAACTTGCTCCTTTCTTTTCAACCCTAGAGAGCTGACCTCATCTGGATGTAACTCTAGATGACAAAAATAGTCTGAAAAGGTTGAAAGGTGATTAACTTTTTCACCAACAGCCTGACCATTCATGGAAATAAGGAAGATCGGAATCTCTTGTCTCTTGCTCTGCTCTTCTGAGCCAACAAAACCCAGGAAGTGCCCATTAAAGGCACTGATTTGGGGTTTTGACCAGTGATTTTAAACACTTGTTTTGCTCTTGAGCATCCCTGTTTTGGACTGAACATTGTTTGAAAGCTCCATTTAAATTTACAACTTTCTCCCCTCTTGAAGCAGATTCGTCTTGTCTTTGGATAACCTTGAATAAGCATGACAAACAAAGACTTATTCAAAAGCCCTGTTTTCCTTTCCAAAGCAATGGCCCCTGATGGGACAGTAGCCTTGGCTTTTATTTGAATCCACGTCTCTAGGCACGGAGGGAACATGCACCCAGAAATGTGTTTTCCCAGCATGCTTTGCTCCAAGGTCATACCTTCTCTGGTATTAGTCATTCTTAACTCATAAGATCAAAAATAAAGCTACATAAAAACTAAAAATAGATGATTTGTCACCCAGCAAGCACCAATAAAATGTAACCATGTGGAAACACAAGTTAAACCAAGGATGTCTTTCTGTTAGAGATAATTTCCTCTGTTGCCTCAAAAGTTACCATGTTTGCTCTCGTATAAATTCTTTGTGACCCCGAGAGCTCAACTCTGCTCTTCATTCCTTCTTTATGAGCCCAAGGACTCACTCTTCATAGTATATTGTAGCTGAGGGTTCTTTGTGAAAGTAGGCTCGCTTCCTGAGTTGGGCAGGTGCCAGGAATCTGAGTGGACTGAGATTGGCATCACCCACCTGCATCTGCCCTCACCCCGGCCAGCTCATTAGCTGGCCCCATTTCTAGGCCCCAGCCACTAACAGGGAAGACCACTGCCACTGACTTCTGGGGCAACAGAAGACTGAAGTCTTGTATACTGAAGATAAAGCTTCACCCTGGTCCATCTCTTCCAAAGACTCTCAGTTTGCCCAGTGCTTGGTCTCACCATAGGACCCACAGCATATAGACTGGCTGTTGGTATTTGAATTTTCTGTTACTACTCCAGAATGTAAACACAAACAATTAGAATGCCAACACAAACACTCAAAACAAAAACAACACTCGCAGCAAATTCACAATACTATCAAGAATAACTCTGATATACACACTAAAAATAACACTAACAGAACTAGGAAGAACAATAGCATCTAACATATTGAAAATTCACTCTGCACCAAACACCTTGCCATGCATTTTTATTGCACCTTCTCTAGATAGCTCTGTGAGTACCTAACCTTCATTTTGCACATAAAGAAATTAAGGTTCCAAAATCTTTAGTTTGGGAACGTGCCGATGTCACGTGGTTAACAAAGGTCAGGGTCTGCTGGATGCCCAAGTCTGAAAGGGAAAATCACACAGTTTGTTGTTTTGTTCCTCTTCTCATCCATGTGGTTAGATAAATCTTCAATGTGAACAGTGTGGAGACGAGTTCTCTATATTGAGGGGAGAAACAACATAAGAAAAGAATTAGGTAAGATCCACCGCATTCAGTTCTACTGAGTCTGACTACTTACCCTCCACTGTCAGCAACACATACCTGTATTATCCTGGCTGAGTGGACCAACATACAGATACTATTTGACCCAAATAGATGGTGTGCCATTATTATGCAGATCAAGAAAATGCAAGGCCATGGGCTGCATGGTTTTTCAATATCATTTGTGTCTGTTATATTAGGTGTCTATGAATGGAAGAAAGGAAGGGAGCAGGAAGGGGAGAAGAAAGAATTTATTTGTAACTATAGTTAATAATTAACCTTTTTAAGTGCAATCATTGCTTTAAGAGTTCTACATATGCAATCTAATCCCTGCCCTAATGGAAATGAGAAAAAAGATCTCTTTCATGAGGTTAAGAAATTTCTTTGCTGATTTTAAGTCCTGTGGGTATAGGCCAAGGAGAGGGAAAGCTGGGTCAAATGGTGATTCCATTCCGAATTTTCGAAAGAATCTCCATACTGCTTTCCAGAGTGACTGCACCAATTTACAACCCCACCAGCAATGTATGAGTGTACCTTTTTCCCCACATCCTCGCCAACACCTATTATTGCTTGATATAACACCTATTGTATTCTTGATAATAGACATTCTAATTGGGGTGAGATGGTATCGTAGGGTAGTTTTGATTTGCATTTCTCTTATTACTAAAGATGTTGATGCACCCACATCAATATTTACAGCAGCCCAATTCACTATAGCGAGATTGTGGAACCAACCTAGATGCCCTTCAATAGATGAATGGATAAAGAAACTGTGGCATATATACACAATGGAATATTATTCAGTCATAAAGAATAAAATTATGACATTTGCAGGTAAATGGATGGAGTTGGAGAGGATCATGTTAAGTGAGATAAGCCAAACCCAAAAAACCAAAGACCGAATGATTTCTCTGATAAGTAGTTGATAACACGTAAGGGGGGGGAGGTAGGGGAAGAATGGAGGAAGGATGGATTGTATAGAGGAAAGTAAGGGGAGGGGGGTGGGGAAGGAAAGATAATAGAATGTGACAAACATCATTATGCTATGTGTATGTATGAATATGCAAATGGTGTGAATACTACTTTGTATACAACCAGAAAAACGATAGCTGTACTCCATTTGTGTACATTGAATCAAAAACAAATAAATAAATTTTTTTAAAAAAGAAATTTCTCTGGTTCACAAGGCTAGTAAGTGGTAGAGATGATATTCAGACCCAGAGCACAGAACCTGCACATTTTACCACAATGCTATGGTGCCTAATCTGCTACATACTTCACATTGCTCTAGGTGCATGCATGCAGCACTAAATACAGCTTGTGATGGATGTTTTCCTCTCCCTCAAACCACTCTGACCTTTAGCCTTGGGTCCTACCACCTACTGCTCCCCTTCTATCATCTAGCCACGCTGGACTCCTCACCGATTACCTCATCGGTGAAGATGCTTTCTTCTTAGAGCATCTGTCTCTGCCCATTTCACTGGCTAATTCTTTCCATGCTTTCACATTGGGCTTGGGAGTCATCCCTTTCAAGAGTCTGTCCCTGGGTTGCTCTTGGCTTTGCTGCTTCCTTTGGATAGTGTGTTCACACCCTGAGTGTCTCTTCACCCATTGTGCCCATTACGTGACACTGCACCTGTGGGTGGAGGTCGCCTTCTCCTTCCCAGAGAAGCCCTTGAGAACAGAAACTGCAGCATGTTCTCTGCTGCACCCCCACTCAACACAGCCTCCGAGAAACAGCGGACTTCCTAAGGATATTTCTGAAATGGATGCATGAATGTAGGACTCGCTGGCTGAGTGCTTCGGTACAGTGGGTAGAGGAACAACAATTTGAGAATTATTGCAGGTGCTACAACTGAGACAGTGTACTAAGCCACAACCCCAGACAGCCCTCAAGACTTCAGAGAAGAAAATGCAATACTTGGCCAGATCAGTTAGTAAGCAAGAGAAGCATATGCTAGAGACTCAGTACAGAACCATTGACCCCACAGCTCATCAAGTTCAATCCCTTACATTACAAGTTGGGAAATGAGAGCACAGAAAAGGGGAGGGATCACACATTGAGCCAAAGCCAAGTGGAGAACAGAACCAGGACTTCTGGCTCCCCGCCCACTGTTCTCTATCTTTTTCTCATCTCGGGATGCATGAAATGGGATGCTGCCCACATAAAATGCTCGTTCTAATGAGGAGACTGTGGTTGGAAGAGATTTCTCTTAATGAAAGGAAGCGTATGGAGTGCCAAAGCCAGTGGAGTGTAGCCAATAACAGGCAGTAACGAGAGATGCAGCTAGAGTTAGACTGGGGTAAGAGGAAGCGTGTCCAGTTCCCTCGGGAAGGAGTAAGATGCAGAGGTTCCCCTAAATCATGACAGAACATCGTGAGGTGCCCAGAACTCTGGGTGACCTCTCTCATGTTTGGGGTGACCTTCGTAATAATTCTTGGTTGTAACCCATGTACAATGGGCCTTCCATATCTACAAGTTCTGCAACCACAGATAAAAAAATATTTGAAAAAAATGTGTCTCTACTGAACTTTTTCCTTGTCATTGTTTATCATATAGCATAACTATTTATATGACATTTACCTTATATTCACCACATCAGCAACACAGTGATGATTCAAGTGTGCAGGGGGATGTCTGTAGGTTACATGCAAATATGGCAACATCAATAGATGGGACCTGAGCATCGGTGGATTTGAGTCGCCATAGCAAGTCATGGACACAGTCCTTCCAAGAGAAGAGTGTAGATAATCTCAGATGCACGTAATAATATGCATGAAATTAATTAGGTACCTTTGAGGTCAGAAAGGTTAGAGTTAGGTTTCCAAACAGGAGTCCCTGGTGCAATGTTTAACAACACCGAGTGGCTTTATAACTCAGACCTGCCTCCAACCCCAGGGACTTCATAATCAAAACATTTATTCAGAGTCTCAATGCTTTGGTTCTCCAATACATTTGCAACAGATAATTCAAAATGACCTCATTAGATTATAAATCAGATCTATGTCATTTTGCTCTCTAAGATCCTTCATCCATTTCCCTTAGAATGAAATTTATACTCCCTACATGGCCTGCAAGACCCTTAGTGACCTGACCCTGTCTGCCTCCCTATCCTTCTCCTCTCCTCTTTCTTCATGAGTTTCCAGTCACAGTGGCCTGATGTCCCACAACCCTCACCCAGTGCCAACCCATACCAAATTCTTTCTTAACTCTAGGTCTTTGTATTTGCTGTCCCCTCTACCTTGAATGTTCCTGTACTGAACTATATTCATAAGACTCTTTTTCATCTTTCATGTCCAAGAACAAACGTTGTATCCTCAAAAGGGCTGCCTCGCCAAAGTCGATCCCTGCTGTTCCTAATAAGTCCCCTTCTGTGTGGTTCCTTCATAATGTTCTGTGTGATCTGAATCCACTGTGACCTTTGGTTCTCTTTGCGTTGATTGTCTCCTCTGAGCCAGCATGAAATCCCAAAGGGCAGAAATCTCACCTGTCTTGTTCCCCACTGAATATTCCAGTGCTTAGAACAACAGCACTTGTCACCTGAAAGTGACAAATTTGGTTAATGAATAAATTAGCAAATTCATGCTGCAGAGGCCTATTAAGTAGCCACCACTGTGAAACACTGCCACGAGTCCTCTGGAGGGTGAAGAAATGAACTGATCACAGCATCTACCAGGAGGGATTTTATAAACTCAAAGAGAAGGTTCTCTGCTATAACTGCAGTTCAAATTGGACATGACGAGTGTCATATGAGAGAAGTAAGTGTTATGGTTTGATGTGAGGTGTCCCCCAAAAGCTCATCTGTGAGGCAATGCAAGAGGGTCATAGGAGAAGTGATTGGGTTATTAAAGCCTTAACCCAATCAGTGAATTAACCCCTGATGGAATTAACTGAGTGATAACTAAAAGCAGGTAAGATCTGGATACAGGAGGTGAGGCACTGGGGACATGGTTTGGGGTACATACTTTGTATCTGGTGGGTGCTCTCTCTCTTTCTGCTTCCTGCTCATCATGTGAGCTGCTTCCTTCTGCCACACTCTTCCACCATGATAGTCTGCTTCACCTTGAGCCTGGAAGAATGGAGCTGGCTGTCTATGGACTGAGACCTCTGAAACCATGAGCCCTTGAATAAACTCCCCTACAGTTGTTCTGGTCTGGTGTTTTAATCCCAGTAGGACAAACACTGACTAAAACAGTAAATAAAATCATGTGGAACAGTGAGGGTGGGTTCTCCTCAAAGAAAGCTTGGGGGGAACAGGTAACAATTCACACAGATGGAACAAAGAGGTGAGTTGAAGTGCTAGGCTCTGCGCTATAGGAGGAAAGGGTTAATGACCACATTGTTCACTGTTTTATTTCCATAGTTGAGAAAGGTACCTGGCACATAACTAGGATTTGATGGATGTATGTTGAATGAACAAACAAAACATAGATGAACTTATTGCAAAATAGAAATATTTCTCAGATATATTAAAATATGACTGTCCTTCCTTAATAGGAAAACCAGCTCCCTATTCCTGTGATACTCCACTTGTAATAAAAGTCTCTTTCCATTTCTATTAAAACAATGAAGCACCCTCTTCCTCTGCTTGCACCCACTCAAATTCCAGGACTATTGCTTTGGCAATGCATTAGCATTAAAAAAAAAAAAAAAGGAATAAGTTAACACTCGTTTGTCCACGTTCCATCACCAAAGAAGAAATGGGAGCTAAAAACCCTGGGAGAGAAGGGACCATGGCCTGCTTGGATCTGACTGACTACAAAGAAAAATGAAGATACCCACATGAAGGGATAGCTATGAAGACAGAGCAAGGGTCTTTCAATTTCTGTTCAGGATGCTGAATTTTTAGCAGCAGTATTGAGATTTAATCAACATACCATAAAATTCATTCCTCTCAAGTGCAAAAAGATCAATAATGTTTAGTAAATTTGTAGTTGTGCAACATCATCGGAATCTTATTTTAGACCAATCCCACCACCCCAAGAACATCCTCCATGGCTACCGTAGTCCTTCCCACCCCTGGACTCAGGCAACAACTGACCTGCTTTCTATCTCCATAGATGTACCATCTCTGGACATTTCATCTAAGAGGAATTATACAAGTCTCCACCGTTGATTTTTTAAATTTTTTATTTGTTCTAATTAGTTGTACATGACAGTAGAATGCATTTATACATTTTGATAGATCATAGATAGATGGAGAATAAGCTCTCATTTTTCTGATTATACACATTGCAGGATCACATTGGTCATACAGTCATACACATACATGAGGTAATAATGTCTGTTTCATTCAAAATTTTTGATATTTGGAGTAAGAATTTGAGCATGGTTAAATCATCTGCTTTGGAATCATAATCTTGGTTTGCCTTACTTATCATCCTTGTGCCTTAGTTTTCCCATCTGTAAATGGGATTCACAAAACTCCCACATATGACTAAGGCATTGAGCATAATCCAGGCATGGTCAATAACTCCTAACTGGCTATTGTTACCCCAGCACAGTTCAGCAAGGCCAGGATATCAGAAAAGAAACTTCATGGAAATCTCCACAAATGACACATTAGAAGAGGAGGAAATACTTCCATTTAGATTCTAGCAGAAGGACACTTGCACCCTATCCAGGGCTTTCTGTTCCCAATATTTCCTTGGGGATAGGATGTGGACAGATGTGAGCCGCCATCTCTTTCACTACAGATTTACTGCCAAAGAAATGATTTTGGAATCCAAGTAGATGTGAGTGAAGCAGAGGGTGTTTTTCTGTTTTATGAGGAATGAAAGGAGACTTTTCATATGAGATCCAAGTGACAAGGACAGGGGACTGGTATTCCCATTAAGCAGACACAGCAGTGTTCTCATGTCTGACTATGGCATATCCATTAAAAGAAAGGTTTAAAACATACATTTTTACACCAAAACTCTAGTAGAAATAAAGATAATTTTTTCTAAAGGAAATAATTTCTTTCACTTTTCAAGCAAAAGAGAGAAAATGCATTGTCCCTGATTTGGACTCTGAAGACCAAGATTCCAGTGCTGGCTCAGTCCCTGGGGCCGTGGACTTTGACTGAGTCAGTTCTTCTCGGTGAGTTATGGTTTCACTTAGTGGTTGGAGGAAAGGTCTGGCCTCTGGAGGCCTTTTCCAAGGTCAGCTCTGATTCCGAGGTTGAGGTTCTTAACATGAAGACAGGACAGACAGGGGAGGACTCAGAACTACCTACACTCCTCCTATATCATCTTGTATGTCTGGATCATAGGTTTGTGCTAAGTGAAGCTTTCTACTAAATCACAGGACATTTACAGATTCTTTAGTTTAAAAATAGGAGGGAAAAGAGAGGGGGAGGGGGAGGGAGTATAAAAAATGGTGGAGGGATGGGGATTTAGCTCAGTTGGTAGAGTGCCTGCCTCACAAGCACTAAAGGCCCTGGGTTCAATCCCCAGCACCGCAAAAAAAGAAAAGAAAAAAGAACCTACAAAATATGGCGGAAGGAGAGAGACATCATTACCCTATGTACATGGTTGATTACACAAAGTGGTGAATCTACATCATGCACAACCATAGAAATGAAAAGTTGTACCCCATTTTTGTACAATGAATTAATGCAGTCTATAAAAATAAAAATAAATAAAAATAATAGGAGGGAGCAAACTATGGCCTGTGGGCCAAGTCCCAGCTCATCTCTTGTTTTCTTTTTGTAAATGAGGTCTTATTAGAACACAGTCACACTCATTTGTTTGCATATTATCTCTGACAAACCCTAAAATATTTACTGTCTGGCCCTTTGCAGAAATAAGTCTGTTGACCTCTGGCTTAAAATTTTGATTGTTTTCAGGAACTACTCTATTTTGTTTTAATAGACACAATCAAGGGCCACATCCAAGAGCTTGGTCAGCATGGACCCCATATAGGATGGTGGTCCCACAAGATGACAATGGGGTTGAACAGTTCCTGTTGCCTATTGATGTGGTTGTTACCAGAATATCACAACACAGTCTCTTTGGTGGTGCTGGAATAAACAAACCTACTGAGCTGCAGTTGCAGACAAGCCTAACCTGCATGATTAAGTACAGTGCAGAATCATTGATCATAAGCAAGTGTGCTCTTGGTTTATGCATTTTCTGTATAAAAGTTTTGTTCTTATTTTAGAGTATACTTCTTCCACTTATTAAATATATATATATTTAATTATATATATATAAAATGGCATTATATATGGCATATTATAATGGCATTTTATATATATATATATATATATATATATATATATATATATATATATAAAATGGCAAAATAGCATCAGGCAGGTCCTGCAAGAGGTTCCAGAAAAATATAGGTATTGTCATAGGAGAAGAGAGCTTCACAAGTATTACTTCCCTGAAGATCTTTAAGGGGATGAAGATGTGGAGGTAGAAGATGGCAAAACAGATGATTCCCTGTGAGGGTCTAAGCTACGGTGTGTGTTTGTGTCTTAGTTTTTGACGAACTGAAAATGCAAACAATAAAAATAAGAAAAAGTTTACAAAGAATATAATAAAAAATATTTTTGTACCGTTATTCAGTGTGTTTGCATTTTAGCTAAATGTTCTAAAATATTTTAAAATTTGAAACTTAAAGATGGTGGAATGAGACAGACATCATTCCATTACCCTATATACGAGTATCATTACACAAATGGTATGAATCTACATCATGTACAACCATAGAAACGAAAAGTTGGACCCAATTTGTGTACAATGAATCAAAATGCAGTCTATAAAAATAAAAAATTTAAAAATTTAAAAAACTTTAAAAAATTAAAATGTCAGTAAGCTAAAGTATTATTGAAGAAAGAAAAATTACCAATGTACTACAGCCTGAGTCCAAAGCTTTACAAAATCTACAGCAGCACATGGTGATGTCCTCAGCCTTCATAGACACTCAGCACTCAGCCACCAACTCACCCAGAGTCACTTCCAGTTCTGCATCTCCATTCATGGTCGGTGCCCCATACAGGCATGCCATCTTTTGTCTTTAGAACCACATTTCACTGTACCTTTTCTTGTTTGGATGTGTTTAGATACTCAGACACCACTGCGTTACCATTGCCAACGCTCTTCGGTGCAGCAACATGCTGTGCAGGAGTGTAGCATGGTAGGCTGCGCCATCTTGGTTTATGTAAGTGCACTCAATGAAGTTCACACCATGCCCAAATCTCCCAGCACTTCATTTCCTGAACATACCCCAATGTTATGCAACATGTGAGTACCGAGTATAGTTGAACTCTTTCAGAAAGTCCCAAGCAGTGGCTAATATGAGTTGGCTAAGGACTCAGAGTTAGTAAGAAAGTGTAAGAATACAGAGTCAATAAATAGTGAAGGTGGTCGTCATGATGGTGACAATGTTTATGAGTTGATGATAATGACCACACTTACTGAATGCTTAAGGAAGCCACATAATGACCAAAATGTTTTATTCACAGGTATTTAATTATTACAAATGTCATCTTATTACCTCAATTTTATTCATGAAGAAAACAAGGGCTGGGAGTTTAAGCAAGTTGACTGAGGTCATAGTAGTTTATGACTAATAAGTCACAACTGAGGATATGAACCTGTATGGCCTGGTATAAGTACTCTGTTTTAAATGACAACACAACAATCCAGGAAAGAAAAAGGGCTTGCACAAAATCCCTTAGAACAAAGGGACAGAGGAACCAACTTCCTGACTCCATGAGCAATATTCCTGCCATTGCAACAGCATTCATCTATGGTTCAATCATGGGAGATTCATGTAGCTGAATGGTACTATCTATGACCTATATTGCCTTTATAGACCACTTCTCAGCTTTTAAACCAAAGAAAACAAAAACTACCTCATTTATTTCTTTTCCTAGAGTCCTTGTATACAACCGGCATATGACAATGCCTGGTTATTAGGATGGCGAACATTTACCAAGACCATGTGATGTCACAGAAATTATTTTAGACTTTGAATGAATGGGCATACTCTGTCATTCAAACAGTTCTGAGTGTTTGGCTCCCTCATGATCTGTATTATATTCAAATGTTTCAAAGGAATTGGAGACTCTGAAATTCAGCAATCTTTCTGTTACCCATAGCCAGAGACTAGTGAAGCTTGGATGTGAGCTTGAGCAGTTGACTATACTCAAAAACCTGGTCCCTCAGACCAGCAGCCAAGCTCTCAGCTGAGAGCCTGCTAAATATGCAGACTCTCAGCCCCACTGCTGCGTGATGTGCATTGTACAAGGCCCTCAGGTGATTTGTGTGTACATTAAAATCTGAGAAGCTCTGTTCTAAATCAACATGTTCTCCTGTCTGTTGATTGCATAAGAAAAGAAGTAAATGAATGACTTTTTTTTTCTGGGCAGTATAAGAGACAAACTGTTCAGACAAAAATTGTGCTCTAAGGGAAAGGATCAAAGTGTCCATTCCTATAAATCAGACCTGTTCCCAAAACAAATGCTCTTTCTCCAGATGCTCTACTGATTTTGCTGCCCTTGAAGATGCTAAAATCACCTCACTAAAAATGTCTAAGATCTATATTTTTTTCTCTCAGCTGCATGATCAATACAGAAGCAAATGCTTCAAGAGTGAGTAATAGAGCTAAAACTGGGCCTAGGCTTTGCTTGTGACGCACCCAATGTGTGTTTTTTAGACAGGAGGTAGGGAGGAAATTGCCATCTGTTCAGTAACTTGTGAGTTGCCATTTCCCGAAATTCTAAGCTTTTTCTAATTCCATTGACATGAATTAAAGAAACACAGACTTAAGGCAACAGCCACTTTTGCTCTGGAAAGTGGCTCTGGCTTTCTAGATATCTTCAGAGATGGCAGAGGCTAACTATTCAAGATGGTATGAATATTTTGTGCTTGGTTACCATGTTTTCAGATTTATAATCAAATTTTTCATCTAATAGTCAATGTAAGTTTCTTAGCCTGAATCATATCTCTTCCTTAGGCCATGGAAACCCCATCAATTTGGGAAGATGGAGATCCAAACAAGCATCTTACTGTCCCTTCAATTGGAATGTGACAAAGACCACTCATCGCTCTCTGTTGGAACCATGTCCTTTTGCGGTCTTGTGCTGTCTGTAATTCCTTAGGCCCTCAGTGTTCTCCATGGTCAGATGAAGATAGTGGAAGGTTATTTTTCCATCATCACATTGAACTTTTCATAAAATTAATCATCTGGTGGCTTCCAAACAATCACAAAGATAGCAAAACCCTGTTGAGCTTATCGATCTCCAGACTTCATTCCTTAGTAGTCCAGTAGGTCAAGAACAGAGTCCAGAAATTAGCTTTTAAAGATGCTTTTCAACCCAGACGGTCTATGAACCATAATTGGGTGTCTTTTTAATAGTTATTTGCTCCCTTCCAAGTAATACCAATTCCATACTTCTAAGCAAACATGAGTCCTCAAACCAGGTTAAGTTCAAATGTGAAATGATTCCTTAAGCACTGAGGGTAAAATTGCATGGTGTGCCTTTGCAGGATTGAACCTCGAGGATAAACAGTATTTTAACAGGAAAAAATAAATCACAAAGAGGCAGAGCCATGACTTGAAAAGACTTGCCTTGTGCTTGGGTGGCCATGAGTTAAATGTATCAGTTTGAATCTTAGTTCTTAACCCAGCTGGTAGGTGATGAGAGTCACCACCCTGCTGCAACATGGCGGTGCCTTGGAGCCTGGTGCCCCGTTACTCTATCGGGGACCTCACTCAGCTCACCTGTTATGAAAACAGCAGCAGATTCTACTCAGTTCCTTTCACCTAGACTTGTCATCAAGAACTTGGATCCAACTCTACTTGCAGCAGTAGCTGTCCCACTCCTGTGATTGCTCAAGGCTGACAGTAGTGCTCACTTCTCCAAGATGGCCAGCATCATCACATCCTGTGTGTTTTGCAATGGATGCAAAGCACATTCATCTGTCTCCTGTGGAAATGTGGATCTAGACAAGGGGATTATTGTACCATTCATTCTAATGCCTGGGTTGCTTTCAGATTCTCCCTTTCTTTTCCCACATCTAAGCTTCCTCCTATACAAATAAAATTAAAAAAAAAAAATCGAAGGGCCATTTATGCTGTATCTATTTCAGGATCCAAGATGAAGAGTTTGCTGGTTATTGCAACAATTTAAATCTGCCAATATGTTCTGAATACTAGATTTCAGATCCTGTGATAATAAAAATTATTTCAATTTTATTAATATTAATAGAGTCAATTATTGAATATTAACAAGGATGTTTATAGATTTTACATTATGGAAAAAATTTTTAAACAGTCTTAGGAGAGCTATATATTATTAATCTTTTTAAGAATTTGATTAATTAATAAAATTAAAGTTCATCCAAAACCAAGGTTGAGTATATCATCAACAGTTCCTCCCATCCACCCAAAGGGGAAGAATGTGATGTCAGACGCAAATTCCAGGTTGAACTGGCAACAGAATGGACTGCGAATTCACTGGGTGTGTTTTCTTTCATGGCATGCACTGTTCATACAGACAATAACCCAATGATTTCAAAACAGCCATGAAGATAGTAAAACCCCTTAAGCTTATAAACCCTTAGGCCCCAAACCCAATAGTCTGATTCAGTAGGTCCAGGATAAGACCTTGAATCAGAATTGTAAAGATGGATGTGCTTTGACCATCTACCCTACTTGGGCTCCAGAAGTTTGTTCTGGTTAACACCCAACCCCTCAGAGGTCTAGTGTCATACAAATCTTCAAGTGGAGTCTAGGGCCTGTCTGTTGCAAAGACTTTGTAGCTTCTGGTCTTTTAAAAATGGGGGTAGGAAGGATAGTAGAGTGAAACAGACATTATTACCTCATGTACATATACGACTGCATATGATGTAATCCTAATATGCACAATCAGAAACATGAGAAACTACACTCCATTTATGTATGATCTGTCAAAATGCATAAATGCATTCTACTGTCATGTCTAACTAATTAGAACAAAGAACAAATTTTAAAAAAGAATGAAGTTCTGCTATGATTAAGAAGACCACATATTTTCCAAATCGAGGAAAGTTCGAGAACTATTAATAATCATATCTGAATATTAGACAAAAGCCACGATTATCCTAAGCATACTAAGAAGCTTGTTTATTCAAGCTTCAGAATCACTAATTGAATGAGTTCAACAATATGAAAAATGAATGCCTCTAGAGAACAGACAGGAATGAGAATGGGGAGAGACTGTCAGTTGAGCCAAAGATACTATTTCTGCCAGGTCAAGATGGGAAAGGTGTGCACTGGGGGAGACCCAAAGAGCAGAATATAAGAAAATAAATTTCCAAATTCCCCATCGTATATTAATTTTGACTATGGGCTCTTAGGTTCTGTTCTTTATGGTGACACATAATCAGAAAAGAATTTTTTGGTTTTATTTATTTATTTATTTATTTATTGCAATTTATTGTAATTCTATCCCTAGCCTTTACGAAAATTTCTAGGACAATCTTTGGTTAAAATAAAGGCTTCTTTTGGCTTTATGTGAAGGGCTTGGATGATCTTATTTTTGTCGGGTACAACAATCTCAGAAATAGAAGGTGACAACTAATTGTTTTCCAAGCAGTCCCCAAGTCACAAGGCCATAGAAAATATGTTTCTACTAGATTTGGCAACTGAAATGCCATGAGCTTGTCACTAACTGTGATTTATGAATCTCTATCCCAGCCTTTCATATTCAAGGGAATAGCTCCTTTTGTTTTATTGTTGTTGTTAAGAAAATGTGAATTCTTGGGAGAAAGTCTCTACAGATGCCCTGGGCATCTCCACTCCTCTCAGCCATCCTTTGGAGGATTAAACACATATATGAAGAGGATAAAGCAAGTCAAGCCCAGTGTTAGGCCTTGGGAATCCCTTGATGAATTGGACACAGTTCTTGCTTTCAAATAAATTCATCCTTATTTGAAGAAATAAATCCATGTATAGGAAATTGAATGGATCGTTATCATTTTACAGAAATTGGTTCCATGCCAATGATAAATCTATCTTGGTTAGTTTTCCTACCAATCTAAGAGTTTATTATTCCATTTCAAAGATGAACATAAGTTACAAAACCAAGATCTCAATGAAAGTCAGTTTCAATTTTCACTCATTCTTCTCTCCACACCTTCCAACGACCTAAGCAGCCTACTGATGTTTGTCAGATTCACATTTCTCCCAATCAGTGATAAGACTACACTTCCCAATTCTTTGTTTTGCATCAATTCAAGTCATCAGTGCAGTCCAATGAGCTACGTGTAGAACCTAGTGTCCTTTTTAGGCTGAAGATGCATTGCCAAGGGGGACCCAGAGGGATCTTTCTTTATGTTGAGATGACCAGCAAGATGGTAGACGTGGGTTGCTCCACTGTCTGGGACCTGGTATGAGAAATAGTGAGAATGTGGGAGCAGAGTCGCCTGCTATGGTTTAGAAAGGAGATTTGATGATGCAAGAAAGTTTAGAGGTGAAATGATTATCAGGGCCTTAACCTCTTCAGTACGTTAATCCAGTTGAATGGGTTAACTGAGTGGTAACTGAAGGCAGGCAGGGTGGGACTGGAGGAGGTGGGTCATTGGAGGCATGCCTTGGGGGTATATATTTTGTCCTTGTTGAGGGGAGACCTCTCTCTATCTCTTCCTTTCCCCATCCCCCTCTTCTTCCTGGTGGCTATGTCCTAAGCTATTTTCCTCTGCTCTGCTCTTCTGCCATCATGTTCTGTCACCCTCAGCAAGAGAAGTGAAGCGGGCCATCTGTGGACCTCTGAAACCGTGAGACACAAATAAACTTTTCATCCTCTAAAATGATTCTTCTCAGGTCTTGTGGCCACAGCGACACAAAAGCTGACCAAAACTAGAAGCTTCCTGACCTTAGGGGAACACCTCTTCCACAGAGGTTAAGATTTTGGGTCGTTATTTATTGCTTGTTGGTTACTTAGCTTCTCCCGACTGATATGGCTGCTTTATTTATTTTTCCTTTAACCTATCACTACCCATCTTTTCTTTTAAGTTTTCAAACATTTAAAAAATATTTTATTCCCTATTTATATGCATTGCCGCTATCAATTCTGTGGCTTTTGGCTATAACTTTTTTTTTTAGAGTTTTATTTCAAACTTTTATTTATTTATTTATTTATTTTTATTCACACAGTTCATATAATCTTACATATACATAGAGTAATACTGTCTGTCTCAGTCTGCTATTTTTCCTTCCCCCATCCCCTCCCATCCCATTTTCCTCCACACCTTCCATACTTCCTCCATTCTTTCCTATCCCCCCCATAACCGTGCCCACCCTCACTCCCGCTAGGTATCAGCATCCACTGATCAGAGAAAACATTAGGCCTTTGGTTTTTTGGGCTTGGCTTATTTCACTTAGCATGATATTCTCCAGCTCCACCCATTTACCAGCAAATGCCATAATTTTATTCTTTTTTATGACTAATATTCCATTGTGTATATATACCACAGTTTCTTTATCCATTCTTCAATTGAAGGGCATCTAGGTTGGTTCCACAATCTAGCTATTGTGAATTGAGCAGCTATGAACATAGATGTGGCTGCATCCCTATACTTTGCTGATTTTAAGACCTTTGGGTATAAACCAACGAGTGGGATAGCTGGGTCAAATGGTGGATCCATTCCAAGTTTTTTGAGGAATCTCTATACTGCTTTCCAGAGTGGTTGCACCAATTTACAACTCCACCAGCAATGTACAAGTGTGCCTTTTTCCCCACATCCACGCCAACACTTGTTATTGCTTGTATTCCTGATAATAGCCATTCTAATTGGAGTTAGATGAAATCTTAGGGTAGTTTTAATTTGCATTTCAATAATTACTAGAGATCATGAGCACTTTTTCATATATTTGTTAATAGCCTGCATATCCTCTTCTGAGAAGTGTCTGCCCAATTCCTTAGCCCATTTATTGATTGGGCTCTTTGCATTTTTGGTGTACAGTTTTGTAAGTTCTTTATAAATTTTGGAGATCAGTGCTCTGTCTGAAGTGTGTGTGGAAAAGATTTTTTCCCACTCTGTAGGCTCTCTTTTCACATTCTCAATTGTTTCCTTTGCTGAGAAAAAGCTTTTTAGTTTGAACCCATCCCATTTATTGATTCTTCCTTTTATTTCTTGTGCTCTGGTGGTCATGTTGAGAAAGTCTGGTCCTAAGCCAACATGAAGACGATTCGGGCCTACTATTTTTTCTATTTGGTGAAGAGTCTCAGGTCGAATTCCTAGATCCTTGATCCTTTTTGAGTCGAGTTTTGTACCGGGTGAGAGGTGGGGGTTTAATTTCATTTTATTGCATATGGATTTCCAGTTTTGCCAGCACCATTTGTTGAAGAGACTATCTTTTCTCCACTGTATGTTTTTGGCACCTTTGTCTAGTATGAGATAACTGTACTTACGTGGGTTGGCTATAACTTTGTGTTGATTTCCATCTAATACCCAATAATCACTGTTATATATTCTTGTTATAAACCATCTGGCCTTTGAATTTTTAGGTATCATCCCAACATGTGAGCCTGGCTCAATATGCCCAGATGACATTTTTTTTTTGATTCATTGTACACAAATGGGGTACAACTTTCATTTCTTTGGTTGTACATGAAGTAGAGTCACACGGTTTGGGTAATTATGCATGTACATAGGGTAATGATGTTTGTCTCATTCCATTATCTTTCCTTCCCTCCGCCCCCTCCTCACCCCTTATATCCCTCTACACAATCCACCCTTCCTCCATTCTTCCCTTCCCCTCTTCCCCCCCAGTAATGTATCATCATCCACTTGTCAGAGAAGACATTTGGCCTTTGGTTTTTTGGGATTGGCTTATTTCACTTAATATGATATTCTCCAACTCCATCCATTTGCCTGCATATATCATAATTTTATTATTCTTTATGGCTGAGAAATATTCCATTGTGTATATATACCACAGTTTCTTTATTCATTCATCTATTGAAGAGCATCCAGGTTGGCTCCACAATCTAGTTATTGTATTACTACCCATCTTAACATGTACTTTACTTATTTATCGTAGTAACTTTTGTCACCCACACTAAAATGTTCACTCCATAAGGACAGAGAGTTTGCTAATTTTTTTCATGAATATATGTCTCATGTGAACAGCAGTGCTTGGCTCATTGTAGGCACAGTTAGGTCCTGGTAAGTGAATGTAGAACAATCTCTCTCATTACCCCTATGAGTGATGGAGCAGAGATACCTGAAATATATTCAGGGTGCTAACAGAACACCAAGATGATTGGTTTTGAACAAAACGAGGCTTGTGTCCTTCCCTTTGTGACCCTGGTGTCTAGGGAACGTATGTGATCGTGGAGCTGTTTCAGTGGTGAGCTTCAACTGTGGTTTTCATAACCAAGTGGCTCACCCTGGACACATGCATGAATAATTCCTCCATGTCCTGGTGCTGAGACCTCCATCCATCACCTAACATCTTAGTCATGGCTTCGTCATGCCCAGTGACTCAGCTCCATTTAGCTGGTCCCTCGTGATGTTCCCTGACTTTTTATTAAATCTAAGTTTGTTCTCTTCCTTTCTTTTCAAATTTATGCCCACACAATATGTCTTGGACTTTTACCCCCAAATGACTCCTGCCTCCCTTTAGGACAAAGCAGCTCTCTTTGCCTCCTGTCAATATGGACATTCGCCCAGACTGCAGCCTCCGGGAAACCACTGCAGGCAGAAGGTGCATCTGTCAAACTATTTTCTAAAATACCCTCTCCCTAAAATACACTTGCATCTGGAAACAATGATGACTTCCATTTAACTCTGAGTGACTGTGCTTCCAATAAATGTCCCTTAGTTGTCCTGCTGACACCAGAAGCACAAAATTCCACAGGGAAAATTCATCGCTTTCTCCTCCTGAGTTCCTTCCCATTCTGGGCCCAATGCGACTTTCAGAGACCTAAATTTTCTGTTGATCCAATTTGCAATCTTCATCTTAAAGTAAATAAATCAAATGCTATTTGGCTGCTACTACCCCTTGTTATCAGGGATCTCCAGAGACATTGAACCTACACACACACACACACACACACACACACACACACACATTACTAGATTGTGAAGCCTAGTGAATCTAAAATTCACAGGGCAGAACAGCAGTGTAGAAATTCAGATAAGAATTGATGTCACAGCCTGAAGTTCCAAATCTCCAAGGCCAGTCATCACACTGGAAACACAAGGAGGATTTCTGTTGCTCCTCTCTTTAAGCAGAATTTTTCTTTCCCCTGGGAAACTTCAGTTTTAACCTTGGAACTTCCACTGGTTGAGATACACTATTAAGAGTAATCTTCATTTAAAATGAATTGCTTGTAAATGTTTATCACATCTACAAAAATACTTACACAGTAACATCAAGGCTGTGGCTCCCCAGAATAATGAACAACTGGGTACTCTCACCTAGCAACATTGACTTGCAAAATTAAGCATCACAATCTGCTGTGGACTCAATATTCAGATGTTGAAATCCCACCCCACAACATACTGGTGTTAGGAGGTGGAGGTTTGGGTTGGTAATTGGTTCATGAGGGTGAAGACCTCATGGATGAGATTAATGTAATAAAAAATTAAAAGAGTTTGCTTTTTCTGTCTCTGTTCTGTACCATCTGAAGACACAGGTAAAAGAGCGCTCTCACCAGACAACATCTCTCCTGGTACCTTGACTTTTACTCTCTAGATTTCAGAACCTTGAGACATAAGTATTGTCTAAGCCACCTGAACCGTGATGCTTTGTTATAGCAGCCAGCACTGGCAAAGACCCACTTCTTTTCCTGTTAATGACTCCTCATTGCCTAAGATTCCTTATGTTTCACAAAACGCTATTCATATGTGATATTATGTAAAAAGAGATACTGTGATAAAAGGTTTACTATAATGGATGTTTTACACCTCCTTCCACAAATCTTGAAAACTCTGGCAAAAATAATTACAATTTGATAACCCATCTCTTCTGAAACCTGTTTTACCATTGAAATCATTCTTTACATTATTCTTATTAACATTCAGGATAATACATTTTTGGAAATGTATGTCATTCAACACTTTTCCATATTTGGTACCAACTATCAAACCAAACCAGTATTCTTTAAATCAAGGCATCCCTTGAGAGTCCCCATATCATCTTCACTTTACTTATCCTTCAACTTGTTGAATTAAAAATGCAATATGTCAAAATACATTCTACTGTCATATCAAAAAGAGTTTTTGTATATCTAAAAAGAACTATTTTATTTTAAAAAATAAAATAAAACCATTCTGCAATACCCAAGGCAACATGCCTGGTGGCAGAAATAATGGTCTGTGTTCTGGGAGACTTCTCCCTTCCTAGGCTTACCGGGCAAAGACTTTTCCCAGACTTTTTAGCAGTTATATTGGGACCACTGTGATGTAAGTCACTTCCAGACCTGATCCTCCATCTTCTGTTTAATTCTCCTCTCTTCTATGTTCTCATGGTTAGAATCATAGGACTCTCACAATGTACAGTCACAGCTTAGGAGGAAGAACTGCCTAGACTCAACAGAGAGTGAGGAAGAAGTTCTTGTTATGTTAAGCCACTGATATTTGGGGGCTAGCTGTCACAGCAGCTAATGTTTGTCATACTATCATACCCTTATGCAAAACATAATTTCATGCCTCAGTTGGAACAGACTTTCTTTCTCAGGTTCTCATAATATTTTGACCCACTCTTAATACTTATCACTTTCTACCTCTTGTTTATGTTGCTATTGTAACTCTCTGCCTAGACTTTCAGTTTCTGGAGAATAAGAGTTAGACCTATTTCATCTCTGAATCCCTCCACCTCACTTTGGAGAGCGAATGTTATGCAGTAATAATAGTTGAATAAAAGATGGTATTGAAGGCATTCATATCCTAATAGAAAACTCCAACACAGTAAGACGAAGCTATGAGTCTTAGGGGATTTTGGATTTGTAGGCAGCAAGAAGGGACTCTACTGCCAGCTTTGATTTGCTGTACAAATTAAATCATGCTCATCCTTCTACCATTCTTTGGTATTTCATATAAAAAGTGAGACTAAAAAGTAGAGAACCCTCAGATTTGGGGATTAGAGAGCACATGGCTAAAACCCAATTTTCTCACTTGTTCGTCTTTGACTTTGGAAAAATGACTTTACACTTCTAAGCCTCAGTTTCCTCATCTTTACATCAGAAGTAAATTCCTATCTCACAGGACCACCATGTGGTTTAAATAAAAATGTGAACACAAAGTGCCCAAGAGAGAGACTGGCACAGGAGTGAGTGCTGAAGAAGTGGCAGCTCCAGCCGCCTGAGCTGGAAAAGTTGTGGCTGCAGACATGTCAGGGGGGCCAACCTCCCCAGGGAAGCGTGCCAGAGCCCTAAAGGAAATTGGATGGCGTTTAAAGCAGACTTGATTAAATATGATTTTGCAGCTCCTGCTGAGAGATGAGCTGCAAGGGAACAGCTGTGTTGTTTTATTAGGGGACCAAGGATAGAGTGTCACATGAAGTCTTCTTGCAGAGAAGCTAAAACTAGTTATTGATGCTTCTGAGCAGTTTGTTGAGTAAATGAAGTCCTCTCTCAAAGAACCATAGTCCAATGGTGAGGCCTGAACAAAGTGTAGATGTCAGTTTTCTTTCTCCATTGGTCTTGACAGATCAAAACATACGTGTGTCCACAGGCCTGCCTGAGTCGGGCTGAGCTCATGCAACATCGAGGGCACTCTTCTTCTCAGTGGAGAATGGCCAATTTCAGCAACGAGCCTCCTAATGTTTTACACAAATATGCTAGAAATGGGAGCCCCAGAATGGCCACTGAAAATGGAAAGGAATGGCATATTGCTGTAACAGCTGACAATCTTCATTTAGAAGTGGTTGTGGAGAATGGAAGGTTGATAAAGCGGGGACATGACTGTTTGGGGGTCTATCTTTTTCTGAGTTTCTGTGAAATGTGGCAGGAAGTGTGTTAAAGAGACCTGAGTTCAAGTCTTGGCTTGTCTGCTGTGTCACGTAGGCCTCAGTGTCCCTGGCACAGCCAGGCATCACATGCCAGGACAGCCTCTGAGCCTTCTCGGCATCCCCACTAAGTTTAACACTTCAAGATTCCCTTCAAAACTCTCCTTAGGCTCATGGGACAAAATAAAAAGTTACATTTGAGACAGAACTGAGAGGTTTAGTCTAAGGAGGAGCATTTAGTCTGGAAGGAAAATAATGAGAACATTTGGTCTGTCCTTCATTGAATGAAAATTGTCAAATCAAAGTAATCAAATGGGACAGAATGTTGTGTTGCTCATCAAAGGTGTTATTCATCATTTCCTGCAGGAGCACAGAACATAGCAGGAAGGATTTGGAACCCAAACATAGCAGTCCTGCCTCCTCTGATCAGTAACAGCCAATAGTTATTGTGTCTTTCTGAGGGGCTGGCATGATGCTAAGTAACTGATAAACTAGTTCACTTTTCCACAACAGAGTTTTAAGAAAGTAGAGATAATGATTCCCATTTCACTAATTAGAGACAGTGTGTTGGCTAGATTTCCAACACTAAAACGAAATACTTTAGATAATCAGTTTATAAAGACAAAAACTTTATTTAGACTCATAATGTTGGATTCCCAGTCAATGATGTGTTGGCCTCATTGCTTTTGGGCTTGTGGTGAGACAGAACTTCATGGCGGGTATGTGTCATGGAGTGAAACTACTCACACTCACCTCATGGCCAGGAAGCAAGGAAGAATAAGGAGGGTCCGGTGGCCACCATCCCCTTCAAGAGCACACCCTAATGACCTACAGATCTCTCAATAATCTTCCTCCCTTAAAGGTTCTATCACTTTCCAATACCACCACTTAGGACAAAGCCTTTAATTTCAGAGCCCTTGGGGACACTCACAATCCAAACTATAGCAGAGAGAAGTTAGTTGCACAAGGTCATGAAACTGGGTTAGCACTGGAATGCAAAGATAGCTCCTTCCATTGCTCTCAAAGAATAATTATTTCATTCTGTTCTGCCTCCTTGTGACCTTCATTTATTCCTTCAAAACTTGTTTACCAAATGCCTGGAATGTGGTAGGTTCTAAAAATTTTTTTGTGTGAGATACAAAAGGTTCCTGTTCTCAGAGAGTTCACATTCTCTCTGAGAGATAAATGTAAAGAGAGAGAGGTGGCTGATTTATACTGAATGATTTGAGAAGGTGTCTGTCTCTTCAGATGTGACATTTAAGCTGAGACCTTGGGGGGAAATGTCTGATGTCTTCAAGCTTCAGATTTTCTATGTGTATTAAGATGTGCCCAGCAGATTTTGGAAAGGAAAGAAATGGAACTCTATAGATAAAGACCTTGATATACAGCAAGACTCTTGTAACTAGAAGGACTTAATACAAAGTGCTCAATCCTTATATGAGACCACTTGAAGATTTAGGACTCTTCAACATAATGGTTGAACCAGGGCAATAATAATCATAGCTTAAGTTTAGTGAGGGCTTTACTATGTGTCAGAGAGCGCACTCAATATTTTGCATGTATTAGATGATTTAATCTTCCAACAGCCCTCCAAAGCAAATATTAGTCTAATTTTACAGGTGTAGAAACCCAGACACAAGAAGGTTAAATCAGTTGATTGATTACCATCAGTTAGGTACTCTGAATCTTGAGGCCATGTCACCAACTCATTCTTTGCTAATTCACATATAGTCATTTTGAACCCATGTCTCCAAAACCATCTGTTACCCTACCAGGAATGTAAAAATGATTGGGAGCCCATATCACCCTTGCATTGTTTGGTTCTGTACCAGACGTTGCAACCTTAGCCTGAAAAATAACCAGCCTATAGGGGAAATAAACAGTGAAGTGTTTTCTCCTAATGATTTGAAATCCTTCTAGCTCTTAATGGACTCTATGAAAGTGCTTGGTGGTCAGAAGCACAAGATAAAGAGAGCAAGCTTCCTATAGTAATGAGCTCTCCAGCACTGGAGGTTTTCAAATAGAGGCCCATGGTCCTTTGTTCAGGAGTGCTGTATGGTGAGAACTCCTTCCTTGGCCAAAGCTTCACATGCTTTTTTCCAGCAAGTTTTTAAGACTCTTTAACACTGTTTTCTGTTCTTGATTCACAAGGTAAACCTGGCTAAAAGCTTCCAGCAATATCCATGCCACTGATTGAATACTGTGCTCTCTTGGAATTATCAGAATAATTAGTTCATGATTTTAAAATTCAGCCTCACACAAAGTCTTGGGACAGAGGCAAAATGTAGAAAAGTTTTTACCAAAATATAACACTAGCTATAGTTCAATTCCCATTTGAAAACTCATAAGCTCAGTCTGCATTCCTATAATCGTCCTGGTGTGTTGAACTCAACAAGAACTACCTAGTAAGCTGCTTAAAATATTCAAAGGCTTTTCTAAAAACCAGTATTTCCAAACATTTCTAAATTCCTCTCACAAACTGGCTCCTAGAGCTTCTGAGCCTCATGTTTAGGTTACTCAGAGCAACAACCCCACTCCTGGTACTAGTTCCTGTTTTAGTCAGGTTTGTGTCACTATGACCAAAATACCTGACAAGAACAATTGAGAGGAGGGAAAGTTTGTTTGGGTCTTGTGTCATCAGATGTTCAGTCTATGGATGGTTGTTTCCATTGTTTCAATGCTAGGTAAGGCAGAATACCAGGGCAGAAGGACCCACTGGAGGAAAGCTGCCCAGCTCATGACAGGGTCAGGAGGCAAAGAGATCGCAAAGCAGGGGTCACAGGGCAAACACACCCTACTTGGAAACACCCTCAAGGACCAACCTCTTCCAGATTCATCCCACCCACCTAAAGTTGCCACATAGTACATTCAAATTAAAATGGACTGATTAGGTTACATCTCTCACTATCCAGTTTACTTCTGAACAGTCCTGCATTAACACAGGAGTTTTGAGGGACATACCTCATATGCAAACCATAACATGGGCATTGCACATTATCTAAAGCATTTGTCCAGGATCTCTGCGGCATGAAATTTACCTTCCTATAGAGATAGGCTCTGACTTTTCCCTTGCCTTTCTTTTTCCATAGATGAGGCAACATGCTTCATATAAAACAACATTGTACTACCACTCTTCCTCCCCTTCCCAAGTATAGAATCTATGAATATGGAAATGACTACTCTTCTGATTTAAAGTACAAATAGCTTCTCTTTAGTCATAATGAATTTGTGGTCTCTGGAAGGAGGTGGTTTAACAGTGAGTCACAACAGAACTACCACCTCCTCTTTCAGATGTTTACAAACAGAGCTAAACAAGAAAGAAAAGATTTTCTGGGATACTTAAAGGGGCAAGAGTGAAAGCAAGGTCCAGATTGGAAGCTAAGGATAAAAGTTTAAAAAGTTGTAAAATAAAATAAAATAAAAAATTCAAAGTACATCAAGTTTTGCCCAAGGCCACCTTCATATTTTAAAAGTATTTCTAAATCATAAGAAATATTTTCTGATATAAATCATACTCTAGGAAAAAAAAGCAAATTCTGAAGGAAAAAGAGAAAACTCCTTATTGGTATCCCTGCCCATTCTAAAAGAAGGACCCTTGTACTCAAGTTCAAGAGGGAGGAAAATAAAAACAGAACTATTATGATTTCCACACATCCAGGAAAGGATCTGGTTTGTAGGCTTGGATGTGTGGTTCAGCACCAGTTTTCATTTTCTTTTATCTGTGTTAATTCATAAATGTCAGTCTGTACAGGTCATCAAAATGAAAAATAAGGGGTAGGAAATAAGTGCCAGGAAACCAGAGAGAAAAATGGTGGATTCAGCATCCTCAGCAGAGAGGCTCCTTTCTTTCTGAAATAAGGGCCAGAACCAAGGTGGTCCTTGGCAGGCTGGGATCAAGAGGAGGCATGGATGATTCACAGAGTCCCAGAGGAGTAAGTTAGAACCCCAATTTTTAAAGTTGCAATTTCTATGCTGAGAGTGTGTCTGGAGGGAAGCTCAGGTGATGAGGAACGGAGCTGTCAAGGCTGCAGCCGGGGAGCAGGAGCTGCATTCACGTTTGAGATGGTAAAGATGGCATTGCACAGTAGCAAAACCAAGCAACCAGCCTTGGGCTCTAATGCCTCTTCTTCTGTTAGTCATGTTGCTTCTCATTTCCAAACTACTTCTTTCATCTGTAAATGAGAAACTATAGTCCAAATTTTATTTTTGTGGCATTTGACTGGGGTAAAGTAAATAATGTGCAATGCCCAATACCAAGTGGACTGTCAGTACAACTGATATTATTAACATTGTGTTTCTAACGCATCTCATTTAAATTGGTTATTGGGAAGAGATTGCCCTTGGAAACAGCTGCCTTTTCTATTTTTCTATCTTCAGATTGGAATCTTAGAGGTAGTCTATCTGAATGAGCTAACTTAATAAGGAAACATCACATTTAGGTCCACAGTCAGTGGCTGCCATGAATCACATGACCACATGTAGCCCATTCCAAGCAAAATACCTTGAAGCAGTTTCCCTGAATCAAGACTGGGGGCATGACAGCTTCCAGTAGAGAAGTTCTTAGATTGACTTGTTCAGTTTATCAGCTGATCCAACCACAGGCATATAAAAACTCTTAGAAACTCCAGGCATGTCAGAACCCTCTACATACCCAGGGAGTTAATCAGCAGCCCAAAACCAAATAAAAAATAACTACCTCAACTGGATTGGTCACCACTAGATCAGTTTGATAAAGTTCCATCAGAGCCTATTTGCCCTGCCCTTTTATTTTCATTGGGGAAATTTGAATGCAGAGAAGAAGAAGTGTCTTAGGGAAGTCACACAACAGTTCTTTCCCAGCTTCAAGGCCTTCTACCTCCTGGGACTGAGTTTCCAGGCCTGCATGGAGATAGAGTCCTTTTCCTGTCCCTCTTTGTCCCTTTGTTCTCAGTATCCACACTGATCCTTTGGAACTTAATCATATTTACTTACTTTCCTGATGCAGAGAAGTACTCTTGAGTCCTCCACACACCAGTCTCTCTGTGCAGAGATGAACAAGATATGTGCCTATTTGCAAGGATCTCATAGTCTAGATCAGTGCTGTTCAAGGGATACAGCTATGAGTCACAAAAGCAATTATAAATTTTCAAGCAAAAGTGAACTAAACCAATCACCAAAAGACAAAGGCCAAATGTTCTTTCTGATATGAGGATGCTAACACACAATAAGGGGGTGGGAGAGGGAAGTACAGAAGTTCATTGGATTAGACAAAGGGGAAGGAAAGGAAGGGAGGGGAGATGCAAATAGGAAAGACAGTAGAATGAATCAGATATAACTTTCCTATGTTCATATGTGAGTACACAATTAATGTAACTCCACATCATGTTCAACTCCAAGAACAGGATCCTAATTAGAATAAGTTTTACTCCATGTATGTATAATATGTCAAAATATATGTTTGAGAGGGAAAATCATGGGTCCCTAACTTAGCATCGTGCATCCATGTACATGCATATCTAAAATGAACAAATAAAAGAACATAAATTGTCAAGCAAACCCATTTTTCAAAGTTAAAAAGAAAAAGATTTAAATAATATTTTATTTAACCCAATATATATTTAATTTCAATATGCAATCATTGCTAAATTATTTGAGAGACTCTCTATTGTTTTTTACACCAAGGCTTTGAAATCTATTGTGTGATTTTTATATTTCCAGTACATCTCAGTTTGAATGAGTCACATTTCAGGTGCTGAACAGCCACATGTTGATAATGGCTACCATATTGGAGATCCCAAGTATATATGGATAACAAATAAGTAAACCCATAAATACAGTAGATATGGAAGGTACATTGGGTGTTTGGAGAGGGAAAATCATGGGTCCCTAACTTAGCATTGTGTGTTCATGTACATGTGCATTTGTTAATATTTACTTTAATATTTAAGCTCAATCACAAAGTGTGATTTCATTATTTGGACAAGTATTTTCAGAAGCATAGGTATCTGAATAAGTATTCCGTGTGACAGAAAATTAGTTTTTTATGGTGATAAAATGAGGGCATAAAGAACCTCAGGTGATGGGGCTCGAAGAAGCCTTGGCACATCTTCCAAAGCTTTTGAAGTTTATGGTTAAAATAATGAAAAAATCTATCAAAATTGCTTAATTGCAATGTGGCCAGAGTAAATCAAAAACCTTGAGTTGGAACTAGAGGAAGCAAGCTCAGAGGCAGGAGGGCTTGTCTACTGACTGCTTGATTTATTTTGAGGAGGGGGTTGATATTGAGTCTGCCTTGTATTTCAACATATGGGAGATTCTGGTGTTGTATCACGCAACACAGGGGTTTCCCAAGGGCAGCGATCATTTGTTATGATATTTTGATCGGTGTTCTTGGTCGTTCTAATTCCTTCAGATGTTTTTCAGCTGTAATCTGCACTGTGACCAGAACAGGAGAATCTTAATTCATACCATCTTCTGATGACAAAAGACAAGCAAGTTTGTAATTTAACAAATGCGGTCAATCCTGACCTTTTCAATGAACAACAAACATCTTGTAGACTGAAATTTAGTTCTAAGGACTTGCCAGGGACATTGGATAATATGATACCTTGATTCTGCACATAAAGTACTGGACATGCAATTTCAAAATGTGTACCCCAAATCTTCCATAAAAGATAATTACAGAGTTCTTCCTTCTAAGATGGTAAGATAATTAAAATGATGTCTCACAAAGAGTCGCGGCTCGTCAAGCTGGTCCCAATATGTCGGGATCTAGCTTCATAAAATGATGAATTATAGGAAGAGTAACTCAGGACCAGCCAGATGGAAGCTGTCGTCTGATGCTTTTACCGTTGTGGAAGAGTTGCCTAAAGGAAGAACTGCAGTGATCACATTGTGGAAAATGTAAGCCAAACTCAAGCCCCAGTCTCTGATAAATGGCGCTACAAGTCCCTTGGATACTAAGCCATGTAAACAAACAATAGCATTAACATGCTACCACTCACACGCAAGCCTGGTGCATGTGTGTGCCTCTGTCATGCTCTCATCTTGCCTCGTTTGTGAGTTACTGTTTAAAATAATCAGGAGAAGTAGCTAAGTTGTTTGGGTAACCTCTTGAATAGTTTGATACTTGTCATGACTAGCTGAAGCCTCCTTTGTTTATCTCTGGGTACTTCAGAGAGGCAGCGAGCAAGAGTGGGTTTTCGTGCTGGCTCTATGTTTACCAGATGAGGGAACACAGGCAAGGCCCTATTTTCAGACCATCGACTTTCCGACTTAGGAAGCAGAACATTCACATCTGAATATCACAACTGGTAATGACCTCCTGAGATTCATGGGGCAGATCATCCGGTCATGCCTAGTGACCCCAGAGCGTCTGATCCAACAGATAAGAAGTTTCTTCTGAATGTAAATGTTGATTGGAACTGCATATCATGGTTTACCTCCCTCTCTAGAAAGAGATTTCAGTGTGTACCTTGGTTTATTCTTTACCACCCATTTCCCTTGATTAAGGGTAATAGTTCAAAGAAATTGTCTTTGGGAAACTGACCCCCTACATTTCTTAGCTATGTGTTTTAGGTAAGATTAATTCAACCCCAAATTTGGTGGTACATCTCCATGTCTGTGCTGACCAGTGAAGCCCAACTACCTGGCCACATGGCTGGTTTAGAAATGGACATGTGACCCAGGGTGTCCCAATGAGAGGCACGTGCTGAGGACATCTGGGATAAAATCTTCTCACTCCTTAAAGGGAGCTCGTTGCAGTGAAATTCTTCCTATCACTGTTTCCGAAAAGAACATTCAGACCTAGAAATCTGTTCACTATATCCATTTTATATTCTAAAATGGTAACAAAAAGAAAAAAGACAAAACAGGAATTCAATAATAATATTGAGCTACTAGAAGCTTGGCCTGCCTTTGAACTTTTTAATATAGCAATAAATAAATTTGCCTTAATTATCTTAACCCTTCTGATTTATTTCTGTTACTTACATCCAAATTGTCCAACAATTCTGGCGACAACCACATAATACCTGAGTATCCTTTCCTGCTTTTTGAGCCCCATGGCCCCACATAGCTTCTGTGTTAGGAAATCAGTTTGGTGGACAGATTCCAGACCCTTCAGCAAGTCTGTTCAAGTTAAACAGAACCCTATTTTTCTTTGTGTGTCAAAGGCAAACTTAACTAGATAGAATGCTTATGCAATATCACAACTTATTTCCAGACAACTCCATCTGTGTGACTCAAATTAGAGTCTTAGGCAAAACTGGAGCGTGGTTATTGGTAATTGTCTAACAATGTACACAAAATAGAATTATTCCTGATTTGAGTAATAAGGAGCTAAATCAGATGATTTAAAGTTGTTCCAAAAGACAACTTCCCTGAGAGTCCAGTTTATGACCACACGAAGCATTACATCAGGGTAGCCAGATCCAGAGATTTCACATGTGACATTGTGGTATTTAATTTATTGCATGGCTGGATGTCTTAAAAAATATAAGAAAGCATTCTGATCCCATGTTCTGAGGCAGAGAGCCTGGGTTTGAATTCCAGCTCCTCCACTTCTGGCCACACATCCTCCTGTGAACTCACACTCAATCCCACCGTGCTTCTTTCTTTTCTCCTTTTGTAAGATGAGGATAACAGAATTGCCTTTCCCACAGGGTCTTAGAGAAGATTAAATGAATTATCACTTTAAATCCTTAGAATGCTGCATAGCACAATATGAGCTTTCAAAAGGTGTAGTTATTCTTAGTGATATTTTAGAAAATCTCGAAATTATATGGTGACTTCTTGTCTTAAAAGATCAGAGACACTGGGATAGGAATGTTATAGATAAAAGCATGGCATGTCATGATATTATATAACCACAACAACCCTGAGCAGGGATGTGCTGAACCCCATCTTTAGTAAGAATATACTGAGTCACAAGGAGGTTGACATCCGTAGGTGGTGGAGACCAAGGCAGGATTGGAACTCTGCTCTCCTGCTTTACACTGCGCACATTCCACTTATTTGCCTGTCCACACTGGAGACCTTTTTAGCATTAATCCTCTTCTCCCTATGTCCTGTTCCAGGGCTCAACATATTCCCATTTTGATACTATGGTGATCACAACCCAGAGAGGAAGACTGTTCTCTCCATTGGGGAGAACTGCATGAATCATTTGTTTGTGTAGATTATATAATCACCTAACAGAAGTCAAACCCTAATTTAAAATTAATTAATGACTCCTCCCTGCCCTCAGAATATAGTTCATTTGCTCCATTCGGGCTGTTAGCAGAGATGTACCAACATTCCAAACACCATGCTCACTCAAATTCCTTGGACAACTGACAAGATTGTCAAGATTTACCCTTGGTTTGCTTCTTCACCCTCAGTTCTTTGTTTTTATTTTTACCATTCATTATTATAATAATAATTATTATTACATGACAATAGAGTATATTTTGAAATATTATACATATATACCAAAAGTATAATTTGCTCCAGTTAGGATCCTGTTGTGGTTGTACACAATATGGAATTACATTGCTCATTTATTTATATATGAAGACAGGACAATTAAGTCCAATTCATTCTACTGTCTTTCCTATTATCATCCCTCCCTCCCTCCCTTCATTCCTCTTTGTCTAGTCCAATGAATTTCTACTCTTACCCTCCCTTATTGTGGGTTAGCATCCGCACATCACAGAGAACATTCAACCTTTGATTTTTTGAGAATGACTTATTTCACTTAGCATGATATGCTCCAGTTCCATTCATTTATGTGCAAATGCCATAATTTATTTCTTTTTTATGGCTGAGTAATATTCCACTGTATACATATAAACCACATTTTCTGTACCCATTCATCTGTGACAGGGCACCTAAGTTGTTTCCATAGCTTGGCTATTGTGAATTGAGCTGCTATAAACATGGAAGTGGCTGTATCACTGTAGTATGCTGATTTTAAGTCCTTTGGATATAAACCGAGGAGTGAGAAAGCAGGGTCAAATGGTGGTTCCATTCCAAGTTTTCTAAGGAATCTCCATGCTTCTTTCCAAGGTGATTGCACCAATTTGCAGTCCCACCAGCAATGTATAAGTGAACCTCTTTCCCACATCCTCACCAACATTTATTGTTCCTTGTATTTTACATAATTGCCATTCTGACTGGAATGAGACAGAGTCTCAGTGTGGTTTTGATTTGCATTTCTCTAATTGCTAAAGATGTTGAACATTTTTTCATGTATTTTTGACCATTTATGTTTCTTCTGTGAAGTGGCTTAGCCCATTTATTGATTTTTTTGGGGGGAGGGGTTAAATTTTTTTAGTTCTTTGTATATTCTGGAGATTAATGCTCTGTCTGAGGTGCTGATAGTAAAGATTTTCTCCCATTCTGAACGCTCTTTGTGTTCTTGATTGTTTCCTTTGCTGTGAAGAAATTTTTTAATTTGATACCATTCCATTTATTTGGTTCTTGATTTTATTTCTTGTACTTTAGGAGTCTTATTGAGTCAGTTACTACGCCAACATGGTGGAGAGGAGGGCCTAATTTTTCTTCTAGTAGGCACAGGGCCTCTGGTATAATGCTTAAGTCCTTAATCTACTTTAGAGTTGAGTTTTGTGCAGAGTGAGAGATAGGGATTCAATTTCATTACTATAGAGGGATTTCCAGTTTTCTCAGCACCATTTGTTGAAGAGGTTATCCTTTCTCCAATGTAGGTTTATGGTGCCTTTTTCTAGTATGAGGTAACTGCATTTGTGTGAGTTTGACTCTGTGACTTCTAATCTGTTCCGTTGGTCTTCTTGTCTGTTTTGGTGCCAATACCATGCTGCTTTTATTACTATAGCTCTGTGTATAATTTAAGGTCTGATATGGTGATGCCTCCTGTGTTACTTTTCTCGCTAAGTATGCATTGGCTATTGTGGGTCTCTTATTTTTCCAAATGAATTTCATGATTGCTTTTGCTAGTTCTATGAGAATGTCATTGGAATTTTAATAGGAATTTCATTCAATCTGTATAGCACTTTTGATAATATGGCTACTTTAGCAATATTAATTCTGCCTATCCGAGAACATGGGAGATCTTTCCATCATCTTAAGTTCTTCTTCAATTTCTCTCTTCAGTGTTCTGTACTTTTCGTTGTAGAGGTCTTTCGCTTCTTTTGTAAAGTTGATTCCCAAATATTTTATTTTTTAAGGCTACTGTGAATGGGATGGTTTTCCCGATTTCTCTTTCAGCTGATTTGTCATAGGTGTGTAGGAACGCAACTGATTTATGGGTGTTAATTTTATATCCTGCTACTCTGCTGAATTCATTGATGAGTCCGATGAGTTTTCTGGTGGAGTTTTTTGAGTCTTATAAATACAGAATCATGTCGTCAGTAAACAGGGATAGTTTGAGCTCTCCTTTTCCTATTTGTGTTACTTTAATTTCTCTTTAGTCTACCTGCTCTGGCTAGTGTTTCCAGGACTGTGTTGAATAGGAGTCCATGAACTGCTTGCAACAGATTTTGTGCATTCTCTGCCATTTTCTGTATGTGCCCTCCTCTTCTTTGTCCCCAAGCTCATAAATATTGTTAAACCTGGCAGAAATGCACCTGAAAAGTATGTCCTTGCTCTCATCTCCTGCCCACGCCTCAATTTAGGTGGCACCTTCCACCACAGTCTTCACTGAGATACATTCTGGTCCCTGAGAGAAGGTAGACACCTTGCTTGTGTGTCCTGGCCCTGTCCCCATGCCACCATCCAATTGGCTACAATCTGTTGAAATTTCCTGCCTCTTTCCTAATCCTCCACTGGAAGAAAATAGTCAAAATAGCAGAAATGGTAAGTTATTCTTCTCCCAGTCCTTAGCACTTAACCTAGTGCTTAGTGTACTGTGTGAGCTCAATAAATATCTGACAAATGAATGAGTCAGTTATGTGGTCTTGGAACCAGTGAGGATGGAAATAGGAGGAAGGGAAGATGCTACTGAGAGTCACCTTCCACTTCTCAGCGCAGACCCTGGAGGTACTTCAAAGATAAAAATCTCGAGAGATATTAGAAATCATTTTATTTAAACCAGATCCCTGATCCTTGAGTGCCAGACTTGCTAACACCATAATTCTCTAGTCTGAAGCTTCCTAAGAAAGCATGTGCTCAGTTGCAAACTCATGAAGAAGACTTGGGTTAGAGAAAAATAACCTGTCTCTCTGACCAAACCATATCAACAAAGAACATGGAAATGTGAAGGGGAAAAAAATCAGTCTTAAAGGAGATGAATTGGAAGAACAGCTTAAGTTTCCCAAAACTCTCATAGGCTAAATAATGCTTTTAAAGATCTCTACTGGAAATACTTCCCAAACCTAAATCTTTAGAGAAAGTCTAACATCTAACGGCACACTCAACTCTGCCTGTGTCAGCAAGATTTCATTTTCTTTTGGTTTCAGTGAATTTTCAGCACCATTTAATTGAGTATCTACTATGTACCCAATTATTAGCATCACTCAATCCTTAGGTTGAGCTCGACACTTAGTGCATTTAATAATTTTTTCTATTTTTTCCTTACAGCAATGTGTAAGGTCCTATTAGCATTTTCCTCATTGGACCGAAGAGAAGCTTGAGGCGTTAAGAGACTCAGGGACTCACATCTGGATTTAAACTCGGTCATTCTGACTTCAGAGCCTGCCCTCCTGGTCAGCCAGCCACACGTTCATACCTACTGCACCCTGTCACTCTCACGATGGCCACGGCACACAGGAGCCTTGTCTTTTTATAAATGGAGAAATGACTCCAATTTGAAAATTCAGACAAAACTTATAAAGAAGTAGCTCCATGAGGCAAGCACTGTCTTTTATTCTTCCTCTCTGCTTCAATATCAGCTCCCAGTGCACAGACTGACCCATCTCACACACGCCACGCACCTTCCTTGAAGGAATGGGGAGACTTCACTGCTCAATGCTCTCTGCTCTCACTCCAGGCAATTCCACTCCAGTTGTCACTCACTGGTACTGCACACAGTGCTTCATCCTGGGACCGGAGGGGTCAGGACTTTATGTAAACGTAAGCAGATGATAACAAAAACCTCATGGGGGGGTATTTGTGAATTTTCAGAAGGAAATAAAAAGCATAATAGACATTTTATACATTCACACCCATACGGTATTACATGATTCTGGAAAACTCTAGGTTTGGAGATATCACAGATTATTGGAATCTTGCTATTTTCACTGAAAGTGAAAAATACAGATTGCTGGGTTTTTCTGTTTTGTTTTTGCTTTTGTTTTGCAAATATAACAATTGTAATTTTTTATTTAAATAAATGAGGGAGAGAGAGAGAGAGAGAGAGAGAGAGAGAGAGAGAGAGAGAGAAAGAGGTCATGAATCCTATCTTCAAAATGCAGACTTCCATGAAGCCAAGGTTACCATTGAGGAAATGTGTGTGTCAGGAATTCCCTCAACCAAATCCAAGTCTGGAAATTCAGTTACTCTTTTCCTATGGGGACATACAAAGCCCTACTCTTTTAGAAAAGAGTCCTTCTGTGAAAAACCACAGCCCATTCCTGCTATTTCTAAGAAAAGCTCCTTTTTGAAATAAGAGACTAAAGACTCGTCTCCCCTTGGAGTCCTCCCCCATATCATAAAACTAACACCTCAGCCTGGACAAGGAAGGGAATGGCTTCATGCTCAGGTGAGTGATAGAGCTGTCTTCAGAGAAGAGTGATTTGTCTGCTCAGCCTGGGGGTGTGAGGCCCTGTAGACATGGTGACCCCAAAGAAACACTTTGAATCCCAGGAATTTTTATAGCCCAAGCAAGAGTGTCCCCCGATGGTACAGTCACAGGTACATCATGAGGGGAATAAGAGAGACAAAGGAAATACACATCTTTTGATGGTGTTATAACCTGGAGAATCCTAGAGATACTGACAGATGCACTCCTGCCACCTCCCAGCCAGGAAGTTGGAAAACTAAAATGTACCAAGTTATGTTATACGTTGGACCCTGTGCTAGACACTCTATGTGCTAATTTATTTAGCACTCACTGCATATGCACCAGAGAAATGTTTTTCACCTCATTTGATGGGATACCGAAGCTCAGGGAGGAACTTGCTCACTGTCAGAGTCAGTCAATGGTAGAGCTTGGTCCAGATCCAAACTGGCCTCAAAACCCACACCTTTCCAATGTTCCTTATTTACTCCAAGGACAGAATACAGTGAGAATCAAGAGTCTGCCTCTGGCTTTAGAATCTATAGACTCTCACAAGGTAAAATAGAGATCAGAGTCTAATGTCTGCTAAGTGCTTGAAAGGCTGCCGGCTTGTTGAAAGAAGGAATCTGTCCTGTTCTTTGCTGCCTACATTCTTAAGTACATTAGCACAGGGCCTGGCATGGTGTTGGGATCCAGCGAACGTCTGTTCAGTGTTTTAGACAGCTTTTTCATCACTGGGTCTAAAAGATCTGACAAGAGCAGCTTTAGGGGAGGGAATTTTATTTGGCACTCACAGTTTCAGAGCTCTCACTCAGTCCATATACAGCTGCCTCCATTGCTCTGGGCAGGAAGTGAGGCAGTGCATCATGGTGGAAGTGTGCGGAGGAGGAGAGCAGCTCACAACATGATGATCAGGAAGTAGAGAAAGCTCTGCTGGCCAGGGACAAAATATAAACCCTAAAGTCACAACCCCAGTGACTGATCTCCTCCAGCCATACCCTACCTACCTACAGTTATCACCTAGTTAATCCATTCAAGTGGATTAATCCACTGATTAGGTAAAGGCTCTCATAATCTGAGCATTACATCTCTGAAAGTTCTAACATTCTCTAACAAAACCATCACATTCAAATAATAAATAACAACTTCCAACTGTCTTGGCCATTAGCATGGGTGTATTGTCACCTACAATAAGGAGTCATAACTCCAGAGGCAAGCAGGAAAACCACCTCATGCTATACCTGCATTTGCCTCTTCAATCGCATCTTGGCCATGCCTTAAGACCAATTCTGTGCTCCAGGCAAAACAAACATTTGCTAGGGTATTCCCCACCTCCTTTTCTTTTCCTTCTGCTCATCTGTCTCCCTCCATCTGCATTTCCTTCTCCCTCACCACATATCTCCCTAGCCCACCTGAAAAACACCTTCTCACCTTTGAGAGTCCCCCTTAAGCTTCCTCTCCTCTTGTAATCATTTCCTGAAACTCATTCCCAGGTAAAATGGCAACCTCACCCTCTGTCCACCAAGGAATCCTACTGCCAAGAACTTTCATTCTCCTACTTGTTTTTAATTAATATTAAGTAAATTCTCATGCAACAATGAGCTTAAAAGCAGTGGCCAGGCATGACTTCCTTCTGTCTACAGAAAGACCAGCATAGGGACCCAAACACAACGTGTGTTCAAAAAATGGATCTAGTTCATCTGCCTGTAAGTACTAATTGGCAACTTGTCATAAGCCAGGGACTGTTCAGAGGTGCATGCATTTAGATATTAGCCAACTAATTACTCAGGAGCACCCACTTAGGATTGACAGGTGCAAAGAGATGGATGAAGGGAGAGTGTGACACCGTGAAGGAGCCCAGGAAGCCTCCCGGAGACAGTGACATGTGAAGTGAAATGTGAAGTGCAGGTGAAAGCTACCAGGCAGGATGGTGCAGGAGAGGGCACAAATGAGCAAGTCCCCAGGGCCCGGGATGACGTGCTGTTTCCTGATGTGCCCTGAGATTCTCTGGGTCTCCTTATCCCCATCAGCACCACTGGGAATTATCTTTATCTTAATGTATGGTTTTGTTTTTGTTTTTGTTTTGGGGTTTTTTTTGGTACTGGGGATTGAACTCAGGGACACTCAACCACTGAGCCACATCCCCAGCTCTTTTTATGTTTGATTTAGAGACAGGGTCTCGCTGAGTTCTTTAGCGCCTCACTTTGCTGAGGCTGGCTTTGAACTCGCCATCCTCCTACCTCAGCCTCTTGAGCCCCTGGGATTGCAGGAGTGTGCCACCACACTGGACTTAAGGCATGGTTTTTGAGAATGAAATGAGAACATGTATTTGATGTTCCCTGCACAGTCCTTGGCATGGAGTCCTGGCCTGATAAGTGCTAGGACCCCTAATCATCCTCCTGATGCCTCCAGCCATTCTCCTGATAACGGCAGGAGACAGGACATCTGGCTGCTCAGTGGGATACCCTGAGGAACTGGCTTACATGGAGACAAAACAAACCCAGATATTCTCTCCAAGTTATGAGCATGGTTAACCCCTCTTTGAAAGTTCTCTCCAAATCTGGAATTATTTGTCTGTTTATGTTTGGATTAAGATTCAGGAGAACTGAAATTTAGACTTCGGTTCTGCTGTTGACTTACAGATGAGTCCAGAAGTTGAACCTGATGATGAATGATATTGATTGCATATTGCATACTCTCCTTCCTTCTTTCTTTCCTCTTCCCTCTCCTTCTCTCCTCCCTTCCTTCCTTCCTTCCTTCCTTTCTTCCTTCCTTCCTTCCTTCTTAGATCTTTCCTTCCCTCCTTTTTCTTCAGTCTTGCCTACTTAGTACTATATCAGCAGTTCCTAAGGCCAGGTGTTGGACTAGGCACTGAGAACTCAGGGGGGATGAACTTACTCCTGCTATCCCTTCAGGAGCTCACAGACTCACAGGGGTGATAAACAAGAAGTGTAGCTATAGAATTACAATCGGGGTAACTACAGCAATAAAGGTTTACTATGGAAATACATAACAGGGTCTGACTTTGGCTGGGAAGTCAGGGAAGTTAGATTTCACATTCATCCTAAGGGTGAGTAGGAGTTAACCAGGAATAGGATTGGGGAAAAACCTTTCCAGGATAAGGGAATAGCATTTGCAAAGAACTCCAAAAGAAGAAAATGTTCTTTTAGAGAGACTAAAAGATGGTCAGCCTGATTGGAGGGCAGGTAAGTCTGGGAGCAGGCTAGGGAGACAGAGGAGGACCTGCTTGTGTCAGGCCCAATTGGACACATTAGACAATTTGAACTGCACCCTATGAGTGGCATATACCGACGTTCCTCCACCTCCTCCTCTAAGACATGGTTTTATTTCTCTAAAAACCATAGCAATAATTCATGAAAACCATTTCCTTCTTTTTCCTCTTCTCACCCACTCAAACCTAGACTGACCCACCCTGGATCCCTCCCACCCCTTCCCCAGCCTCCATTAACAGGGCTTGATTGTAAGGTTTCCAAGCTCGGGATGTTTCCCTTGGAGCCTGGGGCTGCTGCTGACATTGGCCACCGCATCCCTGACCCAGATGTGAATCAACCAGGAATTGCTGGTTGAAGGCCATCCGCTGGCTGTGCCCCCAGCTGTGCAGTCACTGTGGGAGAACTAGTCCCCTGAAAGCAATCACGCCTGCCCATCCAGGAACATCTGAGTCAATGGCCACATTCATTAACCTGCCCACGCCTCCAGTTCTCCTCTCCAGAGATATACGACAGGATACCCATATATGAAGCCGTCAGTGGGAAACCATGGAATGGGTGAGGGTAGGTGGAAAATATCTTTCTTTTTGCAAATTTATGGAAAGCAAATATTTCAGTTCTCCTTCCTCACGATGCTAAATATAGCAGGTAACAGATCCTCCTTTTAAAACTTCCAACGGACATCGATTTTTTTCATAAAGAAAGAATAGCAAAAACACAGGAGACAGGCAGATCTGTTACAATCATTGAGTATTGATTCAAAGACCAATTCTTTGTAGCTTGGCCCCAGCCACCCATGCAAAGGCAGGCTGGCATGTAGTCCTGACTCAGAACGTACAATTAACAATGACATGTTCATGGTCGGCACATTTCTCTCCAGGGTCCATACTCCATCCCAGAGTCAATTCCTTTTCCTCTTGTTCCTGCACAACAAACCCATTTCCTGGTGCATTTTTGGCCTCTAATCTTAGTCTATCCAGATCTGATAGTGGATATTTTTTGATATTGGCATAAAAAATAAAAAATTCAATTTTCAGAAAGATTAGTAACATTAATCCCTTCCAGGATTTCTTGATCTCTGCATTATTGACAATTTCAGCCACGTACACCTTTGCTGCAGGGGCTTATCCCGTTCATTGTGGAATATTTGCAGAACCCCTGGCCTCTTCCCAGCAGATGCCAAGAGCACTTCCTCCTCCTACCCAGAAGCTATGGTAACCAAAACTGTCTCCACACATTGTCAGTTACCTCCCTGGGGGCAAAACTGCTCCACATTGTGCACCACTGTCTGTTCTTAGGCCAAAGTGGTAATATCACATCCTAGTACCTCATATAGTAAAGGTCACCCTTTGCTCCACCCTGCTGGGACACTGATCAATATTAATATTGTTCCAGTTTCAGCCTTCTAGCTAAATCTAGCAGCTGTCACGTTCTCTTCAGTCTATTTTATTGACATCCTCCTTTACATTCCTTCTGACTTGCAAGGCAATATAGCACAGTGGTTAGAGACATGCTAGACTTTGAAGCAAAGTTGGAATCTCACCTCTTCAATTCAGAGAAGCCACATAATCTGTACAAATGGCTCTTTGCTACAGGCCATGTAGGTGACCTCTCCAAGCCTCAGCTTCTTTGATAACATGAGAGAAAGAAAGATTATATCTTAATGTTTGTTGAGAATTACATAAAATGATGTAAGGGAGATACTTTGAAGGGTCTGGAATATAGTTGTTTAGTGACTTTAGTTGTCATTAACTGGACTCTTTATTATTGATCATTTGTTTAACTCCTCAACCACCCCGCTCCACTCTTTCCAAGCTGAGTCTTTTCCCTGGCCTTCTTTCCTACTCTTTTCATATATTCTCCTAAAGCTGATTCATATCTTTATTGGAAATATGCAAGAAGTTGCTTTATCAGTAACACTCCCCCTGCAGTCTCTGTTCCTAAATGTCTAGGAAACTGCTGTAGTTGAATGCCATGGGATATATCAAAATTAGAATGTCAAAAAGCAAACAAACCCAAATTTATCAGGAATGACTAAGAGAAAATTCACTGAGGGAAAGGCAGAAACATGAATTGTTTAAATACCTCCAACAGGGCCATGATTCTTAGAAAAACAAGACATATCAAATCTCTTGAGGGCCAAAGTTGGAATTTAATATGATCATAGCAGTTTTAGAGATCTGCTAACAAATATCTCGAGTAAGGAATCCAGATTGGAGAAGGTTCTGAAGAGGAATCATCATCCCAGCCAACCAACATTTACTTTAAAATCTAGTTGCATGTAGCTGTGATTTGCCTATAACTTGAGGGAGAAGGTGTCAAATGAGAGGAGGGAGCAATCTCCATCTCAGAGTGGAAAGAGATTCAGGGAAGCTGCATTCCAGTGGTACTGTTAAGGGCAGGGTAAGTGGTGACAGATGGGAGAAATTACTGAGAGGGTTCAACTAGGGAAAAAGGAATCTAAAGGAGAGACTGGCCTTGCAGCACGATGATCACATATATTCCAGTAACTAGAAGTGTTTGTTGTGGTATTGTAAGGCAGAACTGATAGCAGGGAGCAGGAATTTTAGAGAACTTGTTTCTCTTGTTTTACAAAGGATGCTTTTAGAATAGTGGAAAAATTAAGCTGAAATGAGCCATTTTAAGACTTGCTCTTCTGCAGGGTTATCAGAGCCCTGATTGCCAACATCTCCTCAGCATTGCATCAGGAGATGTGAGTGGGGAACCAGTTAGAAGATAAGATTTCAAGTGGATTGGATTTTCAACCAAACCCTGACTCTGCCACTTAATAGTTTTGTAGTGCTGGTTTAGACTCTCTGGCTTCCTAATCTGCTTTAAATGATTGTAATATCAGCCTCCTTGGGATGTCATGGACAAGGTAGACTAAATTACTTAATCTCACAGAGCACTTAGCATAGTAGAGGGAATGACAAAAGTACTCTATACTTAGTACAAGTGATTTTAATTATATTAGAGGATACTCCTGCATAGGGTAGGGTTGGACCAGGAAAAGAGATGGAAATCAAATCTTAATTATTTATGCACCCTCTAGTCTAAAAACAATTATAGTGTCATTAAGACATTGAAAACACAGGACAGTAAAAGGTGGGGCAGGCAGAAACACTCTGTTCTGTCCCCTCATTCCCAATTCTGACATGTTCTCCATGTAAGTTTCTCTCCTGCAAATGGACATCATATTGAGCTCATCCTATAGTTGCTGTGGTCACTTTCCAACAATAATTATCCTATGAACAATTTCAGTACAGGGATGAATATGCTCAATCCTGTGAAATTATCACAAGCTCTGCTTTTGGTTTTAGTTTAGTTTCTTCCTCCCAAGGTTAGGGCTCATCAGGCTTGTGATTAGCAGAAACAGGAACATGGCTGGGTTTCTTCCTCCTCCATTGAGAGATTCTACCCTCCATCCCATGTGCAAGAGATCACATTTCTAACACCTATTTTCCCATTAAAATACTTCTCACTTTTTATATTTTCTCTTTCATTAACATTTACATTCTCCAGATGAATATTTGCCTAATGATCATAAAATATTTGAATCCATCCATTACAATTTCTGCACAAGTCATCTAACACTTCACTCTGGAATATAGGAGGAATTGACACCTTCACATTCAATGGGACCACAGTTGGTTCCATTTTATCATCTCATTGTAGAAAGCAATCTTGCAAAATGCTATGGGGACCTCTACATTGATCTTAGAGTGCTCCAGTGTTGTGTTCTTACTTTTTATTTTGATATATCTGCCATTCTAGTGAGTTTCATGTTTTCATGGTTTATTTTAGTTTTTTGTTTTTCGTTTCTTCAGTGATGGTAGTTATCTCCTTTTCACTTTTAGTGTTGGACTCTCTTGAGTGTTTCTTGATCAGCCAGTCTGGTGGTAATGATTCCCTCAGATTTTGCTCATCTTCGAATTTCTCAAGGATAAATTTGCTGGGTGCAATATTCTTGGTAGGGTTTTTCTTTGTTCTTTTTTCTTTTTTCCCCAGGACTTTGAGTATATCATATCATTTTCTCTTGAACTATAATGTAGAGAAATCTGCTGTTGGGCTAGGGAAGATTCCTTTATATAGGATGACAGTTTTCTCTTGCTATTTTTAGAATTTCCTCTTTATCTTGGACTTTTAATAATAGATTGTATTTGTGATCCTGTGGAAATTGTGCAAATTCATGGAAATTAAACATGCTCTTGAATGACTAGAGTGTTCATGAAGAAATCAAAAGTCAAAGTCAATTAAAAAAAAAAAAAAACTCTTGAAAAAAGGAAACACATATGCCAAAATCTGGGGGATATGGCAAAAGCAGTACTGAGAGGAAAAGTTATAGCAAAAGCATCCACATCAAAAAAGAAAGTTTTCAAGTATAACCTAATGAAATTGAAAACATTAGTAGAACAATAGGTGTGAAAAGACAAAATCAATAGTAAAATGTCTCCCAACAAATAAAATCATAGGAATGGATGACTTCACTGCTAAATTTGACCAAACTTTTAAATAGAAACTGACACCATTTATTTTTCAAATGGTTTCAAAAATATTTAAAAGGAGAGAAACCAACCAAACTCATTTTTTTTTTATTCTTTTATTTACTTATTGATTCATTGAACACAAATGGAGTACAGCTATTGTTTCACTGGTTGTACACAAAGTAGAGTCACACCATCTGTGCATTCATGCATGTACACAGGGCAATGGTATCTGTCACACACCGAACTCATTTTATAACACAATTTTTTGATACAAAAACCAGACAATGATGCAACAATCAAACATGAAGCTGCAAATCAATATCCCTGATGAACATAAATGCAAAAATTATCAACAAAATAATAGCAAACCGAAGCCAGCAGCATATCCAAAAATTATACACTAGGATCAAACAGAATTTCTCCCAAGGATGCAAGGATTATCATCGTACGCAAATCAATGATGGTAATACATCACATCAACAGAATGAAGGAAAAACAAAACCCAATGATCTCCTCAAATAATGGAGAAAATGTGTTCAATAAAATTCAGCATCCTCTCATGGTTAAAAAGCATGAGTAAATAATTAGAAAAAAGAAAACACGATAAAGGCTATATACAAAAAGCCCAGAGCCAATATTATCCTGAACTTGAAAAACCCAAGTTTATTTCACACTTCTCATTCAACATAGTGTTGGAAGTCTCAGCCACACCCAATAAAACAGGAGAAACAAAAATATCCAAGCAGGAAAGGAGAAAGTCAAGTTATCCTTTTTTGAAGATGTCCTAATTTTATATATAGAAAACAACTAAAAGACAGATGAATTGTATTTATTTACTTGATTTTGTTAAATAGTCCTTGCATCTCTAGAATGAAATCAACTTTACTATAATGCAAAATCTTAATGTGTTTTTTAGTATAGCTAATATTTTACTAAGGACTTTCATATTCACATTCCTCAGAGATAATGGTCTGCAGTTTCCCTTTCTCAAATTATTGTTATCCAGATTTCATATCAGGATGATACTGGCTTCATAGAATGAATCTGGGAATGTTATCCCCATTTTTATTTTAGGAAATATTTGAGAGTCATTGGCATTTGTTCTTCTTTAACGTTTTGGTAGTGTTGGGTTGAGAATTCATTTGGTTCTGGGCTTTTCTTTTTTTTTATTTATTCTTTTATTTACTTATTGATTCATTGAACACAAATGGAGTACAGCTATTGTTTCACTGGTTGTACACAAAGTAGAGTCACACCATCTGTGCATTCATGCATGTACACAGGGCAATGGTATCTGTCACACATTGTTATTAATTTTACCCCCCACCCACACCCACCCCTCCCTTCCCTCTATGCTAGCTATCTTTCCTCCATTCTTGCCATCTTTCCCCCCACATTATGCATCATCATTCATATATCAGAGAGACCATTCGGCTTTTGGATTTTTGGGATTGGCTGATCTCACTTAGCATAAGAGTTTCCAACATCATCCATTTACCTACAAATACCATAATTTTATTCTTCTTTATGGCTGAGTAATATTCCATTGGGTATATATACCACAGTTTCTTTATCCATTCATCTACTGAAGGGCATCTAGGTTGATTCCATAATCTAGCTATTGTGAATTGAGCAGCTATGAACATTGATGTGGCTGCATCACTGAGGCAATCTGATTTTAAGTCCTTTGGGTATAAGCCAAGGAGTGGGATAGCAGGGTCAAATGGTGGATCCATTCCAAGTTTTCTAAGGAATCTCCACACTGCTTTCCAGAGTGGCTGCACCAACTTGCACTCCCACCAGCAATGTATGAGTGTTGGTTCTGGGCTTTTCTATGCTGAAAATATTCCTCTGATTTCGGCTTCAATCTCACTGCTTGTTACTGGATGTTTAGGTTTTCTATATACTCCTGGTTCAATGTTGGTAGGTTGTATGTGTCTAGAAATTTGTGTCTTTCTTCTAGACATTCAATGTATTGAAATACAAGTTTTCACAGCAGCTCCTAATGAACACTCTGGATTTCAGAAACGTCTGTGATAATGCCTCTAATTTTCTTTCGGTCTTTTCTCTCTTTCTTTTGGTTACCTTAGTGATGGGTTTATCAATATTGTCCTTTCTTTGCCCCTTTGTAATTTTTTAATTCTCTATTTCATTAATTTCAACTATAATCCTAATTATTTCCTTCAGTCTACTGGTTTTAGAATTGGCTTATTCTTGTTTCACTTGGATCTTAAGATTCATCGTTACTTTGTTAACTTGGGATTTTTGTGATAAGAATGAAACCACCATGTGACCCAGTAAACCTCCCTCAATATTTATTCAAAAGAACTAGAATCAGTTTATTATAGTGATACATACATAATTTTGTTTACAGCAGCACAATTCATAAGAGCCAAGTTATGGAACCAACCTAGGTGCCTTTCTACAGATGAATGAATAAAGAAAATGTTGTATGCCTTCATGACAGAATTTTACTCAGTCATAAAGAATGGAATTTACTATAGTTCTGTAGTGTAGTTTGAGGAATTGCAATGCCTCCTGCTTCATATAATCAATCAACAAATACATGAAAATGTGTTCAACATCTCTAGCAATTAGAGAAATGCAAATCAAAACTACTCTAAGATGTCATCTCACTCCAATCAGAATGACAATTATCAAGAGTACAGCAGCAATAAGACGTTGGTGAGGATGTGGGGAAAAGGTACATTCATACATTGCTGGTGGAAATGCAAATTGGTACAACCCTTGTGGAAAGCAGTATGGAGAGTCCTCAGAAAACTTGGAATGGAGCCACAATTGACCCAGTTATTCCACTCCTCCGTTTATACTCAAAGGACTTAAAATCAGCCTACTACAGTGACACAGTCAATGTTCATAGCAGCTCAACTCACAATAGCTAAACTATGGAACCAACCTAGGTGTCCTTCAACAGATGAATGGATAAAGAAAATGTGGGATATATCCACAATGGAATATCAGCCTAAAAATAGAATAAAATTATGGCATTTGCTGGTAAATGGATGGAGTTGGGAAATATCATGCTAGGCAAAAGAAGTCAATCCCAAAAAACCAAAGGCCAAATGTTTTCTCTGTTAAGCAGACACTAATTCACAATAGGGGGTACAGGGAAGAATAAAGTTACTTTATATTACGTAGAGCAGAGGGAAGAGAGGGAAAGGGGCATGGGGGTAGGAAGGATACTAGAGTGAAACAGACATTATACCTCATGTACATATATGACTGCATGACCGATGTGATTCTACAATATGTTTAATCAGAAAAATGAGAGATTACACTCCATTTATGTATGATCTATAAAATGTATAAATGCATTCTACTGTCATGTACAACTGACTAGAACAAATAAAGAATGAAATTATATTATGTTCAGGAAAATGGATGGAACATCATGTTGCATGAATAAGTCAGACTCAGAAAGTGAAGGGCTCTGCATGTTCTTTCACATGCAGAAATTAGGTAGAAAAAAGAGGAATTTTATGAAAATAGTAGGGAGACCAGTAGAGTAGAGGATGTGGATTGGGGGAAGGAGGAAGCAAAGGAATGAGGAGGTACCAGGAAACGAAATCAACCAAATTGTATTATGTGCCTGTATGAACATAGCATGATGAATCCCACTACTATGGATATTAATAATGTCCCAATTCAAATTAATTAAAAAGAACTGTTAGGAATTACAAAAAATTCAATAGAGTTGCATGATACAAAATCAACACACAAAAATCAGTAGATTTTCATATACCAAGAGTGAATTTACTGAGAAAAGAAAAGCAATCCTATTCACAACAGCCACATTAAAAAAAAAATACCTAGAAATAAATTTAGCCAAGGAAGTAAATGCTTGCTATATTGGAAAATTATAAAACACTGATGGAAGAATTTAAAGACGGGGACACAATTTTAAAAAATGAAAGGACATCCCATATTCATGAATTAGAACAATTAAACTTGCTAAAATATTTGTACTGGCCAAAGCATTTTACAGGTTCAATGCAATCCACATCAGAGGATCAATTTTATAGAAACAGGAAAAAGAATCCTAAAATTCATATAAAAGATCCCAAATAACCAAAGCAATTTTAAGCAGAAAGAAAAACTCTGAAGACGAGTGGGGCGCACCATGACTCAGGAATCTGCTGCAGGAGGATCACAAGTTCAAGGCCAACCTTGGCAACTTGTCGAGACACTGACTCAAAATAAAAACTAAAAAGTTGGGTATGTAGCTTATGAGTAGAGTGGCCCTGGGTTCCATTCCCAGTACAGAAAAGAAAACATCAACAACAGCAAAGCTGAAGGCATCACAATACCTGACCACAAAACATAATATGAACCTACACTGAGCACAAAAGAACACACTAGCAAAAAAAATAAAATGCACATAAGCCACTAGAACAGACAACCCTGAAGTGAATCCACATATCTATAGCTAAATATGTTTGGCAAAGTTACCAGAAACATATGAGAGAAGGGATCGTCTCTTGGATACACAGTGCTGGAAAAAATGGATATTCATACACAGAAGCATCAACCTAGATTGCTCTCTCTCACCACACACAAAAACCAATTGGAAATGGAACAAAGACCTAAATTTAAGACTTGAAACTGAAGCAATGAGAAGAAACTAGAGGAAACACTTGAGGACGTTGGCATAGGTCATAACATCACAAAACCACAAGGAACACAAATGTAAATGGAATCATCTCAAATCAAGAAGCTTCTGCACAGCAAAGTAAACAACTCACAGAGTGAAGATACAAACTGTACACCGTGAGAAAATATTTGCAAACTATTCATTCAACAAGGGATTAATATCTAGATTATACAATGAACTGAAAAAACAACAGCAAAACAAAAACCTTCATTTTTTAAGAAAAAGAGCAAATGATCCAAATAGCATTTCCCAAAAGAAGATACAAATGAATAACAAATACATGAAAAAATGCTCAGCATCACTCACATCAGGGAAATGTAAATGAAAAACAGAATGAGATATCATTCCATCAGAGAATGGTGAAAGGACAAAAAAATAACAAATGGTAGCAGGGATGAGAGAAAGAACACTTACACTCTGGTAGTAGGAATGAATTTAATGCAGAAACTATGAAAAATTAGTTGTGAGTTCCTCAAAAACCTAAAAATATAATTAACACATGATCCAGCTATTCCACATGTGGGTATATATCTAAAGGAATAAACATCACAGAGATATCCGCACACCCAGGTTTATTGCAGCTTATTAACAATAGGCAAGACATGGAATCAACCAAGATGTCCATTGGCAGATGAATGGGTGAAAAGAATTATATACCTATGTAATACTTACACACATACATACACACACTGACACACACACACACATAGTGGAATATTGTTCAGTCAAAAAAGAATGAAATTTCGTCATCAGCAGCAAAACGGGTGGAGTTGGAAGAAACTATGTTAAGTGAAATAAGCCAGGTACAGAAAAACACGTTATTTCATAGAAAGGCAAAAATACTGCATGTTCTCACTCACGTGGAAGCAAAAAAATTTTGATCTCATGGAAGAAAGCAGAAGAGTGATTACCAGAAGCTAGAAAAGCATAGAAGTGCCAGGAACAGAGGGAATGTGGATAATGGGCACCAAAATAGATAGGAGGAAGGAGCTGAGGTGTCCCACAACACCGGAGGATGGCCATAGTGTACAACAACTGACTGCATTTTATAGAGGAGTGGACTCCAGACACAAAGAGGTGAAAAACTTTTAGAGATGAAAATGAGAACTATTCTTATATGATCATTGCATATTATATACATATATTGAATTATCACACTGTACCTCTTATTATGTATAATAGTTATGTGTCAAATAAATAATGAAATTACTCTATGATGACATTATTTGTATTATCATCATGATACTTCAAATACATTAGGTTTTCTAGAATCTGTGTTCACTCTCCTAAATAAAAATGTCTTGGCAAAGGACACGTAATGTTTCTGTTAAGTCATCTTTGTTTCATAAAATGCTTTCTTTTTTTTTTTTTCTTCCTATAAGCACAGACTTGCCCTTGACTGTGTTTCAGTTGAGGTTACTCAACCTTGGGGACTTTTCATGTGCATGACTTTAAAATTTTTCTTTGACTCACCTTCTATCTCCATTTAATTTTTTACCAGAACTCTTGTTTTCTAGATTAGAGCTCATTATTTCTTTATGCAAGAGAAATATCAAGGGACTAACATCCTTGGGACCCTCAGGAATTGGAAAATTATCCGTTTGAACTCTTCCCCCAGTGATGTAGGTTCCTTCTGTTTGCGTTTGTTTCCTTTGGTTATTCAGTGTCTGAGCATCATTTCTGTGCTTATTTCTTCCCATTGTTCTTAGTGTGGTGAAGCATTTGCTGAGCCGCTTTGGGCCTGGTGAGACTTGCGGAAATAAAACACACAAGTCCTTTAAAATTGATACTCATCTTTATTTGAACTTTGTTTTCCAGAACACACTTTATCAAATTTAAGGTTTCTGTTCTGCAGTCATGTGTCCATTTCTTTCTGCTTTGGTATTTGGAAGATCAATTTGACTCTCATACAAACTGTGCATGTCACAGGCCTTCTGACTTGGACCCAGGGGTCACCATCTTCCTCCCATCCTTCACCTTTCTCTTTACCAGAGACAGAGTGAACAGACTAGGTGTGAGAACACGGACCTGGTGAGATCATTCAAAAATAGGCACAAATGTCTTTATATTGACCCTGCCTCTAGACCACTGGTTTCCTACAGAATTCTGGGGCTGCTCACATTCATCGATTGTCCTACTTTCATCCATGGATGACTGAATAGTCTTTTCAGAATTGTGATAACTTCTCAGACAATCTGCACCCAATTCCAGGTGCAAAGAGTCATAATATTATGTGTTGGGCACCCTCTTACCCACAAAACTGCCCAGTACTAGGTAGGAATAAATCACGATTTGTGGTTTGAGATTGTAACTATATCTACCTTGGCTGAAAATAGAGAAAAAAAATTATTTCTCTTATTTTTCTTTCTGTCACTTTTTATTGTTTTTGGAATCATGGTAGAAAGAACCTTTGTCTTTAAATTGATCTGTAAACCAAATTTTCTTCTTTGGGTGCTCATAAGTCCTCGTATTAAGAATCAGCCACAGTACCCAGGTAATTTACATTGCTTTGCTGCCAACTAGACAAAAGTCAGAAGGAGCATGTGGAAGGGGTGGAGGCTGCGCCTCTGATGAGAGAAGAGAAGATGAAAGTTTGAAATTGCCAATGACATAGTTCTTAGGGAACAAGTGTCCCAGCCCACTCTTCCCCCTCAGTAGAAGTCAAGGTAGTCACTCCACCTCCTTCAGTGACAGATGATCATTTGGAAAAACATTTTATCCCCATATTTAAAGGAAGACTTGAAAGAGGAGAAAAAAGATCTACAGATAGTTCATCATGCTGATTCTGTTCCTTGGACAAACCCCACTATTTTTATCACTTTGAGACTATGAAGTTTCCAGTGGCGCAGGAGTCCTGCAGCCCAGGGCACAAGGCACAGCACACAGGACTGCTCCAAGGGTACGAGATCAAGTGACACATGCCAGGAACTATGTGCAAAGCAGCCCCGCTTTGCAAGCTCACTCTTGACTTGCTCTAAAATCACTCTCTCACTCCCCAGAGTTTCTCACTGCAGAGTCCCTCTTCCCCAGGATACACAAGGCAGCAGAATCTGGATTGCAATATCCATGCAGGCAGCATCATGTGACACAGGCAAAGTGAGACTGTTTTCTTACCTAAAAAATAACGGATTTCCTTTTTCTTTTCTTTTTTAACTTTCTTCCATTTTTGTTCAAGACTCAATAGTCCAGCCTCACCCAGGCCTGAAGCAAAAACGAAAAATTATGTGAAACGTTAAAGTCACTATGGTCATAATCTCCATCCCATCGCTGAAGGCATCCTGTGGAAAATGTGTGTCACCTTTTAGGGGAAAGTCATCTCTCTTTTTTTTTTCTTTCCTCCAAGGTTCTGAAAGAAGCTTTGGGTGGGGCTCCTCCACACCCCAAGTGACACAGTCTGCTATTTTGGAGACTCCATGTGTAGGGTCTAATTCCACCCGGGCTGCATGTTAACTGGAAACGTTGCCACATGGAGTGACTCAAGGTCAACCCGGAAGGACGGCTTGCACTTGGCTGGTGTGGCGAGCAGGTTGTGCCCTGCTCTGAGTTACGGCATGAGGTATAGAACAGCAGTTTTCAGGCGGTGCCTAAACCTGAGTTCCTCCAGTGTGTAAGGCAGTAGTTTGCCATAAGCCTTTTGGTTTTAGTGCTGAGATGAAATGACTCTACACCTTGTTTGTACAAGTGAAAAATCACTAGCTGCCTGGCAAAACCATAAGACATACACTGATAAGTGAATCAATCACACTGATAGAAATGACCACATGACCAACTTTGGACTAATGAAATTAATCAGAAGCGCAAGGATGCATGTGTGTTTCACACTCATATCAGAATAAACAGGCCCTTGAGGTCATCTAACACACCAGATCGTCCAATGAGTAACAACCCCTCGTTTGAGGCCCTTAAGAGGAGGATATCCCAAAGGCACCCTGACACTGTCCCCTCCTCACTCTTCATAAGCCTTGAGCAGAAAAATCACTACCACAGCCCACCGTTCAGTTTAGCCTCCTTCCCTGTGGTGGCCTTAAGACTTTCTTAGCCTTTCTGAAATAAATGTGTGTGTGTAAAGTGTGATGTATGACTTGAGCATTAAAGATATTAGAAATTGAGATTGCAAGGAAAGAACTTGTGTCTGCCCAGCTTATGACTATCAGGTGACCCACAAGTATTCAGTGAGCTGCTACCAAAAAAGTGGTGCAGCCTGTGAATTTGTTGTTATTCAACAAATTCTGACATTGTGGAAAGACGTAAACATGTTTAGTCTGTGTTGATGACCAATATTTCCAGCCTGGGCATTAAAAACCCTGATCAAATCTCCAATCCTGGCTCTATCACTTTCTAGCCAACATTATCTACGATAAATTCCTTACCTCTATGAGATTAACTTCTTAGAGTCCGTGTGACTTTTCCATGCCACAAAGACTTATCCTCTGAGCCTTTATATTCTCATCTGTAAAATGGGCTCAATAGAGCCCACATCACTCTTATCAGTCATGCATGCTATTAGTAGTGTCTACCACTAGTATTAAATAGTAAATAGTAAATAATAAATAGTAAATAGTAAATAGTAAATAGTAAATAAATGCTAACTGGCAGGCATAAACACTCTCACACACAAACACACCCACAGAGATACACAACAGTTACTCACGATGCTGGCTGCAAACTCCATGGTGTTTAGGACCACGGTTTTGCAGATGTAGTTGATAAAGTGGGACACAGGGATGCAAGTGACCTGCTTAAGGAGGTGCAGTCTGGAAGCACAGCTGAGGAGCTCATGTATGAGCTCTAACTTTAGCTCTAAACCCAGCTTTTAAATGCTGCTCTGTTTCAGTTCATATCAGTCACCCAAGATATTCCAAGCACTCCTCCCAACCCAAACCAAAGTCCCCAAAATGCTCTTACAATAAAGGGACATTGCAAGGTAAACTCCATATTGACCAAGGCACTGGATGTCTCCATGGCCAGGTGCTGGAGGGCCCCTCCCTCCTGGCTGCTGTGAGCACAGAATTCCAACCCCTTTTGCCCTCTGTGACAGGTTCCTGACTCCTCTGTTCCCAGGTTCAGAAATTGACTCCCATCCTCTTCTTTGGTACCAAAGGCTTTTTTTTTTTTTTTGCCAGTTCTTTATGTGAGGATAGTGTTTTCACATATCTGTCTCTGCTCTTTAAACCTAATCTTGAGAGCAAGGTCTGTGTCATGTTTGTATTTTCTGTATCTGATGTCCAGGGGATAAGGATAAATGCTGAATTTCCTCTGTGTTTAATAAAAGTTTTCTATCAGCAAACAACAGCCATGCTGAACAAGAGCTTCCCACACAACCTCTGATAAAATTAGCACAAGTCCCTGTGGAGTGGGGTCTGTGGTAGTCCTCACTTTGCAGGGCAGGAAGAAGCTGATGATGAAGTAGTTTGCCGTGAGCTTATCTCACACGCAGAGTGACGCCCCTCTCCAATGGTGTGCTCTTTCTCCTTCTTCCTCACTGAAGAATTCAGCTTCCTCTCCATCATCGCTCCTCTTCAAACGTGCCCACAAAGGCACAATAGTGCTGAATAGCATTCTGCGATTAGAGTTTCATTTTTCAGAGTCAGTGTGACTTTTCCACTAAGCAAAACCTCTTCTTCAGGCACATCTTTCCCTCCTTTGCTCCTTTCCAGGAGTATTGCTCTAAGTACTCACTGTCTCTTTAATTAAAACTAAGGAGGATGAAGGATGAAGCCTGAGTTAGGTGTCCAGGCAGAGAAGATGCCAGGAAAGTAGAGGGAATTGGAAGGAAGGCAGGAGGCCATGGAAGGATTGAGGATTGAGGGCAGTTCCCGACATCCCCCGCTGCTAGTGGGCAGCGCCAGGAGCTGGGGCCTGTCATCAGCTAAGTGAGCAAGGCCAGGGCCCTCCCTGTCTGCTCTGAGATCATTCCGCAGGCACTCTCTGCCCTGGCATGCTGGGATCAGCCTGTCTCTCAGGCGGGCACTGCCCTAGCCTGGTTCTGAGGGATCTGGTCTCAGACACTGAAACAACCTTAGAGATGACTCAGTTTCCCCTTCTTGGATCTCCTTTCACACTGGGCATGTGCCCATTCTGTCTACTGGCCACTCTGCCTCACTGCATTCTCTCCAGAACTCCAGCCCTTAGCTCAGAGCCTGGCATAGAGTGGGCACTTGCTCAGTGTCTCTGTTTGAGAAGCTTGTAGGTATGGGGAAGAAAGCACAGGCTTCCAGGCGGATTTGAGAACGTCATCTCTGACACTTGGGGCAGTTTCACCATCTCTCTAGGCCTTCATTTTTTCATTTGCAATGGGAAACAATAATTCCTCTGATCCAATAATTCTGGATCAGTCACATGAGATAATCTGGGTAAAAGAAGTTTGCAAACATACAGAGATGGCTAACATATAATCCCCTTTGTGACTGAGCTGGAGTTGCCATTCTGATTGAAGAACCATTTTAGAGGGTTTGGGTGCAAATGCTTCCCAGAGATCTGCCTTACCCTTCCCGAGTGCTTGAAAGTGGTCCTTTACATCGTATGTTATTGCAATATCCTGCACCATCCATTAATCATTCTTTCATTCATTTATGTTATTTCATTCAGAAAATTCATACCTTCCTTTCCAGGTTCCATTATAAATTCAAGAGGGACCACAGGGGACAAAGCAGTCATGGTTTTTGTCCCTCAGTGCTTACAGAGAGTGAGAGAGAAGGGCATTATGCAAATAAGCATTCAAGTATTTTATTATAGCTCCATCAGTGCTAAATATGGAAAAGTACAGGAAACCAGGGGAGTGTCTAAGAGAATGAGTGTGTGTGTGCGTGTGTGTCCATGGTGATGGGGTGGAAATCAATGCTCAGTAAGAGTGGAGACTCTCCTGTGGACGCGTTGATTAAAAGCAGAATGTCCAAGACAAAAGTGGGTCAAACGTCCACGTGTGCAGTACGTGGGGAGACGAGGGCCGGTTTCAGGTAAGGAGACTCAGTCAGACAAAAGTCTTCCAAAGGGACAAGTCAGATTGATGGGAAAAGGACTCCCAGGTAGGAAAGAACTTGGCACCTTGAAAGCTGTTTGTGGGACAGGCGAGAATAAGACACTTTCCATAAAGCCTGAAATCTGTTTCACTTTTTCCTATTGGCTTATACCAATTCTCCCAGCTCCGTGAAGAAAAGAGGAAAAGAAAGAGAAGGAGGAAAATCAGAAGTGGTGGAAGGACAAGGAGGAGGAGGATGAGGGGGAGGATGGCAAGGAGGAGGGACCGGGAGGATGGGGAGAAAAGGGAGGATGAGGAGGAGGGGAATGGGGAGGACAGGTAGGAGGAAGAGGTGGAGGGGAGGTGGGGAAGGATGGGAAGGAGGAGGAAGTGGAGGGGGAGGACAGGTAGGAGGAAGAGGTGGAAGGGAGGAGGGGAAGAATGGAAAGGAGGGGGACGGGGAAGGGGAGGAGGAGAAGGAGGAGGAGAAGGGGGAGGAAGGAGGAGGTCTTCTGCATTCTTTATCATCAAACTGCATGGTTTTGATGTGATGTGTTGCCCCTCTCCTTTGGGGCTTGCTGGTTCATCAGTAGCTCCTGGCATGTCACCATTCAGGCTAATGAGAGGATTATCTCGACCTCTCTCCTCATCACATTTGGCCTCCAATGACCTCTGCATCTGCCCATGAACTATAAAGCCAGGCTCTGCTCTTTTCCTACCTCTGCCTTTTCTGCCTTAAGCCAGCACCTGGCACCCTATAACTTCCACTGGTAGAGCAGAGGCTTCCTACCCACCAGACTGCCCAGAAACAACTCGTGTCTGAAGTTTCTTCAACCCAGGTCTGACTGCATTCTCCTTAATGTCCTTTAATGGGAACCTCTCATTATTAAGAAAAAGGTGAAATTCCTTTTTTGGCACCAGAATGGACCTTAAAATTATTAAGGTTCATTGTCAAATGCAAATGCAGAATTTCTTATTAAAAATATATATGTAATATGTATTTATTAATATATGTAATATATTAATATACATAAAAAGAATTGCAAGGTGGTGATAGAAGAACATTCAACCAGGCTCAGGGTCTTTGTAAGTGCAGAGTGAATGGCACCAACCACTGTCTGGGAAGCTGGCTCTGCATGAACCCACGGGCTGGCCCTGGATTCTCTCAGGTGCTGCCTGACCATGTGTGACTTCCTAGAAAGACCCCCACACTCTCATACCCTTTCCCTGCAAATGTCATCCCATCTGGACTCTTTCCCTCTGAGTTAACTAATCCTGATCCCTCAGGATTCATCCCACAAACCATTTTTCCCCATCCTGTAAGACAAAAGCCCAACTCTGGATTCCCACAACCCTGACATTTTCCTATGAAAAGAAACTTCTTAGCTTCATTGAAACTGTTTATTTCACATTTTCTTAACCAGATTTTGAGTTTTCCAGTGGCAGAAACAAAGGTCTTTCAACCCTAGACCTTATCTAGAGTTAACATTGATGTTTTCTGATATCTATTGAGTACTTCATACCATGAAATAACTGTCTGAAATAATTTATGTATGTAATCCCACATGACACATATTTCTACAGTTCAAAGTGGCTTATCCCTCAAGGGTCTGTGTGCTGAAGGCTGGGGCCCTGGAGTGGCACTATTAGGGAGATGGGAGAACCTTGAGGGGTAAGGCTTACTGCAAAATAGCAAGGTCAGTAGGGGTGTTACCCTTGGACATGATCAGTGTAGTTCTCATGGGACCCTGATTAGTTCTCACGAGAGTAAGTTATTTTTAAAGGACAAGTCTGGCCTCTGAATCCCAATCTGGCTTTCTCTCATCATGTGATCTCTCACTCACACCTGCTCTTCCTCCAAGATGTCATCCAATATTAGATCCTAACCAGAGCATGAACAGTAAGACTGCACAATCTTGGACTTTCAACCTCTAAATCTGTGAGCTAAAAAAACTTTTTTCTTTATAAGTATCCATGTAAGGTATTTTATTATAGCAACAGAAAATAGACTGACACATTATTACAATTGAAGAAACTTACCCAGGATCACAGCTAGGAAGTGAAAGAGAGAGTATTCAGAACTGAGTCATTTTAATTCCAAAGACTAGTTTCTTGATCTGTGTTCTTTATGCATTCTCAAACTTCCAGGGAAACATAGGGATGTAGAATGTAGCATGATGAATAATAGCCTTTAATATTTGGCACCTGTAAAATGATACTTTTTTTGGCGGGGGATTCCAGGGATTGAACTCAGGGACACTCGACCACTGAGTCACATCCCCAGCCCTATTTTGTATTTTATTTAGAGACAGGGTCTCACTGAGTTGCTTAGCACCTCACTTTTGCTGAGGCTGACTTTGAGCTTGCAGTCCTCCTGCCTCAGCCTCCTGAGCCACTGGGATTACAGGTGTGTGCCACTGAACCTGTCTGAAATGTTACTTTATGTGGCAAAAATAAGATTTTCTAATGTCATCAAACTATGGATCTTTGATGGGGAAATTATCCCTGAATTTTCTGAGTTAATGCAATTACATGCGTTCTTGCAAGAGGCAAACAGAGGAATTTCACAGACAGAAAGGCAGTGTGACCCCATAGCCAGAAATTGGAATGATGCACTCATAAGCCAATGGATGATGGTGGCCCCGTAGTGGACGGAGGTAAGGATCAGATCTCCTGGAACCTCCAGAAGGAACAGGGCCCTGATGCTTCGGTTTGAGTTTAGTGATTATGATTTTGGACTTCTGGCCTCAAAGACCTGTGAGAGAATAAATTTCTTATGTTTTTAATCACAAAATTAATTTGCTACAGCAGCCACAATATATTCACAATATGAATAAATTAATATTTAAAAGAATGAATTAACAAATGGTAAACATATAGAAGACTAAATGGACTGTAGAGCAGATGATTCTTACTTAACACTCACACAATTGCCAGCTTCCGAGGTAAGTATTGTCCCATATACATAAGAAAGAAATGGGACTAAGAGTTTATAAAATCAACTAATGGGTAAATCTTGAGAATAGACAGCAGTCTTCTTAACTCCTTATTCTAAGCTTTCTCTACTAAGACTTTTCAAAACGTGGCAGGAACTCACATTTTCCTCCATCCCTAAGGGAAAAAATCATTTAAGAGTGATAGAATTCACCACACCAATGTTTATAGCAGCTCAATTCACAATAACTAGACTGTGGAACCAACCTAGATGCTCTTCGACAGATCAATGGACAAAGAAACTGTGGTATGTATACACAATGGAATATTATGCACCCATAAAGAAGAATGATTTTATGGCATTTGCAGATACATGGATGGAATTGAAAAATATCATGCTAAGTGAAATAATCCAATCCCCCAAAACCAAAGGCTGAATGCTTTCCCTGATTATGATATATAATCAGGTTGCGGGGGTCAGGGGTGAGAGAAGAATGGAGGAACTTTAGATTACATAGAGGGAAATGAGATGGGGAGGGGAAGGGGTGTGAAAAATGATGGGACGAGACAGACATCATTACCCTATGTACACGTATGATTACATGAATGGTATGAATCTACATCACGCACAACCATAGAAATGAAAAGTTGTACCCCATTTGTATACAATGAATCAAAATGACGTATGTAAAAATAAATTTAAAATAAAAATAAAAAAATAAAACAAAAGAGTGATAGAATGCATAAATGAACTTTCTGTTTCAAACTTTGAATCTCCTTTTAGGTCCAGCCGATGTGCAATTGGTAGGAGCACAGCCCTCAGATCCTCAGCCACCACTGTTGTGAGCCCCTGGGGGGCAGAGAACCCCTCTTCTTTGTTACACTATTCCTAGTCTTTGGCACAGCGTCTGTCACCTAGAAATGGCAGGTGAATATTGGGTTAAATCGAAGACATGAATCAAAGAAATTTAATATCAGGCAGTAACTATTGATTTAGGACTTTTCCTGTTTTTATTATGACTCTTGATGCCTGAGTCACTAAAATATGGGTAAAAGTAATTTCCAAACAATTGGAAAATATTATCTTGGTGAGGTTATAGATGTATCTGTCTTCACTCTGAGTTGATAATATTTTGAGAGAGGACAACCTTTGTCTATGTCCATGGATCTCTCCTCTCACAGGAGTGTTAAATAAATATCTTATGCAACATAAAACATGATATGGTCCACTTTCTGTGCCCTGAGCAGGCAAAGCTTTTAAGCTTCGGGGACTAAATTTGACTACTTTCTTCCTGGGGGTTTGTGCAACAACTCCAACTTGAATACGAGCAGTATTTGTATCACCGCAGCCACCATGTCCCTCCATCACTGTGTGTAACTGAGAGCGAGCTCTGGCTCCCGCGGGGAGGTGTTCCATACGGAAGATTCATGCCTTTGGGATGTGACATTCCCAGTTGAAAGGCCCCTGTTAATTTATACGAGGCCATAAATCAGCAGGAAAAGAAACATTGGCTCACAATCCATGAGAGGAAAAGACATCCTTCAAGACCAAATGAAAACCAGGCCACAAGTCCAAGGATGATTTAAGACTCTGGGCTCATTTTTCTGACCCTGGCTGATTTGGATTCCATGGGACTTCTCTGCTTAGACCTGGGAAAGGGAGGGCTTCATGCTGACCAGTGGCCATGGAGAAGACAAACAGAACATGGCATTCAGCTAAGACAGATCACCAACAGGGCCATTTCTCCTCAGAAGAGCAGTGCCATCCCTGTGTCATTGACCATGGTCCTGCCAATTGGCTGTGGTCATCATGGGCCCTCAGTCCAAGCTCTGTATTCACAGGAGATGGCTCGCATTCAGATGTTGATTTAAAACTGCCATCCTTAGCCTTGGCCAAGGTATTTAGAAGACTGATTTTGTGGGCTGCAAGTGGGGGAGAACAAGGCCATGACCTATGTTAGGTGGTGGCTACCCAGGTGTATACAAATCTCAAAACTCATCTAAGGACACCTGAGATCTGTATGTTATATTGTATATAAGAATATCTTTTACAAATCCAGTGAAGTTGTTCCTGAAAGGAAGAAAACAGTGATTTAATTAGAAATGAATTATCTGGAAATATGACCATTTTGATGTAGTTTGTGATTTCTGATCATTGTAAGAACTATTTCCCAAAGCACCTGCTAATGTGGGTCAAGTCCTCTGTCAGATGCTAGGGAGGGAAGGTGTCTGCCTTCAAGTGGCTTCTGGGCCAGGTCGGCAAACCAGCAATACGAATAGCAGAGTCCTGCGAGTAGCATGGTGGGGTAAACATAGAGAACAGTCGTGGGACCAGAGATCACCCATTCAGCCCACCTGAAAACCAAAGAGATTTCTGAGGCTGGAAGGAGGGAAGGAGGAAGTTAAAAAAAAAAAAAGCTTTCACAAAGAAACAGGCTGCGGTGAGATAACAGGGGTGTTGGATCAGAAAGCATGAGGCTGGAGAGGGCCGTCAATGAGCCTGGAAATGCTAAGAAATGAATTTTTTCCAGATGAGAGATTGTCTCATTTGGGCTAAAGAAAAGCAGACCAGAGACTATCCACATTCGTGTGGACACAGGAAACGATTATTTGATTCTGCTTCACCCATTGACAGAGAAGAATAAGAAGATAATAAAGGCAGCAATGTACAGGGGTGAGTGAGCTGGAGGGCAGCTGGGAGATTCCAAGTCCTTCCCTTTTCATGAGACTTCTTTCATGACTTTGGGCAGGTGTCCCATCTCTCTGAGCCTCAATTTCTTCACCACTCAGTGGGGGATGTGACAGCTACTTCACAAATTTGGAGTGACTGGGTAAAGCACTTTAACTATTATAAATACCTTTCTATAAATTTGGTCATAAAATTGACAGAAGATGCAGGAAAAAAAAGTTGACATACGAAATAATAGGTTCCATATATTACATTCTTCCCAACATTTAATTTTAACAAACCTGGCAGATGACCCAGTGTGAAGCCCGTAGGAAGAGGGTGAAGTTCTGACTGCCTGAGTGTAGGTGTGAATCCATCCAACTCCACGAGACAAGATCACTGCCAATTCCTGGGGGGGGGGGGGGGAGAAGAATCACTGGGAAGGTCGGCTGCTCAAGAGCAAGGACAGGGACTGTTTCACACACAATGATTTTGTGAACGCTCTACAAGCTTCTTACAAATGTCCTCAGTGTGGCGAGACATTGAAATCATGTCACGTTCACTGCTCCAGGCCTTCACACCAAGTGGGAGGCAGGGCTATGACTCCCTGGGCACAGTCCAGGAATGGGCATAGCATTTGGCACCGCTGAGTCACCCACAGGATATTAAGAGACTTTGAGCGCCAACCCTATGCCTTCAATGACCCGTCTTAATGCTCTGGTGCGGCCCAAATCCTGTCTATAAATGGAAGACCCCCAACCTCATGGGGGTCCCCCATTGCTGTTCTGTGAGAGCCAACCAGTCCCGTCCAATTGATTGATTTCTCCGGATACATCAAGGGTGGTCCTGGGGAAGGGGGTCTTGGCAGGATCTCTCTCCATATTCTGAGCTCATTTGCCACTGTGCCCTTGCCAAGTTTTGCTTCCCGTGCATTTCATCAGATCATTCCTTAGTCTGTCTCCTTAAGGCACATTCAGAGAATCTGAATTAAGCTCAGTCAGTCCCTGACTTCCCCCAGCAAGCGTTGTTAGGGAACTTGTCTACAAAGAAAGCCCGGGCACTGTCCCAGATCCCAATCTCCCTTTCCTTTCCTCCTCCTTTTCCTCCTCCCCATCATTTAATTAATTCCCAGCCAGTGCTCTTCAGTGACCCCTGTTCTCCTGGCCACTGGGCAAACCCTTGTGTATCCTGAAGAACTATGCCAAGAATCTGCCCATCATGGCCCTTCTTTCCTGCTCACTGCAGCCATGAGACTTTTGTCTAATTATCTCTCAACCTGGAAACAGTTTCATTTTCTTGAGAAGAGCATACAAGATCTGGCCTCCAGCCTCCTCTAGAGCAAAGATAGGTTTCTTGAACAATACGGCTGCTACCTCTGCATCTGTCAAATACTTCCATCTGCCCAAAGTAAAACCTTCTCTGGGACCGAGGAGACAAAGAGTTCACAATACTTTGATGGGATTTGTGTCATCAAAGGACTGAGTAGAAACTCTTGTTTGTTTACACAGCCTTCTCTAAACTGAAAAGTTGTTAGCAAACATTCTCTGAGACGCCAATAAGAGTTCAATAATGTGGGTATGTGGGGAGTACTCCTAGTGTTCCCTATCCTAAGTAGCCAGAAGAAGCCCACATCCTCACAATGATCTCCATCCGCATTGCTATCCTTCTAGTCGAGGCCACCATTAGCTCTTGCCCGACCCAGTACAATAACATCCCACATGATCTCTTTATTACTACTTTTGCATGCCTATTGTTTTAGTCAGCTTTTCATTGCTGTGACCAAAGTCCCTGACAATATTAACTTGGAAGAAGAAAGGTTTATTTGGACTCACAGTGGTTCAGTCCATGATCAACCAACTCCATTGTTCTGGGCTTGAAGTGAGGCAGAGCATCATGGCGGAAGGATATGGCTTAGATGAACCCCTTATCTCATGACAGCCAGCAATGAGCAGAAAGACAGGAGCTAGGGGAATAAGATGTAACCCCAAAGGTCACCCCTCACCCAGTGACCTACTTTCTCCAGGCATGCCCCACCTGCCTACTGTTATAACCCAGCTAGTCCATTCAAATTATTAATCCATGAATGCACTAATCTCGTGATGAGGTTACAGCTCTTGTAATCTAATCATTTCACCTGTTAACATTCCTGGATTAACACAGAAGTTTTGGGGGTTGCCTCATATCTAAATCATGACAGCTCTCCTCCATTTTCCCTTAGCAACTAGAGAGACTCATTAAAATTGTAAGTCTCATCTCATTTTCCCCTTCCTTGCCCCAGGCAAAATCCAATTAGGTCAAGACCCACACTCTACTTCTGCTTACTGGAGGAGTGAGTTTACCTGTCCAAATTTGACCCCCCTTGTCCCAGGCACTCTGCTCCAGCCGTAACAGTACTCTTCCCATTCTCAGTTGCTAACTTGGCTTCCTCCTCTTGTAGCACATGGTTCCTTTTTCAGGGGTTATCATCCCTCCTGATTTTTCGTGTGACTGGCTCCTTTTTTCATTCAAATCTCAGATCTTCAGAGATGCCTTTCTTGGCCATCTAATTTAAATTACCTGGCATACAACATTAGGTTGAGTCATGTGAGATTCATGTTTTGTAGGTTGAACATACAGTTTCATAAGGTTTAACCTAATAAAAGCTCCATAAATATGTGTTTTGCATGAGTTTTGAGTTTTTGTACATCTGTGTTGTTCCCACTCTTTTTATATACCATATAGCATTGTGTCTGACACACAGCAGGAAGTAGAAGGTCGTTGCGTTTTCAGTCACTGTTGTGGGTGTCACATCATCATTGTTGAGATCATCAGCATTGTAACCATAAAAGAAGATGCAGAAGGTGAGGAAGACGTAAGAGCAGAGGAAACCTCAACATGGCACTGGTCTGGGATGTAGGAGACAATGGGTCTGAGGTTGGCTCTTCCACTCTGCTAGACTCTGTGATCTTGGGTGAGGCTCTATCTTTTGGAGATAACACAAGGGTTGAATTTTTTTTTAAATGAGGCTCATAAGAATCAAATATCTTCCCAAGTTATCAAACTTTGCTCATAATTTCAAGGCTATAGTAATCACAAGGCCACAGGGAAGGCAGAGAGAGGCCCAACAACACTCCTTGAGCCCTTTCTTGACATATTATGACTATATTCTGATCCAAAGTCAATATATAGATCACTAGAATAGGTATGCAAGCAGGTCACTTGCATGAAAGGCAACTGTTTTGGTCATAAAACATCTCTATTTTACACTCCAATAGTTAGTTACGCAGTTTGTGTGACATTTTTCAGAGAGCCATGCTCCATGAATCCTTAGATTCTGGGCTTATTTGCAATAGGTAATTCTAGACTGATAAGGTTCATGTTGCTAAAAATGTCCTAAAGGTAAAGACTCTACCACTAATAAATGCCATCAGTGGTTAGTCCTGGAGTCCCTCACAGCATGTTTGCAAGATCTGATCTGGTCACATTTCTTCTGACGCCATCCCGCCAGGCCCAGGAAAGGGAAGGAATGTAATCCAGGTCTGGCTAACCCTTTCCTGCCTACTGCTCTGGGCTGCAATTCCTTCACCTGTGAAACAGAACCTTGCTCCCCATATCTGAGGACCCAAGGGGCTCTCAGTCTCATTGAACCCCTGTCAATAAAAGCCATTTCTTACCGCTACTTATGCCGGCATTACTTAAGGACACAGCAGGCAGTAGAAGGAATTCTCTATCAGGGGGATTGCTCAACTCACCCCAAGACCTTCCTACTTAAAGGTGACTCAGCACCCAAGGTGTAATGAGAGAAATAAAATCTCTGGAGTCGGAGGGGCCTGAGTTCAAGCTTCTACTCTAGATCATATGCCATAGATCTCAGAGGAAGTGGTCCAACCAGTCTAAGCCTCTGACTCCTTAGCAGTTTCCTGGGAATCATAGTATCTAGCTCCTGGTTTGTGGTGCATTTTAAATGAGATGGTGAGACATGTCAGTACCAAGCAAATTGACCTACATAAAATAACTGGTCCTTCCTTCCTTTATGCCACTGTATTGATTTTTCTACAAGGCTTTGCTATCTACAATGTCCACAGTGTGTGATATTGGAAGAAGATAACTGAAGTCCGTCACACCCTGAAGGGCAGCACTGACAGGCCACAGCTCTGCACCCCTCTCTGCACTTCCACCTCCTTGACCCCAGCTCCCACCCATGTTCACAAAGCATCCCACCCAATCTTCCTAAACCACAGATCTGGTCTACCCCTTGTTTACATCTCTCCTTATAGCTACTGACCTCCTCACAGATAAATCCTAAACCCCTGTCACATAAAAGGCTGTTGATGACTAAGTAGCTCTTTTCCTTCCCTGGCCCCCAGGTTAGTCAGGATAGACTAATTACCAGAACAACTAATCCCAAACTTTTTGCAGCCTTAACCCAATGAAAGTGTGTTTCTCATTCACACCCCCGTCTGATGTGGTCAATCAAGAGAGAGGTGAGGGCTCTGGAGCAATATTCCAGGATCCTGTGTCGTTGGTCTTGTTTCTGAGAACCCTCATCTGGGTTCTCAGAGTTCGTTCTTTCTGCCCCGATATAAGGAAAGACATCATCAATGTGTTTATCACCCAGACCCCAGAAGACATACATACAATTCCCTGCCCATTCTATTGACCAGAAATGACATTAAACCACTCCTTCTCCTAACCACAATGGAGGCAGGAAAAGCAGATATGGATTGGTGTCCTTCGCCCTGTTCCCTTTCAGCTGACTCCAGAACAATTCTAGACACCTTCTACTTACCTGCACACTACTTAGGTCCAAATGTCTGTAATTTTGCCCCTGTTGTCTTAAAAATAATGCTTTAGATAAACTCCTTTTTAGCTTTCAGTTCTTATACAAGCCTTATTTTTTTCAACTTCAAAATATTATTGCATATAGCCACATATATGGCCTCCATACTAGACAACACAGCTTAATTGGAAAATTATGACATAAGATGAACATTTTGAAAGTCTATAAATTTTATGTGTACATATTTTTGAATTTTTTTAAATTTTTACAGACTGCATTTTGATTCATTATACACAAATGGGGTACAACTTTTCATTTCTATGATTGTGCGTGACATAGACTCACACCATTCGTGTAATCATACATGTACATAGGGTAATGAAGTCTGTCTCATTCCACCATCTTTCATACCCCCACCCCCTCCGCACTCTTATTTCCCTCTACATAAACTAAAGCTTCTCCTCTTTCTTCTCTTACCCCCAAAGAATTGGACACTTTATAGAAGAAGATATACAGGCAATTATCATATATATGAAAAAGTGTTCAGCATCTCTAGTAATTACAGAAATGCAAATTAAAACAATTCTAAGATTTCATCTAACTCCAATTAGAATGGCTATTATTAAGAACACAAACAAAAATAGGTGTGGATGTGGGGGAAAAGGCACACTTGTACATTGCTGGTGGAGTTGCAAATAGGTGCAGCCACTCTGGAAAGCAGTGTGGAGATTCCTCAAAAAACTTAGAATGGACCTGCCTTTTGACCCAGCTCTCCCACTCCTCGGTTTATACCCAAAGGACTTAAAATCAGCACACTACAGTGATGCAGCCACATCAATGTTTATAGCAGCTCAATTCACAATAGTTAGATTGTGGAGCCAACCTAGCGGCCCTTCAACAGGTGAATGGATAAAGAAACTGTGGTATATATACAAGCCTTCTTTTACTAAGTCTTTTCCATTTTCAGAGTTAGAGTTAATTGTTCTTTCTTCCTTAGTACTTCTAGACTGTGCCTACATTGTCACTCTGTCCCCAGCAGTTTTGCTCATTTATGGGTCTTCCCTTGAGAGTTCCAGGTCCTTCTGAGTGGAGATCTGTGAGCAGCAAATTGTCGCGATGTCCCCACCATACAGCGCACACCCCAGTGTTGAGTGAGCTGCTCAGTGGGAACTACAATAATACTCAACAGCCCCGACAGAGAGGTGGGTGTTCCAAGTCCAGTTGACAGTCAGACACTGCTTCATCAAAATGAATCTCAGGTGCCTCCCTGTGAAGCCAGAAGAACATCAGCTGTCTACATCACATGGTTGTGAAGGCTTCATAAATTAACAGATGTAAAGGTCTCAGCACACAACATGAAAGTACACAAGGAGCTTCCAATAAAACACTGGCTATGGCGATTTTCAAATCCTTCGGATCTTTGTGGGTGAAAGCAGTCATGCACTCCCTTGACTTTGAGCAGCCTTGAATTAGGGAGGAGAGACTCACCCTGTGAATATGTGGTCCCTGGGAGTGACATGGGCAGACAGGCCTTGGTGAGCTCCCATGGCCCTGGAAGAGGTCTCTAAGTGAGGTCTGGCAGCGGTAAAGAGAAGCTGACAAATTAAATGATTTAGTCTGTTCAGCAGAGCAAACATGGCTCCAGGAAGTTAGAAGTCACTCAGAAGGGAAGCTCCAAGTGCCACTGGGTGGAGGAAATTTTCTTTTCCAAACTCAATTTGTTTTCACTTGAGCTGCTCTGTTTCATCAACATGACTCCTTGGAACATTGGCTAAACTCCCCAAAAAAGAGTTTTTCATTTTAAGTTTTTTTTTTTCTTTCCCTCTTCCCCAGTTCCTCAAAGGCAATAAAAATAAAACACGTGGAAACCTAGAAAAAGCCCCCCGAAATAACAGGTCAGCATAGACGTGCACCAGGTACATGCCTGCAAATTGCTTGGCTATGGTGGAACCGTAGGCTGAGAGGTAAGCAGCACAGTGAATTTGTATAACATCATTCCCTGAAATGGCCCTGCAGTTGACAAATGGCCTTCACTTCACAAAGACCTTTTTATCAAGGTCAGACCAGGGGAAGCCCTCCGAGCCTCCCTATTTCAGACTCAAGAGGAAGGAAATAGACCTTCATCTATAGCCGCACACAGAAGGTTTCTCAATCAAGGATCCAAGCAGCAGCCCTTTCTCAAATTACTCATCTGGGAGATGGACACTCACCCCCTTGTCCCGCTGATATGACCGGGGCAGGGCTCAAAGCCAGCAAATGCTGGAGAAGTGTCTTTATTACTTGGGACTTCTTTCAAAAGAAAACAATCAACCAAAGCATCCTGCTTGCACTGGCCCATGAGAGGTTCTGAGATGATCTAACCCTTCCAGTCCAGAACCAGCTCAGTCCAGCCCAACCCGGATTCCTTCTGAGTATGAACCATCCTCCTGTTAGAGCAGGAGTTCTCTCTATTGGGGAGGAAATCTATAATGTCAACAGCAAAAGACTACATAAAGGATATTTTTCTTCTTTTATTTTTTTTTCCTCCTGCCTCTTCACCTTTTTTGTTTCTGTAAGAACTTGGCAGAGCTGATAAATTAAGCAGATTTTTCCACACAAGGAACATAAGGATCCATTGTAAACCACATGCAGGAGTTAGCATGACTGGAGGCCTGGTTTAGAAAGGTAATTGTACCTAATTTTTCTCTCTAAATACCTAATGGTATTTAGTGTCTGCGAAGGAATAACCGAAGAATGACATGACCGGTTCATTGGCATCTGCCACGAGGCTGGCATGTCATTCTCACACGATCCTTTAAAGTCTCTTTGTTTGGAGAAACTATAAGCTCTTGTAAATCGGGTGCTTTGCTCAAGGTCTCGAGATAGAGCCCAGGTGAGCCAAGAAGCAATGGGGCTCTGACTTCTCATACCTCAACACCCATTCACACGTGTAAATACAAATCTCCTCATCCCACTGTCTTACTCTTCCAAATGACAGTTTTATCTGCCTCTTGGGATTGCTGGTTTAAATGAAATGTATTTTCTGCGTCTAGTTCATGGTTGTTTATGTGTCTGAAGCCTCTGGCATCGCACCAGAGTGCGGCAGGATCGATGAAGGAGGTAAAGAGACCCCTCCTGACTTCCTAGTCCCTCAGTCTCTCCCTGTGCTAGACTGGGGACTTAAACTTCTTGTCTCTCTATTAACATTTTACATAGTCGCTAGTGATGGGCCTGGGTTCTCAGACCTGTGGTCAATGATTATTACACAATCACTTGGTAGTAAATGTTTATAAGTGTGGGTGCTTTGTTCAGCCTTTTTTTGCTGCTGTGACTAAAACACCTGACTTGACTAGAACATTGTAGAGGAGGCGGGGTTTATTTGAGGGTTCAAAGTTTCAGGGATCTCAGTCCATAGACAGCTGGTTCCATTCCTGTGGCTCAAGGTGAGGCAGAACATCATGGCAGAGGAGTATGGTGGAGGGAAGCAGCTCACTTGATGATCAGGAAGAACAGAGAGAGAGAGAGTGTGTCTGCTCCCAAGATCTAAAATATATACCCCAAAGGCATACCCCAGGAACCTCCTCTAGCCACACCCAACCAGCCTTCAGTCACCATTCAGTCAATCCCATCAGGGGACTGATCCACTGATTGGGTTAAGGCTGTCACAACCCATTAGAAGACTAAAGTCTTCTAAACCTTCTTGCATTGTCTCACATAAGAGCTTTTGGGGGACACCTCATATCTAAACTATGACAGTTGCTAAACTGTCAGCCAGGGTCTCCCTGCCCTTGGAGATCTCAGTGATATTTTCTTGACAGCTTCCCCAGCTGTGTGGCCTGCAGATGCACGTAACGTTTTCCAGTACTTTGCAATTCCCCGGAACCCCAGACCTTCCTGTCTCTTAAGATCTTGGTTCTAGATGGGTGTCCCTGTTCTAGTCCATAAAGACCCACCTGGGGAAGCCTCTAAAAACACCACTCACTTTTGTGAGAAAAGCGGACTTAATGCAATAGTAGAGCAAGAGACCCCAGAGGAGAAATTTCTACTGTCACCGTAAAAGTAACTGTCAAAGGAGCAGGACATCACCAGTCTAGAAAGTTCTCCAGCCACCTTAATACCAAGGTACTTCATAAAAATCTTATAGTACTGGCTTCAGCTTCTCTCCATTTTACGGACTTCCCATTCCCTTCCTCCCTTCTTCCATCTTACTACTCATCTTTCACTCACTAAATTTAAAGAGCAAAATGATAAATCATGCTCTTATCCCCTGGAAAGTTGATGCTCTCTCCATGACAGTTTGGCATCTATCAGAATCCAGGTGGTGAAGATCTCCCTTGTCTCAGGAGGATTTACTAAGCTCCACCCTTTTTTACGAGGTCATTCCCATGGTGGAAGCCAAGATCATTAGATAAATAATAATGATGTTTATAACTCTCAAGTTGCACCAAATACTGTTTTAGGCACTTTGTATTTATGAACCGATTGAATCCTCACAATAATTCCAATAAGTTATTGTGTCCCCATTTCACAGATGACACCTGAGGCACAGAGAGGTTAACTCACTTGCTCTAGGTCACAGAGCTTATGCACACCTGTGATTCAGTGCCTGTTAGCCTCATTCCTGAGTCTGTGCTGTTAATTTCTATGTAATCATCCAATAGATGGAAAGATGGAAAGTCAGATATTTATCCCCCCCAAACTCACTACAAAATTAAATGGATGCATTTATTTACAAATCAAATGAATGAGTACAATTTAAAGCAAAACTTTGGGGTTTTGGACAGAATGTAAATGATAGAAAGTAGCCCACAAACTATCAGGGTTTTAAAATTAGCAAAATCTAAGCAAATAGATTCAAAGGAATAGGATAAACCCCCAGGCAGTCTATCTGGGAAGCATAGACCAGGCTCCAGGAAGTTATAGGCAGGGGTTAAGTGGGGCTCAGGGAAGCAACTGCCTTTCAAACTGTCTGCTGTGTCTCCCATGCCTCCAGGAAAAGCACCCTGGCCATGAAACACTTCCTTGTGAAAGGTCCTTGAAGGGAGAGAGAGGGTGTAAAGAGGCAGGAGAAGAGGGTATTGGCTACAGGAGGGCACACTGCTGCAAAGCCAGGGCCCCTCATCACAGTGGTGAGTTCAGGAAAGTGTCCACCACATGCAAGCTTTGTTTCCTACTTGGAAACCTCTGAAGTTCACCTTCCTCTGCACAGGGATGTCTGTTATAAGGATACAACACTCTCATCAAAATCGAGCAGACTGCACAACCAGGCCTGGGGCATCCTCTCCACCAGCTCCACCTTCCAAACACTTTGCTCTTGTCAACAAAGGAAAAGTTAAATCATTCTGTACCACCAGATCCATTATTCCAGAAGAGTAAAAAAATTCACTCTGATGATTTTCTTCTTTGACATTTTATGTTGTTTAAAGATTCGTCTTGAAAAATAAAGATCTCTTTCACTGAATGATTTCATCTTTTCCATTTGGCAAAATATACCACTTTCCCTTCCCCTCCTGCCACATTCACGGGAAGGTTATCTCATTGCACACCATCTTTTCTGTTTGGGTTCCAGCAACCGTATTTCTACAATTGTAATGATGCTAACAATATTCTTTGATAAGTACTTGCTTGACAGCTACACCATGCTCTTTCATGAGCATAGACCATATCAAAGACTTTGTTGAAGTTTTAGAACAACACTGAGGTAAATAGTATGACCTTCATTTTACAGTTGAAGAAAACAAGGCTCAGAGAAGGTCCCATGGGCAGGGACTAGCAGAACCTTGGTCAAAGCAGGTCGGCATAATTTGGGAGATTTAATTACTTCACCAGTTGCTCAAGTGAAGCCATGACCACTGACACTGGTGTATGTGCTAGAACCTGCAGCCTCCAAAACCAGACGGCCTGCCATTCATCCATCTTAAAGGGAACCCCATTACCATAAAGTCTCTGTTTAACTCATGTCAGCAACTATGAGCCAAAACACCCTCTGTGGGGCCTACACAGTCAAGCCACACAACACACTGCCTTCAACCCACAACCCACTGTCATTAAAGGCTGGGCATTTGCATCCTCATTGCTTCTTGCAGCCATTTCTGGATTAGTCCTCAGTCCTTATGTGTAGTTCTCAATTATTCAAGGTGTTTAGCTTGTGGTTCTGCCTTGCCATTTTCCGTCTCAGCACTGACTGTCATCTAAAGACCTGTTCAGGTCATGGCTCCTAATTCTTTGAAGATTGGTCTCTGATTTTCCATCTTTCTGTCCACCCCATGTGTTGCTATCATCTTTGGTGACTTCAGCCGTGAGTAATCCTTCCACCGTCCTGGCCTTTCGATTTCTCGTCCTCTTCATATCTCATGATCTTCTCCATCTTTCTACTTACGTTACATCAATTCAGTCATCCCCCATAGGTCCTTTTCTAAATCTTCCAGGAACTTCCAGTTCACAGACTCCTCTATTTCCTCTTCACTTCTCAGGGTACCCTGATTCAGTTTTCTTCATCATATAGCTAAGATGTCATTGACCATCCCACCGAATACTTTTCTCAAGTTTCTCAACTTTTTTGTATCATACTGATCATATTGTAAGTCCTACATAAAACCCAAAACCTGAATGACCTTAACTTGCTATCTTGTCCACCATGCATTTGGCCTGCTGGGTAATTGTGAAGGGAAAACAACAAAAATCATTCTGAATCCAGCATGCTCTTAATATATGGTCTTCACTCTTCAGTAGGCCCTTAATAATGCCCAGGAGTCTCATTATATATTTATAGTCAGTGCTTTTCCCTTCTCCAAGGCTGCGAATGTCAAACCATCTCCTCTGTTCTCAAACACATGACCTCACTTCTCCCTTAGCCTCCATATGACCTTGACTCCAGCAGAAGAAAACAAGACATCAGTCGAAACTCCCTCAACTTCCTGTCATAAAACTTGCACACATATTTGCATTTTGCTCATTTCTTCCTCCTCCCTCTCAATGGGTTGGAAATAATAACCTTTATTTTACCAAAACATGGATCACATGTGCTATAGCCCAACCCTCTTGTCCTCTTAAGACTGGCACTCCATCCATCCATCACTCCTTTTCCAGTGATTGCACACCATTAGCATTTGGCCAAGGCACTGCCTCCAAGCCTCAGGACTCTCTCTCTCTCTCTCTCTCTCTAAATATATATATATTTATATTTATCTCCCTCTCAGATTCCCTGTTGGCACTATATTAAATATGTGCATATTATCAGCTTCTACTTACTCCTTATATGTCTGTATCTGGATTCCTCACCTTCCTTACCCCCTCACCACTGAGGCTACTTATGAAAAATCTACCCATAACCTCCTCCTTGCCAGATGGTCCCGGCTTGTCTTACTCAAATTATCTGCAATGTAACACTATAGTTCACTTAGAACTTTCTCCATCCCTGGTTTCTGGGACATCATATTCTCCTAGTTATTCTAGCCAGGGCTGTTCATTCTGACCTCTCTTGGGTCATCTTGTCTCATATTTCCCTGAAGGCACAGTTGAGCTCGTCCTTTTCTGTTGTGACTCCAATGTTTTCATGTATCCCAAACTAGCATTTCTAACTCAGGTCATTTTTCTGTGCTCCAGACGTTTATGGTCTATGGTCTTCTATAGACTGCTCTGAGACATCTCCAAGGTGCTTTATATGCAATACTTAAAACACCTCCCTTCCCCCTGGCAACCTTCACTGAACCCATTTTGTTGTTCCTGTATTTCAATTTCACTGAATAGTGCCACCATTTGCCCAATTAATCACGTTAGAAAAATAGCAACATCCTTGCCTCAGCTACCACTGTAACTATTATTAAATTCTATGGATTCTATTTCTTAGTTAAATGTTGAATATGTGTTTATATCCAGTTTCAGTTTCATTCACAGGCTACCATCTGCTCTCTCCCCCCAAGTTCCAGCCATATGTTACCCTCTTTCATAATCACTAAACACCCCCGTGCTTAATGTGCTTATGTTCTTCCCTCAGATTCACACTCTGATACTACCTTTCCTAACTCCATGCTGGATTGGGTTCCCCTTCTCTGTGCACCCATATCACCTTGTGATGATCAACTGTGATGATCAGTTACACTGATATCACTTTAACTGTTTATTCATTGATCTTACCTACCATCCGGTTCACATTTATTTGTCTTCAGAACCAGACCAACCTTGGGAGCATAAAAAAGTGATAAATCAATATTTGTTGCAAGGACAGTCTATTAAATCATAACTCTGTTTTCTATTAGTTGTGCAGAGATATACAATGCATATCACTCAATGAGTGCATAACTTTTAAAAGTCACTTTTACTGGGTCAGCTTTATTATTTCATAAAATATAAATCATATAGAATATAGTCCTCTGAGTTGAGCTTCTTTCACTCTGCATAATGGCATAATATTTTTAAGACACATTCATGATGTTGTGTGTATCAGTACTCTCCATTTGAATTGCACAATAGTATACTATTGTAGGAATAAGTCACAATTTGCTTATCTATTCATCAATAATGGATATTTAGGTCAGTTCCCAGTAGGGGCTTATTATGAAGGAAGATACCATGACCATTAAAGTACAAATCTTTGTGTGGACATATGTTTATATTTCTCCAGGGTAAACACCCAGAATTGGAATTGTGGGCACATATGGTAAATGCATGCTTGACTTCATAAGAAATTGCTAAACGGTTTTCCAAAATATTATACATTACCACCACCAACATCTGAGTTTCCAGCTGCACCTTTTGCCAGAACTTGGTGCTGACTTTTTAACTAGAGTCATTTTCATGGTTGTTCACTAGTATCTCACTGTGGTTTAAATTTGTATTATGATATTTAATGATGTTGAACAAATTTCTATTAGCCTACTGGACTTTTGAGTCTTCTTGTGTAAATTATCTGTTAAATTTTTCCACAGCTTTTGCTAAGCTATTTTTCTTCTTATTTTTGACCTGCAAAAGTTCCTTATATATTCTAGCTACAAGTCCTTCATCAGACACTTGCCCTGCAAATATTTTCTCAGTCTATAGTTTGCCTCTCTATTTTCAGAATATCAACTCTGAAACAGCAGAAATGTTAAAATTTAATGAAGTATAATTTATCATTTTTGTGATTCATATTTACTGTACCCTAAGAAGTTTTTTCTATTCACATGATTAAGATTTTATTCTTAAATATTCTTCTAAAACTTTCATACTCTAAGTTATTGCATTTAGGTCTGTGATGCATTTCTATCTCATTTTTGTATAAATTGTGAGATAAGTTAATTCATGTTTTCCATTTGGATATCCAGCTGATCCAACATCGATGGTTGAATTCTACTCTTTTCCATGAGTGGTTCAGAGAGGTAGTCAAACAAATAAGAACTCAGAATAGCTGAGTCAACAAGGAAGATCAATTTAAAAGATTTCTGCCTGAGTTTACACATATTCAACATTTAACAAAGAAATAGAATTCTTAGAATTTAATAATAATTACATGTGGGAGCTGAGGCAAGGATGTTGTTATTTTTCTAACATGATTAAATGGGCAAATGACACCACTTATAAAATTTCAAGGTATGCAGGTGCAAAGGGAAGAATGTCTGCCACCATTCAAAGCAATGTAATGATGGCAGAAGTTCTCAGATTTCCTACCCAGGCCACAAGATCTGCACCTTCTCACGTTTTCCTGTGAACACACTAAGCAACTCCTACATCACTCACAGCCCCAGTTTTGTTTACAATGATCCTCTTCTAAGCAGTGTTCCTACAAAACCAGAAGGTCAGAACAGATTGAAAACTGTGTTTGGTTGAGCCTGACTGTCCACTTTCCACGTGGCTCAATGGATTTCCTTTGGAATTATTTCCTTCTGCAAATCTGAGATGAAGATTAAGTGAGACTATATGTGTGTTCTATAACACTTAGGACACTATTTTGTCATAAATTAAATGCTATGAATATGGCCATTCCTTTGTTCAAATGTACACATGTTTCTTTATTTATTTATGTTTGGCACCTGGGATTAGACACAGAATGCTTTACCACTGAGCAACATTTCCAGCCCTTTTAAGTTTTTTTATTTTTGTTTTTATTTTGAGAGAGGGTCTCTCTAAGTTGCTTAGAGCCTCACTAATTTGCTGAGGCTGCCCTTGAACTTGAAATCCTCCTGCCTCAGCCTCCTGAGTTGTTGGGATTCTAGGCGTGCACCACTCCTCCAAGGCAGAGCTTAGATCATGTTCTGCTTTGGCTCCCCATTACGATGGGGTGGAGAGCCAACTCCATCTGTTCCTGCAGCCATTGATGGGACATCAGTCTGGTCTGAGGAGCTAGCTGTACGAGTCATGGTCATCAACTCTTTACAGGTACATGCATGATGTCTTTGTCAGTTCAGGCTACTATTAAAAACTACTGTAGACTGAATAGGTTAAAAAGCAAACCTTTATTTCTTACAGTTAAAGAGGCTAGGAAGTTCAAAATCAAGGTGCTAACAGATCCAGGATCTGCTGAGATTCCTTTCCCTGGTTTGCAGAGAGTTGTCATTGCATCGTATTCTCATGAGACAAAGCAAAAGAGTTGGGGAATGTTTCTCAAATATTTTCTTAGATGATCACTAATCCCAGCACAAAGGGTCCATTTCTAACCACCACCACATTGGGGATCAGTGTTTCCATATATGAATTTAAGAGGGACACAGACTTTCAGTCCATAGTTTATAGCTTGTATGGGAAATGGTGACTTTTTCTCAAGAGGAAACAGGAGACTCCAACTTCACAGGAGGTAAAATCTGGTCCACCAAGATCTGCCACAGGTTCTGTTTCCTGCTTCTCCAAAGCTTCCACAGATCCCTAGTGCTTCTCATTGTTTGAACCTGTCAAACCTTTGCTTTAGTGATTCTCAGTGTAAATTCTACCTCTGCCCAATTTAGGTTACCCCTTCCAGGATATCTTCAGTGACTTTGAACCAAGACCTTGTACCCCACCTTTTAAATTCTGTAGTGCAAATCTTTATCACCACACCAACTGCCTGCATTATAATTAGATACCTACCTAATTTTCTCACAGGACGATGGGCACCAGGAGAAAAGGAACTATATTTTGTTCATTTGTGCTTTCTAATGTCCCAGAAAAGTGACATAGTTCTGATGATCAAAATAGGGGTTAGAGAAATCAAGATGCAAAAGGAGAATCATATAGCAGATGAAAAAAATAAAACAAATAGGTGTTAAGGGAGTTCAAGGGAGGAAGTGAGAAAAATAAAGAAAGGGAAAATGGAAAAATGAAGAAGAGGAAGGAAGGGAGAAAGGGGGAAAGAAGGGAAGAAAGGAAGAAGGAAGGAAGAGAAAAGGGAAAAGAGAATGATGAAACAAAGTTTGCATTTTTATCTTTATGTATAAGAAGCCAATTTTAAGAGTATAATTTACAAGTTGAAAATACCACTGGGTGAGAGTCTTGGCACTGGAGAACTATTCTGGAAGTTGGAATGTGAAAAAATGAGGGTGGGGATAGGACAATAAAATAATAACTATAGAATATTCTAAGGATCCTACTCCAGAGGTAGAAGACTTATGATGTTTCAGCCATCTCCTCTGTAGGATTGGGGTGTGGGCAAGTGGATTTTCTTGGAGTTAAAGGACAGGATTTTTGCTCAGATATTTTCTGAAGACCGATTTCCTCAACCAGTTTCCATCAGCTTCCTGTCAACACCACTCATTTTGGCTTCTGGATGTTATCAGTCAGTAGTATCCAGGATGGGAATTAATCCAAAAAGTAGAGACACAGAATCCCAAGAATGTTGTGCAACAGAAGCTATTTGCCTATACTTCTGACCTTGTGGGATACCCAGAGATATAGAACAACTCTCCTTAAATCCAGTTCTTAAAAGTTCCTAGCAATCCCTGCAGAGTTGGGGTTTCCCACTCATAAAACATTTTTTGGACTGCTGTTTTCTCTAAAAACACAGATTGAAAATCTCTCTCCCTTGCTTAGAAACCTGCCTTTGGACCATTTCTAGGTTCTATCTCCTTTGCTCAGGAAGTCCTCTGCTATGCAAGTGCTGGAAGAATCACAGGAAGAACACCATACACTTGAAAACCAGGAAATGAACCTTACTATATTTATACATGGATCAGAGGAACTCTGGAGAATAGTGTCCACAAGATTTTGGGTTTTCCTAAAATTGAATAGTATGTGGTTTTGCTCTGAAGTGATTACAATAAATAGGTTTCAGTGTCTTCTCCCAAAGTGGTGTTGATACAGACTGACAGCAGAGGACACATGCTCAGCACCCAGCCACCACCACTGCCCTGCTAGCAGCCCAGATGTAAGCCATCAAGAGTGTGGTGGCAGGAAAGGGAGCTGTAGGTGAAACTTGTCTACTGATCAGCTATACAGCCATTGCATTTCCTGGAGAGTATATCCCCACTGTCTTTGACAACTATTCTGCCAAGTTTGATAGGAAACCAGTGAATCTGGGCTTATGGGTACAGTTGGAAAAGAAGATGGTGACAGATTGAACTCCCTCTCCTACCCACAAACACATGTTTTCTTAATTTGCTGTTCCTTTGTGAATCCTGCATCATTTGAAAATGTCCATACAAAGTGGTATCCAGAATTGTGACACCATTGTCCCAATCCTCCTATCATCCCAGTGGAGATGAAACTTGATCTTAGGGGTGATAAAGAAATGATTGAGAAACTGAAGAAGAAGCTGACTCCAACTTCTCTCCCCAATTCCTGTTAAGAAGAGGGAGAGAAAACGCCTGCTGTTGTAAATGCCCAAGTCCCTCTTTCTTTGTTCTGCCCCTTCAAACCTTGGTATGCTTTGCTCAAAAACAATGGAGCCTATGTACCCAATGCCAAGTTTTAGCTACAACTTAATTTTTCCATAAAACCATTTTGAACCACTTAGTAATTTTAAGTATATAAGTTCAAAGTATTATTCTGTTAAAATTTAGCCCTAAAATGGCAAGCCTTATTTTTCAAAAGTTTCTATTCTTGCTCAGATTAAGAGTTGCCAAAATACCTTCCGAACTAAGTTGCATTGTTGTGTCAAGAACAGTGAAACTAAGCTTTTGAGAGTGGGAGATCTTTGTCTAAGGAGACAGCATCTCTGAAGTCAGGAGGTGGAGATGTTTTCCAAGTCGTTTCAGATCATGTGAAGCAGCACAGCTTTCTTACTGAAATGTTGTCATTTGACACATCAGTAGCTTACCTGCCCATGTTCATCACATAACTCTACTGTCTGCCATAATGGATGAGATAACTCAGCTCTCTGAATAAGGTTTTGACTTCATAGTGCACTTTTTAAATCAATTGACTAGCTTTTGCAGAGATTTGAAAAGAATTCTCATTCACCTCTTTCCTGTAAGGAAATATTCTGTTCCTGGTTGTGGGTGTGCTGGGTGGAGTGTGTGAAGCATCACATAACTGAAGGATGAAGGCAGTATTTTGACAAAATATGAAATGCAGATTAATTTACACTACATTGTACATAGAAAAATTCAACTAGATTAAGGTGTCATGGGTAAAGATTTTTAAAGGTTAATTTCTGTCAAATGCAGTAGATGAAGAAAGGTTGATATTAAGTGTCTTAAGATTTTCCTTTTTCCTACATTTGTCAGCCCTCCCAAAATTAGGAATTTAATTCACCTTTGAACTGGTCATTCCCATAGTTGCTAACTTATGAATTGTTTTTCTGATAGAACCACTTCTAAATGAGCAATATGCCTCCTACTTATACTATGAATCTTTCTGATAATGCATTAGAGTTTATTATAGTTTGGTATAGTGTGCTCCTATTTTCATGTTACTTTATTCAAAGCTAATAAGTGCTTTCCTTAGTTTTCTAATAACTCGATATAAAAAATCATGTGTTGTAGCTTTCAGATTTTAAAATATTTTAGTTATTCTTGAACTATGAACTTTCTTAACATCATGCTCTTGCCAGATGACCAACACTTCCACAGGTCTAGTACTGACTCTTTTGCCTTACGCACATGGACACACACTTCCTGTCATGGTGTTGCCTAATGATGTTCCTTTGGGTCTGTGAGGTTCTCTAACCTATGCTAGTGCTAACAATGTTCTGTGTAACTTAACGTATTGGCAAGAACACAGTGTTGGACCTCTCGACCACTAGAACAAAATTTTTAAATTGAGAGTTGCAGAATTGTGGAATGTCTTTACACTGATCATTTGCTAATGCAATCAACACTATATTTAGCATGTATGACTTAATAAATTCTTGAATCATAAAAAGAAGAATTGAATAGAAAGCATCACCAATAGATTAGACCACTTTTCAGATGGATTTTCAGGCCTTAAAGACAAAGTACATAATCTTGAAAGTAAGTTGATAATAAATAAAAGATTTTAAGATGTCATGTCCAGAATATTCAAGTAATCTGGGATAATATTAAGAAACCAAATTTAAGAATCATTTGGGTAGAAGACTCCAACATACAAACTAAAGGAATGCACAGTTTGTTCAATGAAATAATTTAGAAAACTTGCCAGATCTTAGGAACAAGATGAAAATTCAAATACGAGAGGCATATGGGACTACAAATAGGCAAGATATAAAAAGATTCTCTCCAAGACACAGTGTAATAAAAATGCCTAATATATAGAATAAGGATCTTATTTTAAAACTCACAAGAGAAAAACGGCAAGTCACATGTAGAAGTAAATGATATGGATTTCAACTGATTTCTCAACCCAGATCCTACAATCCAGGAGGGCTTAGAATAATATATACAAAGCCCTGAAAGAAAATGGGTGTAACTAAGATAACTATACCCAGCAAAATCATTCTCATAATTGAAGATGAAATAAAAACCTTTTCAAAAAGCAGAAACTAAAAGAATCCATAACCATTGCATGCTGTACAAAACATACTCAATGAAATAGTGCATGCAGAAGAAATTAAAAATAAAAATTGTCATGGCCAGCTTGGGCAAATAGGGATTGGAAAATAAAGATTCACAGACAGATTTTGAAGATTAAGCTGGGATCAGGTGGAGCTCTGCTCTCTGATGGAGATGCAGATCTAAAGAGTTACATCAGCAATCTTTATTTATATATGTCTCATAATCAGGTAAAAGACTATGCAACCATTATTCTTTGTATTCAGGAAAGTTACTGAAACTAGGACATTTGTGTAGCTTTTCCATAGCTACAATCCACGGTTGCAAAGTGCAATGTTAGGAGCTTCGTGTAGCTTTCAAGAAAGTCCATGGTTAAAAGTTACTTAAAACGGGCAGGAACTGGAGAATCAGAGCTGGTGAAACATCGTGATTGTCTAGCATAATAATTCCTTCCTTCCCGGGAGCTGTGTGCCTGAGATCAAGGTCAGAGCTGATAGGACTCTTGCACAGCCTCCTCATGCAGGGCATTGCCACAGCAGCTAAGCATCCCGTGCCCTTGCACAGGAACATTCCCAGGAACTAGGCATGCCACAGCCATGAGATCATGAGACCCCCAATCTCAGTCACTGCTCTCCCATCCTCTGTCTCTGCTCTCCACAAAAAATGAAACCAAGCATAGGGCTGAATCGCACTAGAAGAATATTCAATTAAAGGAAAGTCAAATCTACAGAAATAAATCAAAATGGTAGGAAATAAAAATCATCTTTATAATAATATTGAATATAAATAGTCTAAACTCTTCAATCAGAAGGTAGATTGGCAGATTGCACTTTAAAAAAAAAATATGATATTTACAAGAGACTTGTCTAATAGTCAAAGACATCCACAGACTGAAGGCCAAAGGATGGAGAAAGATGTGCCTTGCAAGTGGGAAGTAAAAGAAAGCAGAGGTAGTTATTCTCATATCAGACAAGGTAAGCTTCAGATTAAAATTAATTGGAAGAGACAAAGAAGGTCTTCATACTGAATCATCCAATAACAAAGTTAAATGGTTAAATATTTATACCCCTCACCATCTTGCATCTATGTGTATAATGCAAATTCTTCTCAATAAAAAGAATCAATAAATCACAACACAACAATATTGGCTAATTTCAACACACATCTCTTAGCGTTAGATAGATTAATCTGACATAAACAAAGTAGAGACTCTTCAGAACTAAAAAATAAATACTATTAATCCAAGGGACCTAACAGAGAACTGAAGAATATTTCATCCATTTGCAACTAAATTCCCTTTCTTCTCAAGGGCACATGGAGCATTCTCTAAAATAGATCATATAGTTGGGCACAAAGCAAATCTTAGCAAACACAAAAATGGGGATAATTCCTTGTGTACTCTCAGATCATAATGTAATGAAATTTAAAATCAGTGATGAGATTAATATCAGAAACCATTCTAACAACTGAGGATTAAATAAGACTCTTGAGACACTTTTAAATGAGGAATGGATTGCAGAAGAAATAATGGAAAAATAACAAAATTCATACAGACAAATGAAACTATAAATACACCAAATAAAAACCTCTGGGACAATATGAAGGCAGTTCTAAGAGGAACTTCTTTAGTACTCAGTTCCTACATTTAAAAAAATTAGAAAAATACCAAATAAATAATTTAATATTACACCTCAAGTTCCTAGAAGAGCGAACTAATATCAAAATCAGTAGAAGATAGGAAATACTTAAAATTAGAGCCAAAATTCATGAAATAGAGAATAAAAATACAATCAATGAAACAAAAAGTTAGTTCAGTGAAAAGGTCAACCATACTGAAAAACACTTAGTCAAAAGTACCAAAGGAAAGAGAGAGAAGACCCAAGTAAACGAAATTAGATATGTGAAAGGAGATATCACCACAGACATACTGAAATTCACAGGATCATTAGAAACTAAGTTGAAAATGTGAACTCCAAAGAGTCAGAAAATCTCAAAAATACTGATAGATTCTTAGAGACCTACCCTTTTTAAACCATAGAATATAGAAAACAGACCAATATAAAGTAATAGATTAAAGTAGCTATTAAAAGCCTTCCAATAAAGAAAAGGTCAAGACCATATGGATTCTCAGTCATGTTCTGCCAGATTTTAAAGAAGAATTAATGCCAGTTCTCCTCAAATTATTCCATGAAATAGAAAAGGAGGAAACAATGACAAACTATGAAGCCACTTCACCCTGTCACCAAAACCAGACAAAGGAAGAAAACATACCAAGACTTCTGATGAACATAGAAGTAAAACTTCCTAATGTTGACAAACTGCATTGGTAGCACATTGGATGTATGATAGCACAATGTATGTAGTACAATGTAGAAGATTGTATGCCATGATCAAGTGGATTTCTTTCTGGGGTTGCAAGATTGACTGACCATAGTCAAATTAATAAATCATAAATAGAGTTAAGGACAAGAATCACATGATTACCTCAATAGATGCAGAAAAAGCACCTGGCAAAGTCCAGCATCCATTTATGTTTGAAATGCTAGAGAAACTAGGGCTAGAAGGAACTCACATCAACATTGCAAGGTGATATTTGACAAACCCATAGCCAACATCATACTGAATAGAGAAAAATTGAAAGAAATTTCTCTAAAATCAGGAACAAGACAACAATATCCACTCTCACCATTTCTGTTCAACATCGTCCTTGAAACTCTAGCCAGAACAATCAAGCAAGAGATGGAATTTAAAGTGATACAAATAGAAAAAGAAGAAGTCAAATTATTTCTGTTTACTGATGACATGATCATATCTTTAGAAGACTCAAAAACTCCACCAGAAGACTTCTAGAGCCAATTAACAAACTTAGCAAAGTAGCAGTATACAAAATCAACATACACAAATTAATTGCTTTCCTGTAATCCAAAAATGAATCTCTTGTAAAAGAAATTAGGAAAACTATCCCATTCACGATAATTTTGAAAAAATACTTAAGAATAAATCTAATGAAGGAGGTGAAAGACCTCTATAGAGAAAACTATATAACAATGAGGAAACAAATTGAAGAAGACCTTAGAAGATGAGAAGACCTCCCATGTCCCTGGATAGGAAAAATTAATATTAAAATGGCCATGCTACCAAAGCATTATACAGTTGCAATGCAATCACCATCAGAATACCAATGATATTCTTCACAGAACTAGAAAAAACAGTCCTAAAATTCATTTAGATGATTAAGAGACCCACAATAGTCAAAGGAATCCTGAGCAAGAAGAGCAATGCTGGAGTCCCCACAATATCAATTCTCAAATTATACTATTGAAATAGAAATATAGTAAGAAAGAAAGTTTGGTACTGGCACCAAAAGAGACATGAAGACCAATGGAATAGAATTGAAGACAAAGAGACAAACCCACCCAGACACAGTCATCTGATACTAGACAAAGGTTCCAAAAACATGCATTGGAGAAAAGGTAGCCTTTTAAACAATGGTGCTGGGGAAACTGGAAATCCACATGTAGAAAAATACAACTTGATCCCCTAGCTCTCACCCTGCACATAGGTCAACTTAATAAGGATTAAAGATGTGGGAATTAGACCAGAAACTCTGTTAACTCCCAGAAGAAAACATAATCTCAACACTCCAATATATCATTAGCACAGGCCCTTAACAAGACCCCTTAACAAGACTTCCAAAGTGCAAGAGATAAAGCCAAGAATAAATAAGTGGGATGGCTTCAAATTAAAATAACTTTTGCATACTAAGGGAAGCAATTAAGAGTGTGAAGAGAGAGCTTAAAGAATTGGAGATCTTTGCCATTTGTTTCTCAGATAGGAGAATAATGTCCAGAATATATAATGAACTTATAAAACTTAACACCAAAAATAATAATAATAACCCAATTATTAATAGGCAAAAGAACTAGAAAGAGATTTCTCAAAAGAAGAAGTACAAATGGCTAATAAATATATAAAAAATGTTAAACATCTCTAGCAATCAGGAAGTACAAGTCAAAATCACATAGAGATTTCATTTCACTCCATTCAGAATGGCAATTATCAAGAAACCAATAATAATAAATGTTGAGAATATGGAGAAAATGATACACAGATTCATTGTTGATGGGAATGCAATTTAGTATAACCACTCTGGAAAACAATATGGAGATTCCCCCAAAAAAACTAGGAATGGAACCACCATATGACCCTGTTGTCCCACACCTGGTATACATCCAAAAGATCTAAAATCAGCATATTACAGTGATAAAGGCATACCAATGTTTATAGCAGCACAATTCACAATAGCCAAGTTATGGAACCAGCCTCAGTGCCTGTCAACAGATGAATGGTAAATGTGGTGGATATACACATTGGAGCTTTCCTCAGTCATAAAGAATAAAGAAATTATGGCATTTCCTGGTAAATGGATGGAACTGGAGAATGTAACGTTAATTGAAGTAAACTAAATGCAGAAAGTCAAGGGTCAAATGGTTTTCTTTCATATGTTGAAGTTAGACCAAAATAAGAAAAGAAAAGGGGAAAATGAAAAGAAAAAAAGAAAAAGAAACAAAGAAGGGGAATTCCATGAAAATAGAAGAGAGATCAGCAGGGTAGACAAAGGGGAATGCGGGGGAGGGATAAGAAAAGGGAGGAATGGTGGGAAAAGTCCAATTAAACTTTCCTATGTACATATATGAATATACCACTGTGGTTTTCACCTTTATGTATATTCATTATGCACTAATTTGAAAACTACAAATAAATAAAAGACAGATCAGCAGAGCAGGGAAAGGGGAACTGGGGAAAGAAGAAGAGATGGAAGGGGGAAGAATTGAGGACTGAATTAGAGCTAATTATATTCCATGCTTGTATATTTATGTCAAAATGAAACCCAATATTATGCATATCTATAAAGAACTAATAAAAAAGAGAAAAAGAAATCTGCCTTTGAATCACTTGCCTATCAGATAAAATGTAAATGCCCACTCCTTTATAATTTGACACTAATCCATATTTCAGGTTGTATTTACTATTTTTTCCCCTGTGCACCATAGATTCTGACCAAGTGATCTAACATACATTTTTAATAATGTTATCCCTTTTCTAATAATTCCCTTTGTCTGGTGTGCACTCCTTTGATTTCTGTAGTTTCTTGATACTCTTCAGTGTTTACCCTTCCTAGAAAACAGTGTGGAATAGTATATCTAGGAGTATGAACTCTGGAGTCACATAACCCTGGTTTTAAATCAGCTACCTAATCATTGCATATTCTCAAGGAATTTGAAGAGACTCTCAGTGCCACACTGTTCACCTGCAAAGTGATGATAATAATGAACACAAAGAGTCATTGGCAGGTTATAACAAAATAATACCTTCAAAGACCCAACACAATGTCTTGAAAACAATGGTTAAAAATTCACATTATATTCCCCCATTATTTCCCTTATCCTTATTATCTGTAATCACCATCACCAACATCTCAAGGTTATACCGTATTTCATGTACAGATCATAATGCTGTGATTAGTATTAAAAGATCAATGAATGATGGTAATGTCAATTACCATTTTGATAATGTTCATTGCCACCTAACAAATTCATTCATCAATCAACCCTTTCTCTTTTATCCTTAAATATTTTATCTACACCAACCTGTATGATGGTACTCACCATAAGATATCATAATAATCTGTTTATATTTTCTCCTTAGCTTATGAATTATTAAAGGCCAGTTCTCGTTCAAGTTGACAGTGTAACACCAGAGCCTAGTACCAAATGGGCTCTTATCTAATTCAAGTTGGATGGATGTACAGAGTGAGTGGTACACACTGAGCCCTTTCTTCTGCCTTTTTATACCCTGTACTATTCATTGGCTCAATGGATATGCAGATGAGAATTGATCATGAATACCAGAACGGGACAGAGGACCCCAATCATTGACCTTAACAGCAACCAATTTTTATGACTAACCTAAGTAGACTCCCTTAAAATTCACCTAGAAGTTCCCACATCCCCCAGAAAGTCCCTGACTGTAACTAGCAGGGTCACTTTGGTGAGACTTGAAGCCTGCCTGTGAGACTTCTCCAAACACTCATTACCAATCTGGGATGAGTTCATAGGAATTCACCACTGGTCATTAAATGATTCCTTCAGCATTTTAGGATTTGGAACCGCCATCCTGCTCCATGGAAAATGTTAAAGGAAATTAGATTATGGTTGGGAACATTGGCCAACTAGATGAAAGAGAAATTAGTGTATTTAATAAATACTCAGCTTTGTGGCTTTTAACTACAATCCACGTTTCATCTTCTATCAAAAAAGGAAAGTATTAACTCATTCAAAACCTCACTGAAGCTAACTCCAGAAGGAAGACGTAGATGTCTGTTCTCTGTGCAAATGAAACACGAAGCCTCAAAAAAACATAGGTTAAGGCAAACCCTAATGTAAAATAAATACTCTACAAGTCTTGAATTTTTCTGCCTGTCCAAGTTTAGCACATTGTTCTCAAGAAAGAGCACTTCACTGAAATTAGTAAAGAACTTTAGAATCCAGAAAATCTGACTTAAAGTGTTGATGTTGATATTTTCTAGCTAAATTACCTTGTATAGTTTACTTTGCTTATCTGAGCCTCATTTTTTCTTTCTCACCAAGAAAAAAGGAACAACACTCTCCATAGCATTATGGGGAGTTATAAATGCAAGATGGGACCTCAGGGCTTGGCATAGATACTCAGTAACTGTCATTTTCTTTGTAGTTTTCCTTTGGCTCTAGGAGTAATCCTAAAAATTAAAAATCAAAGTCTTAAAAATTGTGTGATGGAGAATCCAAATGCATATGAACCCATCCATTCATAAAGATGCCGACACAAATTCTACAAAATAACACACCATTCCTGGTTTTAGTGTTCTTTGCTGCTCATTGGAATCCAAACAGGAGCCTAACTAGCAAGGGATTATTCAGCTTCCAAAAACAATCCTTAACTTCACACAAAAGGATTAACCACATGACTCATGTTAATAATGAGTCCCCCAGGTGCCTATAAAATAAGATTCATTTTTTTTAAAAAAATCATTAAGTAACTTTGAGTAATAATCCCCTGTGTGAAGCAAACTAATACTTTATGAACTTAAATAAAACCTACCAGTTTGGCTAAGTCTCCAAAAAAAAAAAAAAAAAAAAGTGCATGCCAGATGATGAGACAAATCGCCTTGCTTAAAGGAAAAAGCTCTTAGTTTGGTTGTCAGTGTTATGGAAAGACACACTCATTTTTCATGCGCTTGCAATAGTGGAGATAAATTCAAAGACCAGGAAAATTATTGTCATTGATTTCTTTTTCCTGTGCACCAAATCTAATATATGATTGACTTCACTGAATTCTCCCAACAACCAAATGATATAGGTCAGATTATCAACACTGCTATTTTGAATATTGTCATTTTATGAAAAGTGAAATATTGATATGCAAGGAACACCCAGTATATGCCTGCTGCAGAATTCAGACCCATTCCTATCCAGTTCCAAAACTCTTATCTTCTTCTCTGACTGCATTGGGCCTCATTTTACAGAGTCTATCATGAGCACCACCACAAAACAGTTCAAATATAAGTATTCTCAATATGCATTTAATGGACATATTATTGTATTTTTGGAAATCAAAGAAAAAATTCATAGGGACCCAACACTGAAACTAAGCTTGAAAGGAAGAAAATGCAAGATCAAAATTTAAAATTGTCCAAGCATATTCTCAGGAGCGCATTCAGGTGAGATCACAGATCTGAACTTCAATAAAAATCTAAATTCATTGACTGGACATGGGTTTGCATGGATAAACCAAGTTTCTTGATAAACTATCAAGAAAAAGATCATTATTGCTGAAGGAATAATCAGTTTAGTAGCAAAAAATCTGTTTAAAAAGTGAGACAAAAGCTGGGCGCATGCCTACAATCCCAGTGGCTAAGGAGACTGAGGCAGGAGGATGGCAAATTCAAAGCCAGTCTCAGCAATGTTGAAGAGCTAAGCAACTCAGTGAGACCCTGTCTCCAAATAAAATACAAAATAGGGCTGGGGATGTGGCTCAGTGGCCGAGTGCTCCTGGGTTCAATCCCCAGTACCCATCCCCCTCCACGCACACAAAAAAAGTGAGAGGAAAATATATACTTAAGCAAAACACTTCCACTTAACTTTAATAAACTTTCAGGTTTTCCTTTTCTACAGAAAGTGCTGTCTTCTTACTCAAATATGTTGGCAGTAGCATCAGATCCTGGACCAAAGGAAAGGACTGTCCAGACCTCATTAAGCTGTGATTTCAATTAAATATCACAAAGGAAGAGAAAGAGTTGACAGCAAATAGGTTACAGAATCAGGAAAACATTCTCCACTGGGCAAACAGCTCCGTCTTTGTGTTCCACATGATGGATGGCCAGCCAAAGAAATGGCAAGTCATTGACAAAGTTGAGGCCCAGGCTAAGGAAGCATCCAGAGTAGTTCATGAGACTTCAGAACTTCTCCCAGCACACACCACCGCCCAGTCGCCAAAAGCAACAGAGAATGAAGTATCCGCGTCCTATAATGGAAGCATAATAGTTCAATGTGAGCACAATTTCTTTTCTTTCTCTTTTTAAATTTTTTCCTTTCTTCTTTTTTCTAATGCAAAAGTAAAGACAGAATTGGGAAGAATAACTAGAAAATGAGAAAACAGCATGGGTAAGAGGCAATAAATAAGATGTCCAACATGAGGAGATGTTTCTTTGATGCAGTACAAAGAAAAAAGAAAAATAAGACATAAATAAAATGAAGTAAAGCAAACAGAATGTCATGTCTTGGAACAGAATTTATATGTTAAGCAGAGTGAACTAAGATGTAAGGGGTTTGCTAACCAGGAGACAATGTCAGGTCAAATTCCATTATGCATTGGCATGGTGGTATCATGAGTGGCATTATGGTCTCCAAATGGGTGTAGACACCGTATAGCAAAGTGGTTAAGAATTTGTGGTTTGGAGTCGGAGACCTGGATGGAAATCAATACTTCGCCACCTATACACACCTAAGGAAATTTCTTAAACCCCATAAATGCAACTTTTATTTTTTATAATTTCTAAAATAAAAATAACACTACCTACCCCATACAGTTTTTATAAATATTATATAGCATCCTGTAGTCTTAGCAGTGCCCAGCATACAGTAAACTACCAATTTAATTAATAGTCATTAACAAATTATTATTGTGGAAGGTAAGATAGTTCCTTGAGTTAGGTGGGTATTTCACTATTAGCCATCGCTGAGAAGAGTAAACAAAATGCAGAATACCTCCAATTTTTTTCCATTTGAGATCTCCAGTTGCTTCTTAAACAGCACAAATGACACCAGAAAGTATGCATCAACCATGGAAATGAAAAGTTGTACCCCATTTGTGTACAATGAATCAAAATGAAGTCTGTAAAACTTTTAAAAAGTTAATTAATTAATTAAAAAAAAAAACTCTTTAAAAATACGGTGCCTACTTGCTGGTGTCAATTATACCAGTGATCCCGATTACCTTACAGTGGGCAAAGTGTACACATAGGTAACCTAGTCAGTATTAATCCATCTTCCACCCAAGATGGAATATGATTTTTAGTCACTAGGATATATGGGGAAAATAATAGGGAGAATAAGTAGACTGTTGTAGTATAAGAAGTTATAGATTGAAATTAGTATGATCAGAAAAGAGAACAACACCATACTCTCTCCCCCTCCCCCAAAAGTACAAGAGAATAAAGTTACAGACAACTAAATCCTATCTCTAAACATCATAAGTAAAAGGCAAGTAGCATCCAACCCTGTACTGAAACTAACAGATATTGTGACTCTCTAGATTTATCACAGAAGAATTAATATGGTTCACTAAGGAAAGAATCTACCAGGCATGGTAATTCAACAAGGGAGCAAATTAAAAGAGAAAATAATATCTCAACAGACGCATAAAGTTAAGTGAGAAAATTTACATTTGTCCATGATAAAACTCTCAGCAAATTATCAATGACAGAAAACTTTCTTTCATGTTAAGAAGCTAGAAAAAAACACACTGCGAAGATGATACTCAATGATGAAAGTTTATAGCATTTCTATTAGAGACAAGGAAGGACAATAGCATAGTCTCCATAATCATTTGTCCTAAATATGTAATGAGACAAGGAAAAGGAATGAGCCGTAAGATTGAAAATTGTCATTACATATTACAGATGATAAGTTTATCAACATAACTAATCTAAGAAAAATTACAAATAAACTAATTGAGGAATCATTAGATCTCAAAAGGGTTGACAAATATTTTTAAAAGCATTCAAATCAATAATAATGTTATGTGAATATAGTCATAATAGTGAAAAATAACTCATCAAAGAAATGGAAGTCAAAATCATAATGAGTTACCACTTTATTCCAATAAAAATGACTATTTAAAAAGAAAGGAAGCAAGGAAGAAGACAAGGAAGGAAAGAAAGCTAAGGATAACCAGTGCTGGTAAGGGTGTGGAGGGAAGAGAACCCTCACACACTACTGGTGGGAATGTGAATGGATATACCATTATGGAGGTTTCCAAAAAAATTAGAAATAGAATTACCATACGATTCAGCAATCCTACTCCTGCGTATATACTCAAAGGAAGTGAAATCAGTATGTTAAAGAGACATTTGTACTCCCATGGTTACTGAATAACCTTTCCCAATAGCCAAAAAATGGAAACTTAAGTGTACATCAACTAATAAATGAATAAAGAAAATGGCTAAAATATGCTACTTATATGTAGCTGGGCGTGGTGGCGCACGCCTGTAATCCCAGCGATTCAGGAGGCTGAGGCAGGAGGATCTCGAGTTCAAAGCCAGCCTCAGCATGGGCAAGGCACTAAGCAACTCAGTGAGACCCTGTCTCTAAATAAAATACAAAATAGGGCTGGGGATGTGGCTCAGTGACAGAGTGCCCCTGAGTTCAATCCCCGGTTCCAAAAAAAAAAAAAAAATGCTACATATATACAAAGGAATACTATTCAACCATAAAAAAATAAAATCATATCATTTGAGACAGCGTGGATGAAAATGGAGTCATATGTTAAGTACACAAACAAGGCACACAAGACAAGTATTGAATGATCTCACTCATAAGTAAAACATAAAAAAGTTGTTTCCACAGATGGTGAGAGTAGATGGTTATTACCAGCTGCTGAAGAGGGGAGGAAGGAGGAAGAGACAGAGAAAGAATAACCACTGGTAACTAAGTTGCAGCTAGGAGTATAAAGTTCTGTTGAGCTTTTGCCTAGTAGGATGACCCTGATTGTGTTCTGTGTATCTCGAAAAGCTTGGAAAAAAAGATTACTTACGTTTTTGACAGACGGAAGTAATAATTGAGAAGATGAATAGGCTTAACCTGAATAAAAAATACACACCTGCAACAGGGACACTGCGTTCTACCTCATTACTAGGCATGATTTTTGTGTTTTTATATGTCAGTTAAATAATTAAAAAGGGAAAAACAAATTGTTCATAAAAACACTTTAAAATATTTATAAAAAAGAGGGAGAAAATTCTCAGTTGTTCTTCAAGAGCATTAAGAGAAAACAAAATAAAGAGAATCATGCCATTGCTACTAAAGAACATGCTTGAAATCATAAAATCATTAAAGCAACCCAAACCATCAGTGTATTCAATTAATGAGATTTCAAATAAAATCCCTACCAAATTTTCTGTCTGCAATTTTGCACATTAATCCCAATACCCATCTGTTGATCTAAACAACAAAGTTTAGCCAAAATATTTCTGAAGAAAAAAATAGGAGGCAGCACTTGACTAAATATCCATTAAGATATATATTAAAACTGTAGAAATTAAAGAAATTAAAACCAAGTGATAGTGGAACCAGGTCAGTGGAACACATTTTGGAGACTCAAATTCAAATTAATGTGAGAAGCTGGCCTATGACAGAGATGGCATTCTCAGTCAGTAGGAAGGAAAAGAATGGGCAATAAGTCCCATGGTTTTCCACTTGGAATTCATTTCATATGCAAAAATCATTAAACAGTAAATATGTCATTATTTTCACATTGGAGAGAATTATAAAATCAAGGTTTTTTCTTTCAGTGCAAGGAATCGAACCCAGGATTTTGCACATACTCTGCAACTGACCACTGTGCTAGGCTCCCAGCACAGGATAATGATTTTATCTAGGAAAAACGAATCAGATTTTCAGGGAGAACCATCAGTATTTTCTTTCAAAAATCGGTTGTTTATAGGAAAGCATTGATAAAACACCACCAAAATTAAAATCGTTTACTACAAAACACACCATGAAGCATACCAAAGAAGAGAAAAATGGCATGCTTAGAGAAGACATTTGTGATGTAGAAAACCAACACAGATTTGGATCCTGAATAGGTAGCAAAATGACAAATTGATCTAAACAAACCAACCATATAACTTCAAAGTTCACCAATGATGGGGACAGGCAACTCAGAAGAGTCACTGAGCATGTGAAAAGATTATTCTCCTCATTGATAAGAAAGAAAATGCAAATTTAGACAATAATAAAACAGCATTTCACACCAAATAATTTGTCTGGCATTAAAGAGTCTATCAATTACCAACTGTTGGTAAAACTTGGGAAGAAATGAACTCTTAGAGCCTTCTGGTGGGAGTGTAAATTAGTTCAGCCACTATGGAGAGCAATTTCTCTGCAGATAATAAAATTTTAAATGTGTACGTCAAATGAACTTGGATTGTACTTCTGAGAAATGTCTGTGCATATGAACCAAGGGACCCAGAATGTTCATTCCAGCATTGTTTGCAATGGAGAAAAACTGGAAATGACTTTCATGTCCTTTAACAGGAGATGGGTGAATAAAATGTGGTAATTTACCACAAAAAGAAAAATATAGGCTCCTCCATCAACCATAGAAATGAAAATTTGTACCCCATTTGTGTACAATGAATCAAAATGAAGTCTGTAAAAATTTAAAAAAATAAATTAAAAATGGAAAAAAGAAAAAAGAAAAATATTAATGAATTAATCAAATCTATGGGTAAAGACATGCATACATCTGAAAAATGCAACCTTAGGCATAAAATATGGGGGAAGCAAGTTGTGAAACGATGTGCAGAATGAAATCATTATGTGAAATTTGAAAAAGAGTAGCTACACATATTATTTATGGTTATATCCCATAATAAACATAGAAAGTAGAGGCTGAAATGATAAATACCAAAATTGCTGTTGGTGGGTTGGCTGTGGAGAAGCGGGGATAATATCAGGGATAGGAGAAAAGGATTTCAACATGGTCTTTAATGTTCTATATTTTGAAAATAAATTGCATGGTAACATAAATTGTAAAATTATACTTAGGAGGAAGCCTCCTGAGGAAAATCTGACTCTATCACTAGAATGTCAGCAATAGGAGCAAGGAGTATGATGGTTTGTTTTCTTTCTTTCCTCAGATTATAAAAGATGTCAATCATTGTTAGTTCTTTTACCCCAAGTACAGTTTCAGGAACAATGTGAAATGCTGAGATGAACCAAATACTACCCAGGTTTCCAGGAAGCTCAATGTTATGGTTTGGAGGTGAAGTATCCCAAAAAGCTCACGTGTGAGACAATGCAAGAAGGTTCAGAGGAGAAATGATTGGGTTATGAGAGGCTTAACCCAATCAATGAATTCATCCCTGATGGGATTAATTGAGCAAGAACTGAAGGTAGGTAGGTGTGGCTGGAGGACCTGGGTCACTGGGGGCATGACTCCGGGGTATATATTTGGTATCTGGTGAGTGGAGTCTCTCTCTCTCTCTCTCTGCTTCCTGATCATCGTGTGAGCTGCTTCCCTCCACCACTTTCTTCTGCCAAGATGGTCAGCTTCTCCTCGAGCCCCCAGGGATGGAACTGGTGTCTATGAACTGAGATCACTGAAATCATGAGCCAGTCCTTAAATAAACTTTCCTCCTCTACAACTGTTCTGGTCAGTCTTTTAGTCACAGCAGAGAAAGAAAGTTGACTAAAGCACTCAAAATACATTTGGTTAAGTAGGCATTAAACATCACATAGTTGTACACATGCATATTCACACTAGTGCATACACGCTCACACACACATGCACGCACACACACACACACACACACACACGCTGTGCATGACTACAACACTAAATTGCCACATGCTACAGATCTAAGATTCCTCCAAGGTTAGAGGAAATCACTTAACCCCCTGTCCTTTCAATCTGGGATCTCTTTTGCTTATCTGCTTGACCTGCTTAAACCAGCACTGTCCAGGGCAAATGGAGACTTCAAGTTGTCCTCCATACCTGTCTTTCACAGTTTGATTGTTCTCCCTATAGCTTCATTTAATCCATCACTCAAAACATTTAAAGGATCTTCCAGGTACGTTAGAAAACCCTCTTATTTCCCCAAATGGCCCTATGGGGTCAATATTTTAATATCATTTTATTTGTAAAAAAGCTACAACACAGAAGTTGAAGTGTCTTATTCATTCAAAGTTATACAGATAGTTGGTATAATGGGAATTCAATGCCAGAGTTGAATGACCCCAAAGCGAAGCTCTCTCTACTTAAAGAGAGCTGGGAATACAGTTGCTGAATCAGCTTCCTCAGCCACCCCTTCATTCAGAGCTTCATCCCAGGCATCATGGAAAGAAAAGATAAAAAGATGAGAGTGCTAAGGAAGAGCCTGGGGTCCAGCAGTGGCCTTACCTCATCAGAGATATAAGAACCCGCTACAGACTGGGAGGTTGTAATTAAGCCATCCCACGGTCCCTCCAGGCGGAACCAGTCTGCTGCCTTTCATCTCTGTGCATAAGTCTTATATTCCAGGCCTATGCAGCTCCCACCAGATTTCCACATCCCTTTTGGGTTTGGGTGCCAAGAATTGATCACAGCCCTGCAGTGAGGGAAAGACCTGTGCTGTCTCACTCCAGCCAAGAGTCCTCATGTGTGGTGTAAGGGGATCCCCTTCTTGGTCCAACCCGGAGGTCTCAGTGCAATTAATGCTGCTTGCAAGTTGCAAGAAGTAACACCTAAAGCCTCCCTGTTGTCGGCCAAGACCTGATGAATTTTTCAGCTGTCTTGTATGATTCTTCTCGATGTCTACATGTAGTGTCTGCTGAGCTCATCTGTAGCAGGAAGTGGGATCAGTGAAAACACCAAGAGAGAAGGTAATGTGTACTCCCAGCATAGCTGGAAGAAGGGAAGAAAAAAAAAAAAAAAGCTCAATTCCTGGATGTGCTCTGGCTGCTAAGACTCTGAGTTTAGGGAAGACTTTTTTTTCTTAATGCATTGACCACCACACTTGGAAAAAAATACCCAATCCTCCATCCCAATGAACTATAGAAGTGATTCATTACAGAATACCCTGGTGGGAAATTAACCACATGTCTTTTGGAAAAAAATAAAAAATACAGAAAAAAAAGTTGCCTCAGTGCCAATTCTTTAAAGGGCAATCATGTCAGCGTCTTCTGCCTGCCCAACCTGTGTGGTGGGTGGAGGGAGAAGCGGCAGGGCACCGGGTGGTGCGGGAGGAAGTGAGACACACTGTGGATACTGGCGTGCAGTCCTAGAGATGCAGAGGCCACGCTGGAGGCCAGCTTCCAGCTGCAGAATCAGCAGGAAAGAGAGAAAGAGAGCTGGGGAAAGTGCCTTCAGAGACTCTTCAGTTTCAGAAATCTTCAGGGATCTCTGCATCCAAAGGTCTCCAAACCTATGGGTCAGCTGCCTCATCCAGGAGAGTTCTGAAAATAAGGATCCCTGGACTGCACCAGACCTAATGGTTCAGAGTCTACAAATTTGAGACAACAGACACATGTTTGGGAACCTCTTTGGAGTCTGATAGAAGTGAAGAGAGTAAAGAGAAGAGGTAGCAGAGTTTGCCAGAAGGCAGAGAGCCAGTCTCCAAACCCAGAACTCCCTGCTCGAAGTCTGTCTTCCTCTCTCTAAACGCATTCTCTCCATCTCCCACCCTCTACCGTCCAGGATCAAGGCTCCACCAACCACTTGCGGCTCAGATCAAACGCTTGTGTACCATGATTGCTCTTTCACTCTCCATATGCCATTCATGTCCAATATTGTAATGGTAATCTCAGAGATCCCTTTTCTCTTTCCTGCGCTCTTCAGCCACAGCCGTCTCTCACATGAACACTGAAATGTCTCTGGTTTGAACCCTCTATCCGGTCTCCACCCTGAAACTGACAAGACCTGTGTAAAGTCTGATCGTTGGCAAGAAAACTTTCAATAGCTTCCGAAGAATGAAGACCTGACCCTCCTTTCCTAGCTGACCTCATCTACTGCCGTTTCCCCACTTCTGCTTTACATCTCCTGCCACACAAAACCTCCTCTGTTCCCATCTGTGCACTGTTGGTTTTCATGCCTTCACACTCGTGTCTTCATTTAAGAAGACTGAAACTCCATGCCTGCTGTGAGAAGCCTTCCCTAATACCAGCCATCTAAGTTAAGGACATTTTTCTTTGCTTCTGTAGAATCCTATGATTTATCCCATTAAATGCTTTATTTGGTTGTAGTTCAAACAGTTCAAGTTGGTTGCCTGTAACTCTTTCTTTTGGGTAAGGCTCTTTGGCACTAGGATTTTAAATTCTGGTTTGTGTCTGTATTCCAAGAATGAAGTTCAGGACGTGGCATTGCAATTGCAAGTACTTAAAAATGTTTCTTGCAGCCAGGCACGGTGGCGCATGACTGTAATCCCAGAGGCTCAGGGAAGCAGAGGCAGGAGGATTGCAAGTTCAAAGTCAGCCTCAGCTAAGCAACAATGAGACCCTGGTTCTAAATAAAATACAAAATAGGGCTGGGGATGTGGCTCAGTGGTCAAGTGCCCCTGAGTTCAATCCCAGTAATCCCCCCCCCTTGCAAAAAAAAAAACAAAAACAAAAACAAATGTTCATTGCATTAAACCACCTTCTCCTGAAATAAGCTGATGAATTCAATTTCTAATTATTCCCCATGTAAGTTGCTTCCTATGACATGATTTGAGAGGTTCCAGTAACCTAACCAATCCTTGGATACCTGAAGGAATCAATGCAGCCTGGGTCTTCTAGCTACTAAGTAAGCTGAATCACAGGTTTATGAGCACCATCCTAGGGTTGGCAAACACCTCCTCTTTGACTACAAACTTCAAGTACATGATGTTACTGTGCTTATTCTATATTGCAAGGAATGTTCTCCAAGAGAACTACACATTCCCCATACTGTCTAACTAGAATTCAAATCAGACCTGTGCATCTCCAAAGAGCATACTCTATTGGTTGACATCACATTTTTCTAGCTACAGCATAGCTTAGTATAAGCAAAATAGGAAAATAAAAGAGAATCTTAGCAAGTTGGACAATAGGTCTCCCACTGACTTCACAGTGTTCAGCCTAAGACCCTAAATGAATTTCCTTTTTGCTATTTCCTGAGTTTTACTGGGAAGCTAGAAGTAAGGGGAATGGACACCAAAATTCAAGCCAGCACATGTCTTTTGCAAGGGTTAGTCTTCTTGGGTCACATCCTAGAAGAGTCACTTTAGTTGGTAGTATGAGTCCAAGCGGCTAGACTGCTAGCATACCATGATCAACTACCCACCCATTCAATCAGGAAGAAAGCAAAGGGTATTGTCAGGCACAGATCTTTGACCTTCTGTGTCCTATCTCTCCACTGTTGGTACCCTCCCTACCTGAAGCCATCTCCGTACTACAGAGACTCTCCGTACCAAGTATATTAATATGATTTGAACTCACAAGTTCTAGACTAATCATAAATTTGTCAATTTCTTACTTTGTGAACTTCAGTAAGAAAAAAATATTAACTTAAAAAATATTTTCCAAAAACAATTAAAAATATTGTCCATATTTCCAATTAAAGTTCAAATATTTTCCCTTCCCTTTTAAAACTGAAAGTACTTGACATTGAGAACCATGGAGAGAAACAAGTACTATCATGCAAGGATTGTAAAGATTCAATATAATCCTATAATCAATATAATTCTGGGGTGTGACTCAATAATACTGAAAAATCTAGAAAAGTGTATATACTTTAACCTAGCAATTCTACTTCTGTGACTATCCTAGGCCAGGTGTCAGCAAACAATGGACCACAGGCCAAATCCAACCTGCAAACTACATTTTTTTTCCTTTTTTTTTTTTTTTTGTGGTGCTGGGGATTGAACCCAGGGCCTTATGCTTGGGAGGCAAGCACTCTACCAACTGAGCTATATCCTCAGCCCTGCAAACTACTTCTAAAATTGAATATTTTTTAACACGGCCACATTTATTCTGTTACACATCACCTACAGCTGAATACATGCTACAATGACAGAGCTGGGGAGGTCAACAGACACCATGTTGCCCAGAAAGCTCAAAGTATTGATTATCTGGACCCTTACGGAAAGTTTCCTAGTTTTAGCTACAAAGTCGGGATAATGTCCCTGACCTGCTGCTGATCCAGGCCCCTTGCATGGGCCATTCATGTGCCTCTTTTAAGGACAGAGTTTATATGCCCTCAATGCCAGGCTTGTGGTCATGATGTCCTTGTGTTTCCAACCTCAGAGATGTACTAGCTCAGTTTGCTGACTCTACCCGGAGTCCAAGGGCAAGCTTACCTAATATTATGTCAGAAATCACCTATATACCCCAGCCATCTGCTGACCAGTAGTGCCATCTTATTCTCCACCCTGGATCTCCTTCCCTGAGCTCTTCTGGAGAATCCTGATCACTTCAACAGATACATACAAGATTTGCCAAATTCATTTCCCCTAACAGTAGCTCCAATTGCTTCTGATGGTAGGCTTTTCCTTCCAGTCCTGGACAAGAAGCCATATTATTGCCTCAAAAGCAAATCAACATCCTAAGAATGATCATAGTACCTTCTGATTCCATCTTTGCTAGAAGAAAAAAATAATAATAAATAGATAAGATGATTATGATACCTGCTGATCATGTATTCATTTCATAATTGAAAAAATCCAACAAAGCTGTTTTAAAATATGTTAATAAAAAAGAAAAAACCTAACTCACAGGTGGTTTTGAGGACCTGTTGAGATATATGCAAGCAAATAGATTTTATAAACTCTAACATGATTCATAAATAGAATTGCAATTATTATTAATAAAATTTGGTGTTCCAAATCAAGAGGGGATTATTATCTATACTGCAAAAGTAATCTTTATAACTTGCCATAAATTTTATTGAAATAACTAAGCTCACCCCAAAGCAAGTAAAATAAAAGAATTCATACATACAAATAAATGTGTAGATATACATCATGATCTCCAAAGGAGAGTTTATGACACTTAACAAACCCCTGAAACAGACAAAAACAAAACTCTATTTTTTAACAATATAGTCCTACCCACAAGGTATTTCCAAATTCACTGAGTTGGCTCCTAAGACCTCCCAGAAAGATTCTCAGTTTCTGCAGAAATAACAAGAAGAGAGAAGTTTCCAGTTTTATAAATTGTGGCAAGTCAATGCTATAAGAAAACTTAGAGAACATTTGGAGTCCACTCTTTATTTTGTAGATCAGAGACAGGTGACAAAAGAAAAGAAAGACTCTGTTACAGTCACAGAGAATTCATCGATGCATAGAGCTAGGCTTGAACTTGTCCACCTCCAAGGGCAGACTCGACTCTCTCCCTACCAGGCCACCTACGCTGAGCCGCATGCATCCTGCTGTCAAGAGCTGCCAGCCCTCACGTCACTCATCACTCCTTCCTGGACCACTTTCCAGACCTGCACTGAACTTGACTCCCTGGCAGGTTGTAGACCATTTCCATCTCTGACCTCGTGGCTCATTTTTCTCCCATTTGTGGCACTGCCTTATACTTTGGCAAAACGCTCTCCATGTTACTCCCACTTTTTCTCATTCAATTCATGCTATACGCATTTAACACAGTCACTCATTCTCTTTGGGTGGCCTGCCAAGACCTTCACCCTCTGCACAGAACCTGAGCAGAACTGAGAAAGTCTTTCCTGTAAGAGCAAATCTCTACACTGTGCAAAGATGAGGCTCAGACTCTCCTTGCCTCGTTCCACAAGAGCAACATTTGCTAATTTGGCCCTAACACCTCGAAGTGTTGGCACCCTCTCCATCACTACCGGATGATACATGGGCACATATGTAAATTTAGGTGCCTCTTACCCGACTGGCAAGATTCATTTTCACACTAATAATTGACATCCCTTGGCACTTACAGAAGACCTTTCAGCTTTGAAAATGGCTCCTAAGCGCATTTTAATTGACCAGACTCACTGGCTCCAAACATTTTCACTCTACCTCCCCAGCCTCTGGGTATTTATCTAAGTTACTCCTCTGGCCCACGCAGAACTTTCTGCATCGGCTCTGACTTGCAAGGCTGACAAGTGCTCAGGGACTCCCAGTTTGTCAAGCCTGCCATCTGGACCCCATAGATTATCTAAACCACGGGACCCCCCAGCAGAGTCTCAAGGGAGCATTGTTTCCAGAAGCCTCAGAGAAAAATGTTCAGTTGAGTATTTTGCTATCATAAGCGGAATTGTGCACAGAATTTTATATTCAGAAACACTGTGATTCAAAACCCAGAACTCCCACTAGGAATAATAATAACCTCAGAGCTCCAAGTGTTGTGTAGGTGAAACAGATGATAATATCTAAATGAATTGCTCTTAATTCGGAAGATAAAGAATCTGATGGTTTTAGGAGAAATTCCTGGCACATAGTGGATAACCCTTACTGATCATTAACAGTTTTAATGATACTAAACCCTAGGAGTTCAGATCAAATTACTAAACCATTAGTTAATTTAGTTGAATATAGGGAGACTGAAGCTAAAAAGCATGTGCCAGGCCATATAGTGATTAGGTGATATTATGTTTTAAATATGAGATATCTCCCAAAAGCTTGATGTGTTAGACAGTGCAAGAATTTTCAGAGGTGAAATGATTAGATTATGGAAGATGTGACCTAATCAGTGGATTCATCTGATGTGAATTAACTTGGCAGTAAATATCTGTAATTGGGAAGGGCTAGAGGAAATAGGTCACTGGGGGTGTGCCTTTAGGGTTTAGATATTGTCCCTGGTGAGTGCGGTGTTCTCTTTTTCCCAATTGCTGTGTCTGAGCTGCTTTCCTCTGCCATGCACCCCCTTCATACCCTTCTGCCATGATACTCTGCTTTATCTCCAGCTCACAACTAGGGAGTCCACTGGCCATGGACTGAACCTCTGTTGGTAAGCCAAAATAAACTTTTCTTTCCTCCTCTACATTGTTCTTATCAGGTATATTGGTCCCAGTGATGCAAAGCTTACTAAAACAGGTGGGGAGCTAGAATTTGAATCCAGAGCCCAATCTCTGCCTCACCATGCTCTCTGCATCTTGGTAGGTGTTCTCAATGGACAGCATCTTTCAACTGCATCATGGTATCAGTAAGGATGATCCTGCTCTCCTGAGTTGCAGATTTGGTGAGAATGCTCCAGGTTCTTCGGCTTTACGCCTTGCCTTTGGTGATTTTCCTGAATTTACACAAACACAATCTTATATAGACTTTATATTCTCTAGTAATAATAATGGTGATGATGATTATAAAAAGCTATTGGAAAGTATTTTGCATACATTTTCTTCATTCTGAGTTCTATACACTCTTTACCATGTTATTTGTGGCTTGGGAAAGAAGTAGACAAGGTCATTTCATAAAATCTCAACTCCACAGGGGCCCAAATTGACCCACACTGCCTGAAAACTGGTAGCTCTGTCTCTTTCTCCTTTTTGGCAGAAATATTAGATTTTAATGTGTTCAATTAGCCTGGTTGACAGTAGTTACTCTTGCCAGATTCTGCGTGAGGCTACAAAAACACCAAGATGAATGAAACACAACCCCTGTAAAGGAACTCTCCACCATGTGATACATTCAACGATGGAAGAATTATTTCTTAGGAAATAGAGTGACCAGCTATTAGATCAGCAAAGGTTTCACTGAGAAGGCAGACTCCAGGGTTGGATGGGAGCTGGGAGTGAGGGTGAGGGTGCAGGGTTGTGAGGTTCTTCCAGCAGAAGGAAGAAAGTAAAAGAAGGTACCTAGACGTGACCGGCCAACTGCTAACCCTTGGACTTTACAGGGCCTGATGGGGCAATGGGTGATAGAGTTAGAGCCACTATGGCTCAGAGGCAAAAGCTCAGGAGCTTGGAATTGCATCTCCTTCTGAATTTGGAGTGGGCAGAAATGTTAGACTGACTGGATCACATCCCTCGGGATCCCAAGAGCTGCTGACACCCTTGCACCTGGTTCTCCAGCCAAGACACATCCCCCTTTCACTGAGAGGCCCTGTCCAAGGCCCAAGTGGGTGCTTCCTCCCATCACCCCCAATCTAACCAACCACAAGGTACCCGAAGTGCTTATGGCAGCAGAAAGTGGTAGTTCTCCTCTGAGCAGTGGAAAAATAAGTTGCTGAAAGGTTTATTTTCCTGCTCGGGATATTTTTACAAAGGAAATCCACAAGACTTGTCACCACACACTCAACTATTTTTAAGCTTCCTGACCAGATCTGCTAGATAGGCCTTTGGGGACAGTAAGTGGGGTAGGAGGTGGGAGTTGCTATTGGCTTTGGGTCGGCCAAGCCTCCTGGGAGCTCAGGGATTTGGTTTAGCTGGAGAACGTTTCTGGGAAAGTGGAAGCAATCAGTCCCCTTGTCTGTGTGTTTTGTTCTTCTTCCATGACAATGGGGGACCCAGCCCTTTGACCTCCAAAGACAAGGGGATGCCAAGAGAAAGGAAGCTGGGATCCCACCTGCCTCTATACCACAGTGTCATAGGCCAGACCACAGATAAAGGGACCTTCATTTGTTTTGTGGAGGCCTGGGTCATGACTCAGCCAGACGGATTCCACTCTCTTCTCCCACACAGACCAAAGCTTGGGCCACATGGGGATGGTGGGCGGATGGCTGATGAGCCAGAAAGGGCAAGGCTGTGTGGGTGACAGGGCATTCTCAGAGTTTCCAACAATGGTGTTTCTCAGCTCTGAAGTCCCAAAGCCAGTCCAATTACAAGGTCAAGTGAAAAGGATCCAGGGTTTTCTGGTAACTAAGGTTGACTTTGTCACATTTTGTATAAATAATATGGAAGTGTTTGCTAAAAGCAAAGCAAAAGGCATGACAGTGCATTCATCATGGAAAGCAGGAGTCATTGAATGGGCGCAATAACTCCAACACTACGACCAATAATAGCTTAGTCGCACACTTCAACAGGGTTCACGAGGTGCTTGTCACTTCTTCCAAATAACCTGCAAGAATATGATAATAGCATCTCCTTCATTTTATATATGAAGTAATTTATGCAAATCTGCTGTTGCAAAGTAAATAGAAAATAGAGCTCTTCCAAGTCCTATAAGATTTTATAACTATATATGTTACATAGTAAACTGAAAAAATTACCAAAATTTAATAATGGAACTATAATGGCTGAGATTCTGAAATTCAGACAGGTGAAATAAATTGCCTAACAAAACAAAACCTGCAAATAGCAAGACTAGGATTTGTAACTAATTCTGTCTGATCTAAAATATGTGGCTTTTCCTCCTTCATATTAATTCATTGTTGTTGACATTCAGATGTCGCACTCAGTGCTGCAGGAACAAGCTGCCTCCCTCTCTGGGTGCATTTGCTATCAGCTCCTGCTTCCTGGCCCACTCCCAGCTCCCCCCCACCCCCAGTGTCCCTGGCCACCTTTCCACCACCTCTCATGCTGTTCTGGCCTACTCTGGTCTCTCGTTTACGGACCTCCCGCACTCAAGTCAGTGGCCTGCGTAGATTTTCTGTAGCAACAGAAGCACTTTGTCACACATGAAGCAAATTAAGAGTAGGGGTCAGGCATTCCTATTCCAAAAGATCATGGGCAATGACCCTCCTTAGGGGATATTCCACTACCTAGCCAGCCCACTGCATGGCCCAGGAACCTGAGAACCCTTTCACCTTGTCTTCCATTCCAGAGATCCAATAAAATATATTTGGTATTTTGGCATTTTGACTAGACAATGTAAATTATCTTATTTTATTAATAAAACCACTTTGGAGTCCTTTGTCACATTGCCCCTTTCTTCAACTCTCCACCTCTAACCAGACAGGAAGATTTTAATCTGTGACTCCTTCCAAAAACCAAAAAAAAACTTTTCCTGGAGCCCCCAGAAAGTTTCACTCTTGAGACCATGTCTACCCCTAGACCAGTCACTGGTAAAGAGAAAGGACAAAAAATGACCCATAGGATCTTCTTATCCTTATCCTGTGAGGAAAGGATGTTTGAAAAAGACGTCAGCAGTGTGTGTGAGAAAAGGAGGACGCACTCCACGACCCTACCTTTGTCACTGGCTGCTATCACAATCTGTGTGTCATGGTGGCTTTGGTTTTGTTGTTGTTTTACTTTAGATTTTACATTTACATCCATACCTTGTAAGTTCAGAAAAGGTGAAACAAAGGAATGTGATGGTACCTTGGGGTTAATATAAAAGGAAAAAAATATAAAACTCAATATGTTTTTAAAATACATATAGTAGCCAGGTACAGTGGTGCACGCCTGTAATCCCAGCACTTGGGAGGTTGAGGCAGGAGGATCGCGAGTTCAAAGCCAGCCTCAGCAACTTAGCGAGGCCCTAAGCTACTCAGTGAGACCCTGTCTCTAAATAAAATACAAAATAGGGCTGGGGATGTGGCTCAGGGGTGGAGAGCCCCTGGGTTCAATTCCCAGTACCAAAAAAATAAATAAATACATTAAATTAAATACATATAGTAGGCATATATTATTTTCAGGGATAGAAGTCCGTATTCTTCAATAATTATATATATATATAAAATATATACAAATAAGATGTATTATACAATTACAAATTATAATTATTTATGTGTTATTATAATTTACATATCTTATATATAGAATTATGTATATACATTATATATAAGACAAAAGTTTATTTTCACTTCATTAGACTTTGGCATAGGCCAGGGAGCTCCCCCAGATGACTCTCCCCAAGAAGCGATTCAGGTGTCTAGGCTCCTTCCTTCTGTTTCCACCATCTCAAACCTTCCCAACCAGCTGCAGGTGCCAGGGACAGAGTTGAAGGGCTGAAGGGAGGAGTGATTTTTTTTTAATAAAAACCAATGATTTTATTTATTTATTTTTCTTTAATTTTTTTACTTGTTCTTTCAGATATACATGACAGTAAAAGGTGTCATGACATATCATACATGCATGGAGTATACCTTCCCATTCTTGTGGTTGTACGTGATGTGGAGTCACACTGGTCATGTATTCACATGAGAACATAGGAAAGTTATGTCTGATTCATTCTACTGTCTTTCTCACACACACCCCTTCCCTTCCCTCCATACCCCTTTGTTTGATCCAATGAGCTTCTATTCTTCACTCCCACACCCCTTATTGTGTGTTAGCATCTGCATATCAGTCTTTGTTTTGGGGGGATTGCTTATTTCACCGAGCACGATATTCTCCAGTTCTATCCATTTCCTGGAAAATGCCATAATTTTATTCTTTTTATTGCTGAGTAATATCCCTTTGGAATGCTTAATTTTTAACCACCTCCCCTGGAAATGACCCATTGCTTCCAGTCACATTCCATTGGTCAAAAGTAGTCACATGGTTAACCCAAGTGCAAAGGAGCCTGGGAAACATCAAGGAGCACATGGATGATAGTTAAAATTAGCAGCTTCTAGCTCAAGATTTCAGCAGATCTACTATTGAGGGTTCTCTTCCTGGTTCACAGGTGATCATCTTCTGATTGTACCCTCTCATGGTAGAAAGAGAGATGAATCGTGTGTCCTGTTTTTTAAGTCCGTTGGTTATTTCATGAAGGCTTCCTGTTCATGACATAACCTAGTCCTAATTATCTCTGAGACCCCACTTCCAAATATTGGTACAGTGAACAGATCACAGGGCCAAGAATGTGTTTCCTTCAACAAAGAGTCTTCTGATCCAAAGTTCCCTCTTATCAATAAAAGTAACCATCAGAAGTTCTGGAGTTAAGATCTTTTTTTATCAGATTAAAAAATGACTTTAATACCTAAAACAAATATTTAACTCTTTGTGAATAACAAGTAAAATTTTTGTAATGGTAGTACAGAAGAATTTGCAAAAACAATTAAAACACTTCTAGCCTGTAAGAAAAGTTTACAGTTCAGATCTTCAACTCATAGGTTACAAAGAGAAGATGTTGGCAACACATTTAACTGAAAAGTGTTCTTTGATATCTGTAGTATACAAAGAATTCCCTAAATGAGTAAGAAAGAAAGAAAAAATTCAAAAATAGGCAAAGCTAGTTAGCACAATTTAGAGAAGAAAAGTTAATTTTTTATTAGTTATACTTATGGGGAATTAATGTAGATTTGTATGAGGTTTACAATGATGGAACTAGGGTGAAACTCTTTTGAATTATTTTTAATTTTGTATTTGTTCTGATTAGTTATACATGGCAGTAGAATGCATTTATACAATTTGGTAAATCATACATAAATGGAATGTAGTTTCTCATTTTTCTTGATTGTACATATTGTAGGATCACATCGGTCATGCAGTCATTATTTTGCTTAGCTTGATATTCTCCAACTCCATCCATGCACCAGCAAATGCCATAATTTCATTCTTCTTTAAAGTTGAGTAACATTCCATATTAATACACCACATTTTCTTTATCTGTTCATCTGTGGAAGGGCACCTAGGTTGGTTCCATAGTTTAGCTATTGTGAGTTGAGCTGCTATAAACATTAACATTTATTAACTGGGGTTTTTGGGGAGTGTTAAGTTTTTTGAGTTCTTTATATATCTTATATATAAATATTGATGTGGTTGCATCACTGTTATATGCTGATTTTAAGTCCTTTGGGTATAAACCAAGGAGTGGGATAGCTGGGTCAAATGGTGGTTCCATTTAAAGTTTAGTCTCAGAATTAAATGGCTCAGAATTAAAAGTTCCATTTAAATTTAGTCTCAGAATTTCATTGCACAATGTTAAAAATGATTCTCCAAACTTTCTTTGTGCAAATAAATCTTCTTCCTCATCAGTTTCTCTATATTTTGGCATGAAAACAAGAATTACATCATTGACTTGTGGTCTGGGTCTCTTTATCTGAGACATGTTGGAGGTGGAGCTAAGAATAAGGAAATTTGAATGGTTTCCAGTTAAATGCTATAGCTTTCCTCCTGTAGTAGCCTTTTGCTTCCAGAAAATTCCAGGGAAATCCAGTGTGGGCTGAGGCTGACAGGAAGTTAGAGAGAAGTGTTTGTTGCTTAGCCATAGTTAGTTTGCAGAAAGGAGCAGTTCCCTTTGCTTATTTCAGTGCCCCCAAAATATTATCAATCTCTGCAACCACATGGGAGATCCAAGAGCGAAAATTAGAAATAGGAAATCGAAAGAAACCATCTCTGATTCAAATAAGGTTTTCTCTAATGAATTTTGATTTTGTCCAAAAAAAAAATTCTTAATGATTCCCTGCCGTAACTGAAGTTGCCAGTTATCTTTATAAAAAGCACCAGCCTCAACACAATGCCAATGTTAGGTTAGGAGACTGCTCTGACCTCAGCTTTGCTATAAACCAGCTCTGGGACCTTAAACAAAACAGCCCACTCCCTGAGTCTGTTCCATCACTGAATATTCAGTCAACTTTAGGTTCCTTCCAAGGTGAGGGACCATGTCTAGTTTATTTCTGTGTTCCAGCACTGAGGATCTGGTCAGTTTCTTCTTAGTATCTGCTATGGTTTGAATATGGTTTGTCCTCTCCAAAACTAATCTTGAAATTTTTATTGCCATTGTGGTGATACTGAGATGTGGGACCTTTGAGGGTGATTCGGTTGTTAAGAGGCATTTGTGCATTTCTAGTGGGACTGTTTGAGTTCTTGCTGGAGTAGGCTCATTCTTCCAGGACTTGGTTTTATAAAGAAGACCTGTGCTTTGGGCTTTTGCTCTTCCCCATGCCCTTACACTTCTCCGCCATGTTATGATGCAGCACAAGGTTCTCCCCAGAGGCACTCACTCAGTCTTAGACTTCCAGTCTCCAGAACAATGAGCTAACTAAACTTCTCTCCTTTGTGAATTGCCCAATATGAGTCATTCTGTTATAGCATCAGAAAATGGACTAAGACAGTATTATTATCATTGTGAAATGTTGAATGGATGATATCTATGGATTTCTCTTCTTTAATCTTATAATGGAACAATCTTACCATCTCATAATCACCACATTTCTATTATGGAAATTCATTCAGGCTCCACATGCTGTTCCCGTGACTTATCACCACCAACCTTGTCAAATGTGAATAATTGGAACTGCAGATAATTCAGAAGATTTGTATAATTAATCTTTAGAAACAAATTTAATTGATTTTCACAGTAGAAAGAGTCTCCAATTCTGTTCGCCTTGGAGTACAGCAACCCATATCACAATTATCTAATTGTCACCTACAATTAGATTCCTTTTTTGCAGGTATAAAGTAATTTTTCTATCCTTGACAAGGTGTGCCTTAAAATAGGCAGAAATTATTTGTTTTATACCTATAATTTAATTATAAAAGTTTTCTAGGACTTGATTTTATGAAAATTGCAATGTGACCACTTAGTGTGGACGAACCTTATATGTTTTTCAAATCCTGTCACATCCTATTCAAGTGGGGATTTGAAAAGGAAGATGGAGAAAGACAGGAGGGAAAGAACAAGGCAGATAGGAATAAAGTACATTATCCCTCTTGTTGTGAAAGCCACCTGTGAAATTTAAGTGCAAATTCTTACAAAGCTAGTTCTGATGTTCATAAAGAATTATTGTGTTGTGGAATGTGCAAGTGAGACCCCCAGGTATAAAATTTGATACAAGACCTTTCTTCATAATCAAATGATGTGAGGTTTTGATACAATTGTATAATTATAAATGTCCAAATTATATATTGAATGTAAGTATTACATTAGACTTAAAGTGATTATCTTTGTTTGGTCTGCTATAACAGAATACAAAAGACTGGGGGTCTTAAAAAACAAACATTTATTTCTCACAGTTCTGGAAACTGAAAGTTCAAGCTCAAGGTACCAGCAGATGCCATGTCTGTTAAGGGTCCTCTTCCTGGCTTACAGATGATCATCTTCTGATTGTACCCTCACATGGCAGGGAGAGAGATGAATCTTGAGTCTCTATTTTTAAAATCTATTAATTATATCATGAAGGCCCCATGCTCAAGATATAATCTAATCCTAATTATCTCCCAAAGTCTCCATTTGGTGATTAGTTTCAGCATATGAATTTTAGGATGATGCAAACATTTAGTCTACAAGGGTAATATATTCTGATCTTATATTAATATAAGATTAATATAATCTATTCTTACTGTTACAGATCCTACTCAAGAGTCTGCTGGATTGACTGAAAATTTATCAAGTCTCACGTGCATTCAGTATTTCATCAGAGACCTTGGCTGAAATTGCCCACTAATATTTTCTGCAGGATATATTGTATTTTAATGATAAATAAATTACTTCCCCAGCTTCTCTAGAAGTACATATTCAAGTTTACCTTTGAGAGATGAATATGACTTAGCTTAGCTTAAAGAGCAGAAGGTCTGACATTTTAATGAAACTTTGTTTTTCAGGGAAAAACATGATTCTGATATTTCAATTTCTTTCAAGACAATGAGAATAATAAGCTATTCTGTGCATAGTACAATAAAGTTGACCATCACTATGGGTGGAAGAATAACTGCAGATTATCCTTCATTTCATGAAAACTGTGTGTGTGTGTGTGTGTGTGTGTGTGTGTGTGTGTCTTTCTTTCTGGGGGAGCTTCAAATGAGTCCTGGATGAAATACAAGGAAAATAATAGTCGTAGGTGTACCTTCATATGGTGATTGCTTGGGCCAGATTGCAAATTGCTTTGCACATTTTACCCAAGGAATACTTCAAGCAACCTGAGGAGTTAAGCATGATTATTATTCCCACTCCACAGAAAAGTAAACTAAGACACGGAAAAGTAATTTGACCAGAGTTCATTCAATAGAACATAGATCTGAACTCAAGCATCTTGATGGGAAGAGAGGAGTTGGCTTTTGCATCACAGCAAACCACTGAGACTGGGTAAGCTGGTCAAGAGAGCAGTCAGAAAACAGATTGGCAATGGGGTATTCAGCTAATGGAATTATAGCAATAACTGGTCACATTTTACCAAAACTTTCCATAATTTTAGTGGAGCTTATTAATCAGTAATAATTTATTAATAATCTTATTCTTCTGTGTATTGAGTGCCTGGGAATTTACATGCATTGTTTAATTACCTGCATTTTAAAGTTATTCCTTAGAATAGTGTGTGGACTTTGATTCAAGAAAGAAATCAGAGATCAACACATGGTAGCTAGATGGGGTTTAGGGACTTCTGGAGCAAGAGGGAAGAATCCAGTGAATTCAGACCCAGGTTGGAAGACTGCAACAGTATAGGGGTGAAAAGTGTATGACTCAGTGTGGGAAAGAGGTTCTCGTCAGATTCTGCCAACATGGATCATGGTGGTCTTGATGCATTTTGAAGAGAGGACTGAGTCTCCACATTAATTAAATCTTTCAACCCCATGTTTCACATCATGGTCAAGTAAGTTTGGCCCCTTCTGTGGAAGAGAAGAAAACATTCAAGAACAGCTCTCATGAAAAGGCTCATCAGCATTACCCAATTTCACTTGATACCTCCTAATGCAGAGGCCTACTCCAAGGCCTACTCCTTGAAAGGAAAGACACCAAAAGGTAATCTAAGGAAAACTATTCTGGATTAGGAAATTGAAGCAATAATGAGAAGATTATAAGATTGTAAGAGCTCCTTCTCACCTCTCATTGAAGAAAAATCTCCACTTAATTTCATGCCAAGATGAATCTTGCTTTGAGAAATTTTAGATCCAGATGTTCACAACTAAACTCACATTAGGTATTCTTAGGCACCAATGAATTGTAAGATGAAATGATAACAAAAGTTAAAATAAATAAACAAAAATGATAAGTGATTTCCTACCAGGTTACATTTGTTACACAGCTTTAAAAGGAGACAAATGCACTTTTCTTTCCTTTTTTTGTTATTATGCAAATATCTCTATTTACCTACTACCTATCTTTCCACTACCTGTGTGTGTATTTAACCACACATATTCACATACACACCTTATGTAGACACTGAAATGAGAGTATTAATAATCAAAATCAATTCAACCACACCCCTCCCCTTACTGGCACTAGCAGTGCTCTGGATTCCAAGGAGTCATTGGGCATAGGGAAAGAAAGGGATGAGTAGGGGGAAAAAAATCTCCCAGTGGCAAAACTTCAGGGCAACACAATGAGTTAAATTAGAATGTTTGAAAAATGCTGAACTTCTGGCAATAAACTCATTGTATTTGCATCTCAGAATACCAGATTCTGATGAGGTAACTCGGGCTCCCAAATTCTCCTTGAACAGAAGAATGTGAGCATCCTTTGAGATAGCCTCTAGTTTTACCTTGACTTCACAAGCCCCATGGCACTTGAAATTCCAGGTACTATCAACTACTTCTGAAGCTGGGGGGTGAACTGTTCCTATGCTTCTTCCTCGGCAGAACAACCTCAGCAAGTTATTGCCAGTTTTAAGTTTGCTATCTCCTGTGAATCCTAGGGTCTCTACCTGTCTTCCCCAGGCTAGGTACCTTTACACAGAGCAATTTCTGAGCATGCCCATACAGAACAGATATGGAAAAATGTCTCCATATTACAAACTCAGAGTCTATGTCACCCTCTTTGGATTAACCTAAGAAAATCTATGCTCTTTTTAAGGCACATAGGACTTTCCTGATGTGTCCCACATGCACACTTATCTTCCCAACCACATCTCTTGCAACTCCCACGTAGACCCACTCTATCTTCAAACAATTGGACAACTTACACTTTCACAATTACAGTACCTTGTACCTCCATGTGCTTCTCGTCTCTCAGAGATGTTCCCTCTGTCCACTGTGCTTCTCTCAGGCCATCACTCACCTGGTTATCATCTATCCTTCCTCAGCACTTGGCTTCAGCATTTCATCTATTCTTGGAAGTATTTTTCCCATACCCACATACCTTCAAATTGGCTTCCTGTTTATTCTTCCATGTTTTTTCACTTCCATTCTCTATCCTCCATGGAAAATGTCTGTCACCAAATTTAGAATAGCAGATCCTCTTCTATGGAATTGAAAAGAATTGCCATTGGTTTCCTTTTCTGTCTCACTCATGAGACTAGATGAGCAGAACATGTCTCATCCATGTGTGAATTCACAGGGTCTTGCATAAGATGTGGTTCAGAACTGATCCCATTGTAAGCCTGCCAAATAATGGGAGGATGAGAAGGTAGGTGATAAATATTGTTCATGAGAATTGAGGAGCTCCCAATTCTAATCACAAGGAATCGGGTGGGAACTCTGCAATGGAATATAAACAAATCCTCTTCAAATAATACAGTTTGTAAATAGATTCACTCCCTCCCTCACTCAAAAGTGCATTTATACTCCTCTGAGTCTTTTATGATTTAGTTGAGACTTCCCTTTCTGGCTCATCTCATACCCCAGCCCCCACACCCTGACTGACTGTTTTAGCTGAAGTCGATTTCTTTTCGTGTCTAGGATGCACCCCCTTCTTCCTTCTTTCCAGTTCATGTACACGCTCCATTCTGCCCTATGTTTCCCCTTAACAAATGGTTGGCGTTGCCAACTTCTATTATTCTTTCAGATCTCAGCTTAGACAATGCCTTCCACTAGAACAGAAGCCTCATCTGATCCCATAAACCAACATTAGATGCACCTCCTCCATCTTCCCAAAGTAGCCACACTTTCGTCCATAATGGCATTTATCTACTGGATTAAAATAGCATATGTACTTGTTGGTCCAATCTGTAGCATTTTATGCTACACTCATAGCATTGATTAGAGTACCATTATACAACTAAACAACTTGAAATAGTTACATAAGGGACAAATAAGGAAAAAGGAAAGGAAGGAAGAGGAACGTGATGTTTTGGAGGGACACTGCCTCATTTTCAGCTGTGTGCCTGAAGCTCTGCTGTCAAGGACTTGGGCATTTCAAAATAAAATGCCTATCCATCTATACAAAGGAGGTTCCCTACAACTGATTTTGCAAGTGTTAACCTAATATCTGTATTAAAATAATAAATGATTTTAGCTGGATATTAGACATGAACTGTCACTGAAGCATTCTTTGAGAATTACCTTCACATCTATCCCATGAAAGGACATCTTTTCTCCTCACCTCAATCTAAATTTCAAGAACAAACTGCCCATAAGTGTTCCTGCAGTTTGGGGGCCACCTAGGGGACTTGTGATAGACCAGTTTGATGTGTCTAAGACCTCTAGGGAAGAGGAGTTTGAGTGAAGCAAGCTATTGCAGTTGAGGAGAAAGACAGGGAAGTCACGGCGTGCCCCTGATGACCAGTCCAGTTAGGAGAACATGTCAGTCAGAAGTCATGTGAATAGTGTTTAAGAGAGATGCCACAAAGGCTGATGAAAACCTAGAAAACACTGTTAAGGGAGTGGGGTCCTGCACACAACCAGCTAGTGAGGAAGCATTCATCCAGGTCACCATGACAGAACAATTCCAGCCACAGACCTGGGCAGAAAGGTCTCCACCTATGTGCAGAGCACTCCATGAGCAAATCAGCTTCAGACCACTCCCCACCTCAGAGAGCACCAAGGCTAGCTCACAAGGATCTGAGTCTCAAAAGTTCCCCCTGCCCAGCTCACCTCTCCATCTTTGACTCAGTTTTTCTCCCTAAAGAATCAAATATACTGCTTTCCAGAATGGGTACACCAATTAGAAATCCCACCAACAATGTATGAGAGTACCTTTTTCCCCACATCCTCGCCAACACCTATTGTTGCTTGTATTCTTGATAATAGACATTCTAATTGGAGTGAGATGAAATCTTAGGGTAGTTTTGACTTGCATTTCTCTTATTGTTAGAGATTTGAACATTTTTTCATATATCTGTTGATTGTCTGTAGATCCTCTTCTGTGAAGTGTCTGTTCATTTCCTTAGCCCATTTATTGACTGGGTTATTTGTATTCTTGGTGTAAAGTTTTTTGAGTTCTTTATAGATTCTGGAGATTAGTGCTCTATCTGAACTGTGTGTGGTAGAGATTTTCTTCCACTCTGTAAGATCTCTCTTCACATTGCTGATTGTTGCCTTTGATGAGAAAATGCTTTTTAGTTTTAATTCATCGCATTTATTGATTCTTGCTTTTATTTCTTGTGCATTTGGAGTCTTGTTAAGGAAGTCTTGTCCTAAGCCAACATGATGAAGATTTGGACCTACTTTTTCTTCTATTAGGTGCAGGGTCTCTGGTCTAATTCCTAGATCCTTGATCCATTTTGAGTTGAGTTTTGTACAGGATGAGAGATATGGGTTTTGTTTCATTTTGCTGCATATGGATTTCCAGTTTTCCCAGCACCATTTGTTGAAGAGGTTATCTTTTCTCCATTGTATGTTTTTGGTTCCTTTGTCTAGTATGAGATAACTGCATCTATGTGGGTTTGTCTCTGTGTCTTATATTCTGTACCATTGATCTACCTGTCTGTTTTGGTGCCAATTCCATGGCACTTTTGTTACTACTGCTCTGTAGTATGTTTGAGGTCTGGTATTGTGATACCCCCTGCTTCGCTCTTCCTGCTAAGGATTGCTTTAGCTATTCTGGGTCTCTTATTCTTCCAAATGAATTTCATGATTGCTTTCTCTATTTCTATGAGGCCATTGGAATTTTAATTGGAATTGCATTGAATCTGTATAGTTATGGTACTGCTACTACATATGGTAGTATGGGCAAGGATGTGGGGAAAAAGGTACACTCATACGTTGCTGGTGGGATTGCAAGTTGGTGCAGCCACTCTGGAAAGCAGTATGGAGATTCCTTAGAAAACTTGGAATAGAGTTACCATTTGACCCAGCTATCCCACTCCTTGGTCTATACCCAAAGGACTTAAAATCAGCATACTACAGTGATGCAGCCACATCAATGTTTAAAGTTACTCAATTCACAATAGCTAGATTGTGGAATCAACCTAGATGCCCTTCAACAGATGAATGGATAAAGAAACTGTGGTATATGTACACAAAGGAATATTACTCAGCCATAAAGAAGAATAAAATTATGGCATTTGCAGGTAAATGGATGGAGTTGGAGAATATCATGCTAAGTGAGATAAGCCAATCACCAAAAAACCAAAGACCAAATTTTTCTCTGATAAGTGGATGATGATATATAATGTGGGGGAGTGGTGAGGGAAGAATGGGGGAAGGATGGATTGTGTAGAAGGAAATGAGGGGTGGGGAGAGGGTGCGGAAGGAAAGATAATGGACTGAGACAAACATCATTACCCTATGTACATGTATGATTACACAAACAGTGTGACTCTACTTCATGTATGACCAGAGAAATGAAAGTTGTACCACATTTGTGTACAATTATCAAAAATAATAATATAAATTTTTTTTAAAAGAATCAAAAATATACCAGGCACAGTGGGGCATGCCTATATACCAAAAGTTCAGGAGTCTGAGGCAGGAGGACCCTAAGTGCAAAGCCAGCCTCAGCAATTTAGCAAGCCACTGAGCAACTTAGTGAGACACTGTCTTAAAATAAAGAAAATAAAATGGGCTTAGGATGTAACTCAGTGGGTTCTATTCCCGGTACAAAAAAAAAATTAAAAATAGAATATTTTATGGCTTGAGACAGGAAAAGACAAAAAAAAAAAAAAAAAAAAAAACAGCTCATCAAAAAAAAACCAAAAAAAAAAAAAAAAAAAAAAAAAAAAAGCAGCTCATCAAAAAACATCCACACCTCTTACTGGAGTCAGGAAAGGAAAAATGTTGAATAATAATCAAGTTCACCATTTTCACAGATAAAGGCAACTGGAGCCTTGATTGCTGAAAGAAAATTGCATTATAATTTGAAGGCACATTTTCTCTAAAGGTGAGTAGATTCTTTTTTGAGCTGCCAGAGATTTCCATCTGATGGAGCAGGGGGAAGGAGGCTTGTAGGGTCCACAGGATCAGCTAGGAGAAGAAATGCAGCCTTTTCCTGATTACATCCCATCTATTCTGATCATCAGCCTGATCAACCCTGAATATAGGAAGGGTGAGAACGAGTTTCAGGATGGACATTGTCCCACTGCATGAGCAGACTGGGCTTCCTTGGTAGTTCTGTTCCTCCTTAGAGAAAGTCAACCGGGAAGCCCTGCACCTTAACCAGTAAGTGATTGACTCAACTCATTTTCCAGTCTTTCTTCTAACCACCCACTTCCTAGTAGAAATGTAATGCCTCTTGTAAATATTTTTGTGTATAATAGAAAGAATCTGTTGACCAGCTATTAGGAGCACTCTGGCCCCTGGGGTGATCATGGCTCTCCCTAAGAACCAAAGAGTACAGTGCTGTTCTGCTTTAGTTCTGAGTCACTTGCAATCTTGTTTGATGAGAGTGTGCTCAGTTGATCTCTTGGTGGTATCCTGACAATGTGGAGCAGACAGAAAAGCTAGGTTAAAATTCAAAACTCTCATGTTTTATCCTGTTGAATGTTGTTCTGAATCTCTGTGTCTACTTCTTAGCTCTCCTTTTAAACTCCCCTGAAGTTCTTTTCAAATTCAATTTTTCAAAAAATGCTTGTCAGGCATTTTGTGTCATCTCTTCTTTGAGAACAACAGCAACACTCTAAATTAGATGTGTCTATTTTAAAGATGAAATAGCTCAAACTGGAAAAGGTCAAGTGACATTTGCAAGAGGTCAGGTATTAAAGATAGATCCAATTCTAAACTATAGGTCCACCGCACTCAGGTGTCTTTCTTCCCTGGATTGTCTCTTTAGTAGGAAAGGAGAGGAAATTTGGGGGAAGCATGAAAACCCTCTTTCCACATCTCCAAGCCATAGAAAATCTATTTCCCTCTAATCCTGACAAGTGGCCTCCTATCCCACCACACCCAGTTCAACATCCTAAAAGAGTTATGCTGTGAGAGCCACTGAGGTCAATTCCAAACTTTGTTTCTACCACTTAACGGGGAGCTGCTGCCAGAATCAACTGAGGTTGGTGAGTTATCCTGACAAACGGACTCCAAGAGGCATTAGCGATGCCCAGAACCATTGGCCCAGTTCATCAGATGCAGAGCTTCCTAAACAAGATTGAATCTGCCCTGTTGGACCAGAAGGAAAAAGACTCCAGAAGCTCTTACCATAATCAAAACAATCTGGATTCCAGCTCTTAGGAACAATGCCATCTTATGAATCCTGAGAGATATAATTGCACTTGAAGGAATTCCCTGCCCTCAGGAAGTCCTCAGGTCAGCAGAACTCTTTACTCAAGAATCTACACGTTTCTGTATCTAAGTTAACCTTCCTATTGTTCTTGGATTCTCCAGTGGCTCCAATATGTATGAATCATATTGAATATTGACTTTCACCTCCTTCCAATAGATTTAGACTGAATAACTAATATCCTTTTTGGCAGATGGATGCTTTCTGGAAGCACAAAAATGCTTCTAATGAAGTCTGTGTGAGGTCCCATGAAAAAAGATGCAGCTCCCTTCAAATTCACAGATTTGAGAGATAGAAAAGGTGATTTTTAATAGCTCTTTAGTAAGATCTTCACGTTGGGGCTGGAGACAACTCAATCTTCCATAGCCCTCAGAAGAACAGAGATGCAGAGTAATCTTGAGGGGCAATGTTTTTATAAGACAGAAAGTCGCGGAAACACAAATCCATGAACATCATGCCCATTTATTTGCCATTTATCACCTACTGAATCCAATATCTACATCAAGCAGAGCTGCTTTCAGGAGAAAAGACCTCTGGGACTAGGAATCTGTTTAAAAAATTGATTCTGGAGTCTTAGGGAGAGTCTCAAAATGGTACCGTTTGCCTTGCCTTTCTCCCTGGTCAGAGTACCTTCTCCCTTCCGCAGTTCATCTTTCATCAAAGCCCTGATCAGGTCTCCCTTGTGTAGGAGCCTCCCCTAAAGAACTCCCCAGCAGCAGAGCTCGTTCCAGGTTGTTCTTCTCAAAATAGTTAACGTACACTGACGCATTTCCTTTGTAAATGGTTTCTTCTGTCAGTAAAACCATGAGCTTCTTCAGAGCTGAGAAAAAGAGAAAGTACTTCAGTTCCAATTTTCGCAGCGCCTTTCCGTGTGATTGCAAATAGATCATCCTTCCTCTCTGCTATACAATTTATTCTAATTTGTGAAAAGATTACTTAGTCTCCAAGGTCCCATATAGTTTTTATATTCAATAGGCTTATGAATAACTGTATCATGTTGGCCCTTTATCCCCAGCTCTCCTTACTGATGTTTAAAACAAAGATCCACCAGACAATAATCACTAAGAGAGTAATGACACCACTTCTGCTTGTTTTACTCTTCTTCTTTCCAATTCCTAACAGTGTGTGACACACTGAAGGAGCCTGGGAGACATTTTATCAAATGAATGAATACATAGTTCATGAATGAATTAGCTTTTTTATTTGTGTTTTATTTTTACACACTGCATTTTGATTCATTGTACACAAATGGGGTACAACTTTTCGCTTCATGGTTGTGCACGATGTAGATTCACACCATTTGTGTAATCATACATGTACACAGGGTAATGATGTCTGTCTCATTCCACCATCTTTCATTCCGAATCCACAATTATTAAGCACAGTGTTAAAGACCTTGTGTTAGACACTTAACATGCATTCTCGTATGTTGTCCTCACAACACAAATAGACAGAAATCCCTATGTAACTAAGAAAGACAATGGAAGTTAAGGAAGAATAAACAGTTCTTTCAAGGCGCCACAGCCTGATCGCACTGTGGAAGAGTCTCCCAAGGCTGTCTGGCTCCTACACATATACTTTGCTACTCCACCAGCCTTTAAACCCACCCAAGAAACAATGCCCACACCCACACCACTAAATTTCATGCTACCATAAGGAAAGGGCTTATTTAGGCTGATTGGATGGCAACAGGGCCCAGCCCTAATTTGAGGAACAAAGAATTAGGGGAGAGGTTGGGTTTCCCACCAAACCCTTCCCAGGCAAATCTGCAAGCCAGAATGAAGTTGCAAAAGGAGCTGGGAAATAGCATGCATGATGAGGTGGTGGTTCTTTAGGTCTGCGATCAGGAAAGCCTGAGGCTCCTGCTACAGCTGCCAGGCCTGCAGATTAAGCTCCTTTCTTTCTTTCTTCAAAAGCAAGAATGCTGAGACCCTAAACTTGTTTTCTTTTAAATGCTATAAGCCTTTCAGGAAACGCTTTCTCTGGGAACCTGCTCATTACAGAAAGCCCCTTGAAGAAGTGCCAAAGTGTAGTTAGCAGGGAGGGGGCAGGGGAAGAGAAAATGTTGGGTTAATTCACTGGGGCCATTCGATGGTGAAAGTGCCTTTATCGAGGGAGCAGAGAGCAGCCTGGCGCCTTCTCAGCCATGCAGAGCACACAGACTCTTGGGAAAGGAGCTCACCCTTGGGTGGAATGTAGCTGCAAACAGATCCCTGACATTGATGGGATGATGCACTTAGAAATTGCAATGATGGGTCACCCCTCTTGAAGACTCCAGGCACTGGACTAGGTGCATTTCACCTCATAGCCACCTGTGGACAGTTGTCATTACTTTTGTAAAGGAAAAAAATTAAATTCAGGAAGTAGAAAAGACCTACAAAGGCCACACTGGTAGGACATGGGCCAAGGCATTATTTGAACCCTGTTCTGACAACAAAATTCATGTTACACTGTCTTCTTACCTTTCAGTATCCAAGTCAAGAAAGTTCCAGATCTGTGAGGCTAATTTGAAGCAAAGAGACTTCCAGAATGGAAAAAGTAGAGGAAGATTATCTTCTTTTTTCTTGTATTTGTTCTATTTAATTATGCATGACTGCAGAATGCATTTTGACATATTACACGTAAAGGGAGTATAACTTCTCATTCATCTGGCTGTCCATGATGTAGGATTGCACTGGTCATGGAATCGCATAGGCACATAGCCTTCCTATCCCCAGGTCCCCTCTCCTCCCTTCATTCCCTGTCTAATCCAAAGTACCTCTATTCCTCCCTACCCCCCCCACTTATTGTGAATTAGCATCTGCATATTAGAGAAAACACTCAGCCATTGGTTCTTTGGGACAGACTTACTTCGTTTAGCATGATATTCTTCTGCTCCGTCCATTTACCGGCAAATGCCCGATCTTGAGTGAGGATTTCCCCTGTGGCAGTCAGAAGATAACTCCCCTTTAACAGTGAAAAAGAAGAGCCTGGAGTCCCTGGATACCTAATGATCATTATCATCCCCTTTAAGAATTTATAGTATATCAACAAGACCACTTATTCCTGAGTATCACATATGTGTGAAGGTGCCAGAACCTAAAAAGTTCTTTAGAAGCATCTCCTAGAAAATTTCTAAGGGGAAAAATAATTTGGGTGCATATAGGGCAATTTGCAGAATAGCAAACATCTTGAGTTTTTTAATGAGATCATTCTAGCTGTGTGCTCTGGCTCTGCCACATATTTGTCTCAAAATGGGCAAGTGGCTTAACTTTTAGAAATATTGATTTCTTTTTCTTTGAAATGGGTCCAAGAATAATATTTACTTTGTGGGGCTTCAAAGTCAGAGAATATTTGAATATAGTGGCTAAACAGAGTGGGTAACATGATAACACAGTTCTTGTGGTTATTAGTGGGTTCATGGTTGTTATTAGCTATGATATTATCATTCTTGTTGTTATTGTTAACACTACTTCTATCCCAGGAAAAATGAACAAATATTCACACACTGGCATGGATCGAGTTCTGAGACTAAATAATAATCATGGCTTAATTTAAAGACAAAAAAAAATCAAAGCAATCACACAATAATATCTACCAGATGCTTACTATGTGATAGGTATGACTCTATTATACATGTCATAAACTGTGTCATCTTCACAGAACTCTATATGGTGATGAACAAAATGTTATTCACTGGCAAATTTAAGAAACTGAGTCATAGAGAAGTTTAATAATGCCTTCAAAATCACAGGGATCGTGAGGATATGAGCAAAATTCAAACCCAGAAGTCTGACTTAGACAAGTTTTCAAAGGCACTCAACTTATAAATCAGATTCTGTAGATACCCTCGAAGTCAATAAATGTGGTGGGGAATGTCTTGGTGAATGGACCAAGCCTCTTCCATCAGCCTCTTCCTCATTTCAGATTGCTCATATTGATGCTACATGGAATTTTAACAAATATATCTTTTGAAGAAAGGATTTTGTGGCTGACAAGCCTCTGACAGCTCTTGATCTCGGTAGAGTGTGCTTCAGGGTATGGAAGATGGAGTCCTGAGTTCTGATATGAAGAATGAAGACCCTAGAGTGATAGGGAAAGAGCACATTCCACACCAAGCTGGTTTTTGGATAATTTGCACCAGATTTCACCCTCTCCTTATCGGCAATGGTGACATTCTTCTCAGTTAGGAAGGAGATTGGGATAACTCAGGTAGGAGAACTTCCATGCCCCCCTCTGGGTGCTAAACAGCCTGAGTTTCAGCACTCTCCTTGTGAACAGCAGCCCTGTAGCCAAGTTCCAGGAGGCCTAAATCCAATCAAGGGGAAGATAGTTTGGGCTATTAAGATGCTTGATTGGCAGGTCTTGACGGTGTGGGTAGTTGATATGAGTTAGAATGAATCATTACTGTGATTATGAATGTTTGGTCTCCTTTATTAACACACGTGTCAATAGAAGTGCTTTCATATACTTCTGCACTCTTAAAATTTCTTCCCCAAGTATCCAATAATGAAATAATAATAATAATAAAAGGGAATTCTGGGGCAGGGTTGTGGTTACAGGAATGGATGAATAATCCCAAAACAGCCTGTGAGAATCTGGAAAGCTTTTTTGATTTTTCATTTTACATCTTAAAAAGTTACAATGGCCACCATATACATGTGGCTGAGCTTCGGGTGCTGAGAAATCCACTCTTTCTTCCTCTTACATTCAGTAGTTTCCAAATAACCTTTACAGATTTTGAATGTTATTCTATTTGCTAGCCTAGAATATATTTTTTTTGTTTGCTCTTTTGTTTATCACAACTTTTACCGTATGTGTTGTCATGAATACAGTGCAATGAGAAGTTCTAGTCAAATGATTAAGAAGTTCCACAGCGCCTCAGGACTGGAACTATGACATTTTCTTTTTTTTTTTCAAGAAATATATTTTTAATAAATGAAGGCATTTAAATCACAGTTTTGTATCATATACAATTTAATTTACCAAGAGAAAATGCATTTTGAGCCCAAACTCTCTCAAATATAATTTCTCTGTATAACATACAATGATATGGGCTTTGCCATTGCTCAAGTCCCCACTAGGCTCAGGCATAACCCTCAAATCAGCTTCATTTTTTTATATGATAAACATATTTTAACTAGCTTCTGCTACACTTGGCTAAAACTGCTAAAATTGCAAACTTTGTCTTTATTTTTTTTAATTAATATATTTATTTTTGGTTCAATGTACACAAATGGAGTACAGCTATCGTTTTTCTGGTTGTGTACAAAGCAGAATCACACCATTTGCATATTCATACATATACATGGTATAATGATGTTTGTCACATTCTATTATCCTTCCTTCCCCACCCCCCTCCCATTACTTTCCTCTATACAATCCATCCTTCCTCCATTCTTCCCCTACCTCCCCCCTGTCCACATTACATGCCATCAACTACTTATCAGAGAAATCATTTGGCCTTGGCTTATATCACTTAGCAAGATACTCTCCAACTCCACCCATTTACCTGTAAGTGTCATACTTTTATTATTCTTTCTGGCTGAATAATATTTCATTGTGTATATATACCATAGTTTCTTTATTCATTCATCTATTGAAGGCTAATGTGAAGAGAGAGCCTATAGATTGGGAGAAAATCTTTGCCATACACACTTCAGATAGAGCACTAATATCTAGAATTTATAATGAGCTCAAAAAACTTTACAGCAAGAACACAAATACTCCAATCAATAAATGGGCTAAGTAAATGAATAGACACTTCACAGAAGAGGATCTACAGGCAATCAACAGATACATGAAAAAATTTTCAACATCTCTACTAATAAGAAATGCAAATCAAAACTACCTTAAGGTATCATCTCACCCCAATTAGAATGTCTATTATCAAGAATACAGGTGTTGGCGAGGATGTGGGGAAAAGGGTACACTCATACATTGCTGGTGGGAGTGCAAGTTGGTGCAGCCACTCTGGAAAGCAGTGTGGAGATTCCTTAGAAAACTTGGAATGGATCCACCATTTGACCCTACTATCCCACTCCTTGGCCTATACCCAAAGGACTTAAAATTAGATTGCTACAGTGATGCAGCCACGTCAATGTTCATAGCTGTTCAATTCACAATAGCTAGATTATGGAATCAACCTTGATGCCCTTCAATAGATGAATGGCTAAAGAAACTGTGGTATATATACACAAGGGAATATTACTCAGCCATAAAGAAGAATAAAATTATGGCATTTGTAGGTAAATGGATGATGTTGGAAACTGTTATGCTAAGTGAGATCAGCCAATCCCAAAAATCCAAAAGCCGAATGATCTCTCTGATAAATGAATGATGATGCATAATGCAGGGGGGAAGGGTGGCAAGGATGGAGGAAAGATAGCTAGCATAGAGGGAAGGGAGGGGTGGGGGCGGGTGGGGGGTAAAATTAATAACAGAATGTGTGATGGATACCATTGCCCTGTGTACATGCATGAACGCACAGATGGTGTGACTCTACTTTGTGTACAACCAGTGAAACAATAGCTGTACTCCATTTGTGTTCAATGAATCAATAAGTAAATAAAAAAAAAAAGAATACAAGCAACAAAATAGGTGTTGGCGAGGACATGGGGAGAAAGGTACTCTCATACATTGCTGGTGGGGTTGCAAATTGGTGCAGCCACTCTGGAAAGCAGTATGGAGGTTCCTTAGAAAACTGGGAATGGAACCACCATTTGACCCAGCTATCCCACTCCTTGGCCTATACCCAAAGGACTTAAAATCTGCATACTACAGTGATGCAGCCACATCAATGTTTATAGAACTGTGTCATTTTCAATTTGCTATCCTTTTAATTTTAGCAACGAGTTATTCTATTGATGTCACAAGCATGATTGAATTAATAAAGACCAATTTCCCTCCATGTGACATTGTCTCCAGAGCACCATTACAGAACTCAGTACCTCTTGAAGGAATAGGGAAGTAAGGGCCTAAGGAATTACCTGAAACACACCTTGATCAGTCTGTTCAGAGAAGGAAGGATTGACTTCCTTTCTACATGGACCTTTAGGATAAAGAAAACTTCCTGGATAATTCTCTTTATATGTGTGGGTTCTCAAGAGAAGGCAGAGGCCTGGGGTCTTCCCTAAATTGACATGGTCCTCCCCAAATAAAGACTTCATCATGTTCTCAGAAAATGGATCTCAAGTGTTGGTCTTTGTGAATCAAATAAAGGAGTCATTATCTTTCCAAATTAGCTTATTCAATTGTGTGTCCTTTCTTAACAAATGATGTCATTATGACATTATGCTAGTCAAGTAAAACATTCTGCAGTGGGCAGAGCCTCCACCACCTCTTCTCCTTTATCATCCTAATCCACCTGGTTATCTAGTCCAGGCATAGCATACATTTCCCCTTCAGTCTTGGGAAAACTGGAATGCTTAGGCACCACATGCTTCTCTTCCAAATAGCCCCACCAAAGTTCCTTGTGTTCCTTCTACTTTGGGAAGGAACCCAAACTAGAATAGATGAATAGTGTCAGAAAGTAAGTGTTATAACTGGATCTTAAATGTCCTCCAAAGACTCAAGCGCTGAAGACTTGGTCCCTAACTGGTGGCACTATCACGACATGGTGGAAACCTTAGGAGGTGAGGCCTCATTAGAAGAGGAGGGTCACTGGGGGTGTGCCTTTGAAGAGTATATTTTGTTTCTGGACCCTGTCTTTCTATCTATCCTACTAGCCACCACAAGATGATGAGCATGTCCTCCCTGTCATGATATTCTGCCACACCACAAGCCTGCAATGGTGGAGTCATGTGACTATGGACTGAAACCTCTGAAACCTGGAGCAAAAATAAATCTTTCTTCTCTAATTTTCTCAGGTATTTTGTCACAGCAAAGCAAAAAGCTAACTAACACAGTAATTCCATCATGAGTCCTTTCCTCCATTCTCTTTCCCTGACTTGTCCAATACCATCCATTGACTGAGTGATGGCAGCAGCAGAGGTTGTTTTCTCTGCCTGCTCGCTTGCTCTTCATACCCATTCTTCTGAATACAGTCAGAATGGGAATTGCTCAAGCATTGTGTGACAATTCACTCCCCTGCAAAAAGTATTTCAATGACTTTCCATTACTCAGTGTGATGCTTTATCAATTTTATAAACTGTGGAAACTTTCCTTCAAATGAAAGTTATAAAAGTGTATAATATGTAAGAGATCAAATTATACCATCTCTGGCTTAAGTTAGAGAATCAAAGTACTAATAACCCATGCAATAGAAACATACATATACAAAACGACACACACGCACACACTCACACACACACACTCACACATGCAGCAAATCTGGTTCAGAAAGCACTCCTAGAATTTTTAGGGAATCAAACCAGTTTAAAAATCATTACTTTCAGGATAGTACTGTACTTTCAAAGTTCTCACATAAGGTAATAAGCAATGATGTAGCCGACTTCCTGATGCCCACTCTATTCCCTCAACTCACCTGTAATTGGAGTTCTCACTGGTGGACCAGACCCACTCCTCTGATATTGCTAGCGCTCCTCATAAGTGCCATAAAATGTTTTTCTATGTCTTGTCCTAGAGATTTCTTTGATTCTTGATATGTTGGTTTACAATGCAGGCAGATGAAACCAAGAAGTACCTCTGAAGGTAAAGTGACTGGTAACAGCCCTCAGCTGATGGGGAAAGTAGCTACTGGATTCAGGCTTCAGGTAGCTGCCCATCAGTGAAGAGTTCTGAAGAGTGTTCTGCATGGTCAGCAGAGGCCCTGATGGAAAGTAGTCTGCTCTGCGACTCACCTCATGTTGGCTGTCTCCCTTTGCACCCTGACCATCTCATTCTCAGGACAATTTTCCCAAGATCATCCTCATTTTAAAACTGAAGCTGGCAAAGTGGTGCACACCTGTAATCCCAGATATTCGGGAAGCCAAGGCATGGGATAGTAAGTTCAAAGCCAGCCTCAGCAACTTAAAAAGGTTCTAAGCAACTTAGTGAGACCCCATCTCTAAATAAAAATTTTTAAAGGGCTGGAGAAGTTGCTCAGTGGTTAAGCACCCTCTGAGTTCAATCCTTGGTATGAAAACAAAAAAATCTTATAGACCTACATCCTAGAAATCCCATTCTGGAAAACCAGAATGTTGGTGCACCCTGTGATTTCCTTTGAATATTCTCATTCACATCCTTTGCTTAGGCTCCATTGTGGGTGTTCAGGTACCAGCAAGTGTTTAGGAATAACACTCTAAAGTCCAGTTGCTAAGATCACCAGAAATGGAATCCATTGAAACCTTGGGCATTTTCTAGCTGTGACACTGGAGGTAAGTTTTGCTTCTCTAAATCTCCATTTCATTTTCTGAGAAATCAGGATAAAAAATCTAATTTTAGTAGATACAGCTATCCATTCACCCTTATCCACCATAAAAGAATTCATATTATAAGCTGGGCACGTAGTTCCCCAGACTAAATTCTTCAGGTACGCATCCTCTGCAGTGAGGCAGAGTCATGTGACTAACTTCTGGATAAGATGCAAACAAAATCATTGGGAGGTAGCTTCCAAAAAGCTTTCTTAAAACCCATCTCATATACTCCATGACTCTTTTTTTCCATCCCATTCGTCTTGCTCCTGATAAGAATGCAGACAAGATGACTAGAGTGGTGGTAGCCACAGTCAGGCTATGATCTGCCTGGGACATTGAGAGAGAGGAGCAACAAAATGAAGCAATCCAAGTATCTGAGACACTCTTGAACCAGAGGCACCATAATAGCCTTGAATCCAGCCTTGTACATGAGCTAAAGACCAATTTACATCTTGTTTATGCCTCTGTTACTCAGGGGTTATGGGATTTCAATATTACTCTCAGCCAAATGTAATCCTAGTTGAAACATTAATTCTTTCCATTTTGTGAAGATTAAAAGAGATTTGCTACATAAACCACTTGTCAGAATGCATAGTGCAGAGCTGGCATTCACTGCTGACCTCTTCAGCTGGGGTGTTGACAGCAATGATGGGCTGGGGATGAAGTGAGGTCATTGATAGGACTCAACTGGGAGTGCTCCTCCATTGTCTTCCCTCCCTCACTTTGATGGCAGCCATTGTCCAGTCTAGTCTTACACTCTTCCCAGGTGCTCCAGACCAGTCATATCTCACCATTCTGCAAGAATATGCCCTTTCTTCCCGGTGTTTACAGATCTACTCTCTTTGCCTGGTTTCTTTCCTTGTTTACTCCACCTGGGACTCTGATTTGGCTTCCAAGCCTCTGCTGACCTCACTCCTCATCTCCCTGGGAAGGAGCAAGCACCCACACTGCATGCTGCCACCACCCACCCCTCTCTCCCCTGCAGCACCCACTACATCATATCCCAGTTAACTGTGAGCACTCCCCTATGTGGAGTCATTGTGTTCAGGCAAGTTCTTCCTCATTTCCTGGACATCATCCCATTTTCCCTGCTTATCAGAATTCAAGTTCTGAGCCTGACATGCATCTTGTCCACATTTGACTCACATGCCAGAAAACACAATGTGCCTCCATCATAAAGCACTTCCCTGAAAACAGGTTACCTCCAACACCTCATCAGCAATGTCTTTGAAAGAGTCACGAGACGCTTTCAGAAGACCACATCTCTAGAATCGCCACTACGTTCAAAAGTTTTGCTTCTGAAAGAAACTGAGAGAATAACAGTAAGTGCTGTTTCTCCATTTGGGTCAAGTAGTGTCAATCACTTGAGAAGAGTCAAGATGCTGTTCAAGGACACACAGGTAGTAAAATTCAGAGCTGAATTTGTAGTCAGCACTTTTTGATGCCAATGATAATACCACAGCGCAAGTCTGCCTTCAAGGCAGCTCACATCACCATCACACAATAACACCAACGATAAGGAGACAACCAGAGCTATCAGTACCATGTACTGATGCCAGAAGAGATTCTAACTCTTTCTAATGATTATTTTATTCTGTTCTCACTTTACATGCATATATATGACATGAACTCTTTCTCTCCCCATTACACAGATAAAGAAACAGATCTGGACAGCTTACTGACTTGCCTCTAGGGTCACAAAATACATACGTGGTAAAGTGGAAATCTATAATGTGGATTCATCAGGAAGCAAAGGAAGAGCCCCTCCACTTTACCAGAACGCATTTCCCTGAACTGAACATCCTGCACATATTTAGCTTTCATTTTCAACCACCTCCTAGAAGTAACAGCCCCTCCTCTTTGTTCCCACAGTACTGAGCACATGTTGTATTATAGTTGTTAACTTAAATATCTGTCTCCTCAACTAGTCTGTCTCTTGAGTCACATTCTGCATCATTTGTCTTTGCATATCCAGGATCTGGTAGAATGTCCTATACACAATATTCATTCATTGAATTTAAAAATAATATTGGAAATAGAATAAATGCTTTGCAGCTTCCAGTGCATCTTGGTCTCTCCACCTGTAAAGTAAGGACCATCCCATAAATAACAACAATTCCCATTCTTTGATGCCAAGAAATGCTCAAGATTTCGTGAGCCAATACATGTGTGCAACTGGCAAGAAACATCCTGGGCAAATGTACCCTATTATTACAAGGCACTATTGAAAAGGGACCAAAAAAGAAAATTCCTACTGTCCTAACATGATCCAGCTGCACCAGACAAGTTGTCATTACACCAGCAGAAAGTTATTGCCTCTAGACTCAAAACCAACCACTTGGCCTGAAGTCACAGGATGCAATCTTCATTGCATATCACTATAAACTCCAACCACACTGTGCAAACACACGCCATCCCTGTGTGGGGGAAGCTGCCATTGTGTCTCACCACCAGGTATGCAAGCAGCGTCTGGTGGGCAGATGGCCAGGCTGGCCATCTGTGTTGTGCTTGGTTGCTAGGGCACACACAGGGAGCTGTGCACTGTCTTGCTCTCACCCTAGCCACAGAACCCTGGAGCAATGACAAAGGCTGCTCTAAGGGCTACAGCATCAAGGAAATGTACATATTTGGCTTTGTCCATGGAACTGCCACTGAAGGTCCACTCAGAAGGCCAGGGTTTTTATCCAGGCTCTGCAGCTGAGGGCCTTCAAGTTAGACATGTACTCCTCGAGTATGTAATGTGGTCATGTGTAAATAAGAAAGACCCAAAGCTGAGTGTTTCCAAGAGTCATTGTACTACTGGCAGTACATGAAATGTATAGACGTACATGGATTCTTTTAAAATAATCTATATAATAAAATATAAATTCTGGTGGATGGAGTAGGTGAATATGATATATTAATGTTAAGGTGGAATAATCATGGCTGACTGGGTGTGTTGGGTGTGTAGAATCTGGCCTGGTTGCATTGGACTCTGCAATTCTATTGCCAATGGTTAACAGGGGAAAGTATGTGGACAACACAGGCAAAAATAGATTCATCCAGAAAATGAGTCCATTGACATAGGCCAAGTCTATCAAAATGTTTTTGAACAACTCCAGGGCATCAGGCCCCAGACAAGGCATCATGAATATGGAGATGAAGAAAGTAGGACCTTGGCATGGTCTAATCGGAGACACACCTGGGAAAATAAATAATTTAAATTAGTATTTATAGTAGTATGAAGCAATCTGTGAGCCAGAAAGAGAACATCAGCTCAGCCTGGGAGAGAGGAACAGCCAAAGAAGCCTTCCAAGGGTAGGTGAGCCTCCAATGGAACCTTGAAACCTGAGACCCCATTATCTGGGTGTGTAAGAAAGGCAAGACATTCCAGGCCACAAGGAAAAGCATGTAAAAAAAAGTGCTGAGTTGCAAACCTAATAGGCAAATTATGCCTTTCTACTCTGTATTTTCTATGTAAACAAAAGCAGCCTGTAACTCTTTTGCAAACTTCAGAAGTGAGAGACCTAGATGTTGAATGAAGTCACATGCAACTCTAAGCCCACTTCTTCCTACTGTATCATATCCCCTTTACTGTTCATGCCGGAAACCTCACCAAGGTGTACCTACCCATTAATGGTATCTTCAGCTTATTTGTTCTTATTTGTTCCACCAAGCATGGAATACCAATCCACAAAAGAAGGAAAAGGTGGTTGCTTCTTAAAGTTCAGTGTCTCCAATCCTAGACAATTTCTGAACGTTCAGATTACTTTCTTTTTTTCCTTAATAAAATTCTTTCTAGAATTATTCCTCAAAGCACTTGGTATTCATTATTTTATGAAAAAGCTATACAGTTTCAGAAAGACCCCCTTCTCCCATGGCCTCCTGCCAGTTCTTACATAGCAAGATTTCTCACAAGCAAGGATAATGGCAAGATCCCATCCCTGGGGAAGATTTCATTAGAGACAAAGCAGAAAGGATGCATGTGGACCTTCGATGGTGGATGATGGCTCTGGTTAATAAGACCCTGGCATTGGGGAGTCACAATGGGGGTTGCTCCATGGGCATTTCACCCTAGTGAGGCTACTCTATCCCATCCAGCTGGAGAAACAGGACCCCCAGGTTCCTCCTACTCTTTCAAGTTTTAATTTGAACAACCAAGTCAAACTGCAACAGATTCTCTACATTGAAAATACACAGCTACAGTTTTCTTTTTCCTATCCAAACAGCAGTTATTTTAAATCAAAGTAGATATGGACAACTGACAGTGTGTGTAGGTACGCATCACCTGTAGGAATGAGGAGGAAACTCATAGAAGCCAAATGTGGAAAGTATGGCCTGCTTTTGTAGAAGATCCAGGGAGAAAAGAAGTAGTTGGGCAGTTGGGGTATTCCTTTAAAAAGGAATATATAAGCCGGGTGTGGTGGCGCACGCCTGTAATCCCAGCACTTAGGAGGCTGAGGCAGGAGGATCACAAGTTCAAAGCCAGCCTCAGCAACTTAGTGAGGCCCTAAGCAACTCAGTGAGACCCTGTCTCTAAATAAAATACAAAATAGGGCTGGGGATGTGGCTCAGTGGTGGAGTGCTCCTGGGTTCAATCCCCAATACCAAAAAAAAATGAAAAGGAATATATATATTTGGTACCCAGGATTGAACCCAGAGGACTTAACCACTGAGCCACTCCCCAGCCCTTGCTTATATTCTATTAAGAAACAGGATCTCTCTGAGCTGCTCAGGGCCTCACTAAGTTGCTGAGGATGGCTTTGAACTTGCAATCCTCCTGCCTCAGATCCTCCTGCCTCAGCCTCTCGGGCTGCTGGGATTTTAGGCGTGTGCCCAGCAAATATTTTTAACTTAAGGGGAAAGTTCTAAACAGAGGACAACTTATGACCTGTTATGGGGAGAAGAGAGGAAAAAAAAATCTGTGAATTTTGGAGTCAGAGAGAAATTTAATTCCACTGGGGCATTTACCAGTCATGTAACCTTGAGTCTCTCCCTTCTCTCAGTGTTCTCATGTGTAAAATGGAATGCATACTGTGAGCCTTAAGGATTACCATGAGGTTCAGGGTGCAACTGAAAGAGTAATTGACAAGAAGAAAAGGTAGATTATGTGCTAAATAAATGGTGATCTTCCTGCTCAATTTAGCTGACAATAACATTTTGTTTCCAATGGAAGATAAGGTTGATATAGTAGACCACCAATGGAATTTTTTTCTTCCTTTTTGTCTTTGATGTGTATCATTAAATTTTATATCTCCATAATACTGATGTATAATTGGCTCTTGGTCTATTTATCTTGCATCTGACCAACTTTCCAAATAGCCTTATCTGAATCACTATGATTTTTGGTAAATTCTCTCTGTTCTCCAGACACAAAATCCCATAATGGAAAAATAATCATTATTTTATATCTTTATTCCAAAAATTATCTCTTTGCAAAATTATGATATTGTCCTTTGGTCGAATTGTAAGGAATTCAAATGTACCAAGCAAAGTTTTCTTTGGAATTAGACAAATCAGAGTGATACCATACACTCTCAATTTCATTACAATAGCTAAGGAGGACAGATTCCTTCACCATTTCCCACATCATCAACAACATTCCATCAAAACCACCTGGACCTGTGCCATGGGTGGGGGCTCGTTCTGGAGCAGTGGAAAGAAGCCTCAGAGCAACCCTTTTTTCCTGAGCAAGTTTGGGCTTTGCCCCAGGGGTCTTTGTTCCACAAAACTCATAGGGAGACATATCTGCCATCACAGATTAGATTTGTGAACAGCCTCGGGTCCCGATGTGAACAGCTTCCTGACCTCTGATGTCAGGTGCGAGGGGTGCAGTGTTGTCAGTAAAACTAAGGAAACGATCCAGGTTTAGGCAGCAAGCTCAGCAAGCTTCAAAGAAACAGGGTCCACAATCCCTTGTCACAAGAAGAGGCATTTCAAAGGAACTCATGGTATAGGAGATCTTCCTGGCCTGGGAGCATTCCTCCTTTTATCTTCAGTTCTCCATCACCTCTGAACATGTTCATCCTCCTCTGGTCAACAGAGATCTCTTTATAGTACCCTCATAGAACCAGCATGTGTTTCTGTACTAAATCATTGGCTTTTATTTTTCTAACATTAACAACATATCACCAAACTCTCCCAGCTTTTGAGGTTTTGTGCCTTTATACTGACTGTTTTCTTCACAATGACCTCTCTCCCTTCGTGACTTCTGTGCACAGTGAATTCTTGGTTAGATAAGACAACACCTCATTCGTATTTCCTCTGAGTCCTCACTGTGTCCTGTCTTCCTTATTGTGGGCGCTTAGAATAATATTTAGTTTTATCTCATTGAAAATTGAGTTATTGCTTATTTGTCACTAAATCCCAACTCCTAGTAACTGAAGCTGATGCATATTATCATTATCTGTGTCTGCAGGTTGCTTTCATCAGCAAGTAACAGAAAAGCCAATTCTAATTGGTTTAATTAACTAGAAAAAGTGTCAGTTCCCATCACTGCAGGTTGAAAGATGAAGCAGGCTTGAGTTTTTATTTCCTTTTCTAGTTCTGAGCCAGGTTTCTCTCAGTGTGTCCAATTGCTCTCCTGACAGGTAGCTAGAGTGACCGCAGCAGTCAGGAGCCTCAGACCATTGCAACCAATCACTGAAGAAGACAAAGACTGATGGGCCAAATTCTCCATTATTATTTCCAGAACTGGCCCATGTGCACATCCCTAAGTCAATTACTAAACCATGGAGTAAAACTACCCTTGGACCAATCAGTTCTACCCCTGGAGGTAGAGGTGGTATCACGTGACCCTGCAGCCCACTGGTGCATTGCCCAAGTTGGCGTTCAGTGGAGAATTCATGGGCTGATGCATTCAGCTATGCCACTTGCAGTGGTTAGATTAATAGGGGTTTACTTTCTTCACATAATGAAAGGTAGGTGCCTGAAGCCAGATTTAGGACGGGCATCTCTGAGGTGATCTTGGTCTTTCCCTCCTGCAGCTTCAACCTGGGTACAAGATACTTTCTGCAGGACAAAAGTCAAGAGAGCCACATTTCTCAGAAAGGCAAAATCACCCAGAAATGCATTATTACAATGCACACAACTAGAGGACACATGATTGAATATTCTGCTGAAGAATGTGGATATAATCCAGAAATAATGAAGTTGTGATGGTTGGAATTTCCTGCCACTGGTGAGAGGAAGAAATGGCGCACCTGCCTTCCTCCACCTTTTCTACTCTATCAGGTATTTTGTCTGACTTCCCTGGCAGGGGAAGGGTAGCTGGATTTCCTCCTTCCTCTTTTTCTCTTTTCCTCTTCTCCTTTCTACTCCATCTGAGCTGAGGTATTGTCTAAACCATGTGAAAGGACAGTGTACCTAGGGCTCAGATTTTCTCCTTTCCCTTCCTTCCACCTTCTCCCTTCCTAGAGAACTAAATTTGATGATCCTGGGATTGGGAGTTTGCATACTGAAGTTAGACATATCAGCAGAGCCAGAAAATGGGTTACACACAGGAGGGATTAAAAAAATAAATAAATACATTGAAGTGCTGTAAGTTTGGTTTCCCATCAATGGAGAAGAGATTTACAAATATGGAGATGTGCCAAACTAGACTAAATTCCATGATGTCATGTAGACGGCAATTGAAGGCTGTGAGGTAAGTTCATGGTTTTGGACTTATATAAACAGATAGATAAAGATATATGTGTGCGTGTATCCTGCATCTTGTGTATTTGTGTGTCTATGTGTATGCATCTCTGTGTCTCTCTGTGTCTTTGTGCATCTGTCCATCAAGAGAACCTGGAAACATGGGCACTCCTCCCACAATGGACATGGGTTGGTTCTCAGTTTATTGGTTTCTGTACATGATTGGTTTTTGGTTTCTCTACATACTTCTGCGCTAAAGAAACTAGAGTCACTAAAAGCATTCACTGATGCAGAGAGGAATTTTTTAATTCAAAATGATGGAATATTATATTGAATCATAAGCCAAAGAATTGCTGGTAGCTGGTCCAAAGACCACTGGGAGCCAGTGTAAAGGGCTCCACTAGCTAAGTTTTAGACAATTTGAATAATGACATATAAGGTTGTAACATTGCAAGTCAAACAGATGCCCATTAATTTCTACTGAGAAAAATGCAGTAGAAGACAAAGCTCCAACCGACAGCAGGAAACACAAAGTTTCTCCCATCCAAACTAGATTTTCATTAATAATTAAGCAATGAGTACAAAATGGTTATTTGCTAACTCCATGGTACAGAAATCAAATGTACACCTTTCAATCTAATGGTGAAATGTAATAACAACAGTAATGGAACCAATTAGCATTGTGCCTAATGATTAATAATTGACAGTAATATTTATTAAACACTTAACGAAACTTGAGAAATCTCAGACAACTTCACACTGAAGGATTTTCTACAAAATAACCAGTCTGCTCTATTGAAAATTGTCATGCTTATAAAAAAAAAAAGAAAGAAAACTTGAGGAATTATTTCAGATTGAAGGAGAAGAAAACAACATGGCAACTAAATAAATACATGTTCCTGGACTGGATCTGGGACAAAAATAATCATTACTGGGACAACAGAAATATCTACTGAATAAACCCATTAGACAACAATGTTGGGTCAGTGGTCACTTCCCAATTTTGATGGTTATATTGGCATTACATAAGAGACATCTTTGTTTTTAAGAAATAAAACCCTATGCAACTCACTAAAAAATGGTTCAGAAATAATAGTCTCTAGGAGTGTGTGTGAGAGAGAGAGACAGAATATTAAGTCAAAAGTAGAGAACTGTTCATAACCGAGGAATCTAGGTGAAGGGGCTATGGGAGCTCTTCCTACTATTTTGCAATTTGTCTGAAGATTTTTTTAATTATTTCAAAACAGGAAGTTCAAAAAAGAAAGAAGAATGGGGATGTGGATGTTGCTTGGAGACCAGGAGTGTTTATGATAACATACATCACTGACCTCACAAGTCAAATATTACCAAATATGCCACACTTCTTTACATGCCCAGATTACAGGGGCATTATCCCTCAAGATACTTAAAAATAGAAAATACCTTCTTTGAGCAACTTTGCACCACACTCCAAGTACCTCTGGGAATCCCCAGGACACTATAAAATGTTCTACAAATTTTTCCTAAGTTGTCACTTTAGTATAAACCAGACTCTTATTTTGAGACAACCATCCGCTCCTCCACGGGTCACCCCTTGCTCTGCTGAAATGATTTCACCCCTGCTGCAGCTGCTACCCTTCTTGCTCTTCCTGGTATGGCCTCCTCACCTGCCCATGATGTCACTGACATCATAGCTTGACTCGGTCCAGCTGTCCTCCACAGGGACCCAATGAGCCATTTGTCTGAGAGGCTCTTCCTTTGGCTACTATTTCCAAACACAGCAAGTACTTGTTGTGAAAGCTCAATCTCAGATGGTTCTCTCCACCAAGAATCTCCAGAGAGCCCTAAGATTTGAGTGCAGCCCCAACTGACTTTCAAAATAATGAATAGATACTTGCTTTAACAGGAATAGACCAAATATGCCCCACTGGCTAAATCCAGTCCACTGCCCACTTTCTTTTATCTTTTTTCCATTCTGGGGATTGAACCCAGGGATGCTTAACCACTGAGCAACATCTCCAGCCCTTTTTCATATTATATTTAGAGACAGGATCTTGCTGAGTTGCTAAATGCCTCACTAAGTTGCTAAGGCTGACTTTGAAGTTGCAATCTTCCAGCCTCGGCCTCCCGAGTTGCTGGGATTAAAGGCATACACCACCATGCCCAGTTCACTGTCCATTTTTTATGGGCTGAAAGACAATAGTTTTTAAAAATGTCGAAAGAAGAATATATTTCTTGACCCATAAGAATAATATAAAATTCAAATTTTTGTCTATAAATGAAGTTTGTTGAATAAATAAATCCATCCTCATTCATTTGCATAGTGTCTAAGGCTACTTTCATGCTATAATAGCAGCATTGATTAGTGTGACAGGGACCACCTGGACCACAAAGCCTAACATGTTTACTATACAGCCTTTGGCAGAAAAAAATTTGTCAACCCCTGTCCTAGATGAGAGAAAGAGCCTACAATATTAATTTGCACAGTTTAGTGCTCCTGAAACTAATCCACATCACTACTCTAGAAGAATTAGCTACTTAAATGCAAGTTTTCATCTTCAAAATTACAATGAGTCACTCGAACTGATACTTCCAACTGCAAGTAAACTTGTGTTGAACTGAACTGAGTCTTTGGAAGTGGGGATGCTTGAGACCTGGTTCCCAAATCAGTCTCCAGGACCTCTTGAAGAATTGACCAGGTCAGACTAGAGACTGACTGAATGGCACCAAAGCACTAGATGCCCCATAAATGGTGGTAGGAAAAGGAATACGGGGTAGTAGTAGAGGAGGATATCTGTCACTGGGGATGTCAATGAAGTCATAAAGTGGTGCCTACTAAAGATCTGGTGACTAAATTCCGTTCAAGCATCTTTCCTTGGGGCCACATGTTAAAGAAGAAAATAATGTCAGGTGGCTTCAATTCTGTCTTGATCATTAGTTCCACAGGGTACATGTCTGATGTTTTTATTCAGGTTGAATTTAGTAGTAAAATATCTTCTTCAAAACGGACAATGATATAATTTTTGAGTAAATTTCCATGCTTCTGTTCATGGAATATTATTTGCATTGCTTTCATTAAAGCCAAAAATGAAATTAATCCAGAGAAAGGTATCTTAAATCTGCTGACAGTCACCAAATTTCAGGCCCTCAGCTATATAGTCACAAGAAAAATGAATTATGTCAACAATCCGAATAATCTTCAAAATGGATTCTTCCCCAGTCTAGCCTCCAGATGAGAACACAGCTCAGTTGATTCCTTGATTTCAGCCTTCTGAGACCTTAAGCAGAGACCAAGTTAAACCATGCCTGGACTTCTGGTTCACAGAAACCACGAGATGATGTTTTGTTATTTTATAGGTGATAAATCTGTAGTAATTTGTCACATGACAACAGAAGATAAATACACTGGACAACATCCTGCCTTAGTATCTTCAGGTTGCTAAAACTAAATACCATAAATTGGGTGACTTATAAATGACAAAAAATGTATTTCTTATCATTCTTAAGCCTGGGAAGTCCAAGATCAAGATACCAGCAGATTCAGTGTGAGATGAGGACCCAGCTCTGGTCACAGCAATGGCATCTCCTCCATGTGTCCTCCCATGAGACCCCTTACAGAAGAGGCACATCAACCCCATTCTTAAGGGCTCCACTCTGACACCCTAAACACCTCCCAAACGACCCCCTTCCTAATATCAACACAGTGGAGATTAGATTTCAATGTATGAATTTGGGGGAAAGATTAACATTCAGACCTTAACCATCCCTTGTAGGAAGCCATCCGTGACTAGCAGAATCAGGCTTGGCTGAGCCATAGGACACGGGAGTCTGACTCCCAGGAGCTGGCAGTCCTGAGAGACAGTTTCAGATAGCCTGGGGTATGTGACTCTGAGTGGAGTGGCTCACCGCCTGATGAAATGCTAATTCTATTGGGTTGACCCACTAAAGCAAATGACGTCATTAACTCCACCCTATCCTGTTCCTCACAGAAGCAGCTCCTTCTGGTCCCCCTTTACCTGTACGACTATAAATCAAGGGGAGGTGGACTTCTCCATGTTGTTAGAGGCCAGATCTTGGTACGGCTCAATCCGTCACACCCCTTTGATTTAAAAAGATAACTGTCTCCTGTGTTTATTCTGCTAAGTACGTTTCTTAGTGATGAATCTACAGTCAGCACCTTCCTCCGGGAGAAACCCTTTCCCTCACCCACACTGGACGAGACAGAAGCCCCTACAATCCCTGTGATCATTTGTCTCTTCTATAGCATTATCATTTTCTGTTACAATGGCTCATTTGTACCTTCACAGTCTACTTGTGTAGGAAAGAGTCCAAGAACACGTCTAGATTGACGTACAGACTTTCCTCAGCCACTTATTATAGAAGCCACTGAAGAACCTGAGGAAAAGTGGAACCTACCTGTGCCCTCTCCGTACCCCACCTGCCACTCATTCGTACACAAAGGCCAGAGAGCAGTGGGCGAGGAACATATGGGTGACTCTGCATGTGAACGAAATCTGAAAAAAATTATTTTCAGAAAACATAACCACCAACATGGTAGAGAAGGAGAAGTGTGATATTTGGTGTCTGAACATTTGGATATTTCAAGACATGGCTCAACCATTGGCTGCATGATTAAGGCTTCATGCATAAGTTTTCTTTTGTGTGTGTGTGTGCGGTGCTGGGGATTGAACCCAGGGCCTTCTGCTTGCAAGGCAAACACTCTACCAACTGAGATATATCCCCACTTCCATGCATAAGTTTTCTGAGCCTCATCTTCCCATCCATAAATTATGTCTAATAATGATAATACCTAAAACGATTTTGCCAAAAAATATTTATTATACATTGTTAGTATAAGCCTGATATAAAAGTAGACACCCAAAATGTAGAAATAAATGAAACATAGCATCTGTCCTCAAGATTTGGAGGAAACCATTATCTTAAAAAATTAAATGGTGCTGGGCACAATAGCACACTCCTAAAATCCTAGCAGCTCCGAAGGCTTGATTGTGAGTTCAAAGCCATTCTTGGCATCTTAGTGAGGCCCTAAGCAACTCAATGAGACCCTGGATCAAAATAAAATACACACAAGAAGGCCTGGGAATGTGGTTCAGTAGTTAGGTGATCCTTAGTTCAATCACCAGTACAAAAAAAAAATTAAATGGTGTTGTCAGAGGTGAAATTTTTCCTTTTCCACCTCTGTTTTGTCGGCATTTTGTTGTGGTTTATTTGGGGCTCATGGTTTCAGAGGTTCAATTCATGGTTGGCTGACTCCATAGCTCTGGCCTCTGAGGAGAGGCAGAACATCATGGCAGAAAGATAGAAAGCTGCTCACCTCATGGAGTCCAGGAAGTAGTGAGAGAGAAGAGGGAGAGAGAAAGAGAGAGAGAGGAGAGAGAAAGAAAAGGGGACTCAGGGAAAATGAGCTCTTCCAGGGCATGCCCATGCCCCCAGCCACCCACCTCCTGCCTGCAATACCCCCTTAAAACTAGGATGGACTGATTAGGTTACATCTCTCATAACCTAATCATTTCGCCTCTTGCATTATTAACACAGGAGATTTTGGGGGACACTTCATATCCAAATCATAGCAACCCCTCTAGTCAATAGGGCCCAGGCCAGTGTGACAGCCAATTCGTCTTCTGAGTGACGGCATAGTGCAGAAACATGTCTGATTAACATCGCTGACTAAATGGTACTTAGGAGAGAGAACAGCTTTAAGTAGCAAAATCTCACAAGTTATTTCTTATTAAAAATTAGCACTGAACAAGACTAGGATAAAACTGATAAGCTTTTTACCCAGGAAATAAACCAGAATGATGAACAGCATGGTTTAAAGTACTACAAAATAGGAAGGAGGAAGACGAGTTATATGGATGAAGGAAGAAACAACTTCCATGTTTCAGTATAAAGTTGCAAGTCACACCTACACACACTCTGAAGGTCAACTGCCTGAAAGTCTGCTGTCCACAATTCCCATGTGTAAGTTTGAAAGGAAATGAATTAAAAGGAGCTATTTTCTAACCACTGATGAGCAATGGAGAATGGGAATGACAGGCAGGGAAGTGAAGAGATGGAGAACACGAGGTGCGTGAGTCTGGAACCAGGGTGACATGGTGAAACCAGTGCTCACCTACCTGGGGATGGCCACAGAACAGGTGGGATCCCATCACCTGTGTACATTCATTGTGACCAACAAGGTGATCCCCACAAGCTGCAGAACTGGAGGACACATGGGTCTGGCACCAAAGGAACCACAAATGAATGGACAAGATGTCAAGAGCATGAGAGGAAGGCAGATGTGACACTGGGGGAAAGGGAGAGTTCACAGTCAGATCTGCTGCTGGGAGGGGGTTCCTGTGTGAAGTGGAAAGGAGAGCTGGCAAAGAGCAGAGTGAGGTGTGACCTCTTCCCCGGGGCACAGTGAAGCAGATACTTGGAAAAGGAAAGCAACTTGGAAAAATGGTGGAAATTCTTGCATCAGGTCAACATCATTGTATCATAGTAACCAGGAAGAACTCAGTCAGCCTGGTATCCATGCCTGGGAGACTAACAAGCTCCCCAAGAGCAGAGGGACCAGTTCCCTTCAGCAGATCAGCCCTTCTTCCAGAGAGCTGCTCCCTTTCCCTTTCCTCTTCTTCTTCTTCTTCATTTTTTTTTTCCAGTCTTTACTTGATTCCTGAAATCTGACTCTTCTACTAATTCTTTTCAATGAAAGACCAGGAAAATTTTAAAATAAGAAAGAATAGAAAAGAGAGAAAGAGGAACAAAAGGACAAATCAAGAATTCATATGCACACGAGCATGTTCACAGGGGCGTGGACCCATCTTTGAAATGATTCTGTGGAAGAGGCCTTTGGTGCCAAATAGTTGAGCTGCTGCCAGTCTTTTATGACTCCTTCTTTATCATTTCCCCTCGGATGAGGCAGATCAAGACAAATCCACATTCCTTCTCCTGTCTTTGGGGCCTCTCCTGGCCTTTGTCAGCTGCTGGTTTGCAGAGGCTCTTGGGTTTGAGAGAACCCGCCTGGCGACTCCATCTCCGTTTGCTGCAGTGCTTTGGGGTGTCATCTGGGAGCCATGGCAGCGGAGACACAACAAACAAAAGCAACCCGCTGCCTCCCCGTAAACAATGAAGTCCTCCTTCGCTCCCGAGCATGTTTATGGAGGAGCTGAGTGGCTGCATGTCCCTGGTCCCCCGAAAGCAGAAAGCAGACAGTGGACAGCTGTTGGGAATTCTTCCTAAAGAGCTCATGCATAAAATAATTCAAGCTGAGCTTGACCCGAGACCTGAGTGTCTCCTGCTGTCCTTGATGGGAAGAGTCCCCTGCCCTCTCTCATCCATTCATTTCTCCTGCCCTTCCTTCCTCCTTCCTTTCTTTTTTTTCCTTCCTTCCTTCCTTCCTTCCTTCCTTCCTTCCCTTCTTTCATCACTTGAGCAACTAATAGATGCTAAGTCCTGTGACTAGAGCTCACCAACTGAATGGAGATGGGGTGAATAGACATCTTTCTGGAAACAGGGACAGTGTGTGCAGACATGAGGGACAAAGGGAGCCCAGTCATGTCCAGGGAGAAGCTCAGCAGCTCAAATGCAGAGCAAGTTGAGTCTGAGAGGTGGGGCTCCAGACCCTGGCAGGAAAGAGACCATAAAATGACTCCCCATGGATTAAAACTCTGAACCTAAGACCCAGGCCTATAAAACTGCTAGACAAAGCCATAGGCAAGAAGCTCCAAGACATTGGGCTTTGCAGTGATTTTTTTGAACAGGCAGCAAAATTAAACAGGTGAGATGCAACCAGGAATCTTTTGCACAGCTAAAGAAATGAGCCTCAGAGTGAAAGGCAACCTACAGATTGACAAGATATTCACAGAATAAGTATTTTGCCTATTATATACATGATAAGTGGTCAAGATACAATATCCGCCAGGAACTCAAATCACTCAATAGCAAGGAGGCAAATGTTCTGATTTTGGAAGTGGTCAAAAGACCCGAAGAGATGTTCTCCAAAGAAGACATACTGACAGCCAAAAGGTCTATGAAAAGGGTCTCAGCATCACTGATCATCCAGGAAATGCAAATCAAAACCACAATAAGACATCACCTCACACCTGTTAGAAGGGCTAAAAGCAAAATATAAATGTTGGCACAGATGTGAAGAAATTGGAACACTTGTACATTTGAGGGAATGTAAAATGATGCAGCTACTGTGAAAAACAATGTGGAAGTTCCTCCAAAATTAAAAATAGAATTTCCATATGATCCAGTCATCCCATTTCTAGGTATATGTCTAAAAAAAATTGGAATCAGGATCTCAAAGAGATATATGGCCCTTCATATTCATTGAAACATTATTCAAGTCAATATATGTTATTCAAACCATTATTTAACAGTCAAGATACAGAAACAACCTAAATGTTTACTGACAGATGAATGAATAAAGCAAATGTGGTAGATGCACGTACTGGAATATTATTCAGCCTTGAAAAGGAAAAACTCCTGCCATTTGTAACAGCATGACTGATCCTCAAGGACATTGTGCTAAGTGAAATAAGCCAGTCACAGAAGGACAAAACTGCATGATTCCATTTACATGAGGTATCTAAAATAATCAAACTTAGGGAAACAGGAAGTAGAATGGTAGATTCCAGGGACTAGGGGGAGAGGCAATAAGGAATTGCTGTTCAATGGGTAGAAAGTTTCAGTTATGCAAGACAAATAATTGACAGAGATTTGCTGTACTACATTGTGCCTATAGTCATAAATAACATATTTAATTAAAGGCCTTTTTCAACAATAAATCCCATGTTAAGTATTCTTTTCACAAGTTTTAGAAAATGGTACACAAATAAGATTTTAAACAAATGACCCAATCTGTGTTTCAGAAAGATCTTACAGGCAGCAGCATTAAGACAACAGAGGTGAAGGAGGGAAGGACTGGAAAGGGAAGAGTGGGACATGCGGAACTCAACGAGGCCAGTCGCAGATGTGTTCCTTCTGGGATGGTCTGAGAGGTCAGCACCATGGGCAACCGTTCCTGAGCTAACCAGCTCACCACAGGGGAGTGGCAGCACCCTCAAGGGTTAAACTCTGATGCATTTCTAATCTATGGAAAGAGTCCCCGATGCCTGCTTCATTCAGCCTTTTCAACTTCCTCTACTGGATTGTTTCTTATTTACTGATAATCTTCTTTGTGGTTAAAGAGACAGGGATATCAAGACAAAACAATTTATTTTTTGTATCTTCATGACCTGATAATGAACAGTTATTGGTTGTATTAAACTAAGACAGTAATCAATAATTTACCCCACTCACTCACTGCCCCAATTGAGTTTTAATTTCAACATGAGGTCCCAGGATAATAAGAGAAAATAAGAAGTTTGTTGAATGCTTTGCAGTCTAAGTTTGCAATGGAAAGACACATGGTTTCAGTGGAGTCCCAAGTAGCTGGAAAGGAGGCTAATGAGAACCAGGCTGCATGTTTAGTGGGAAGGGCAATGTGCTCAGTCCCTGCTCGCTGGTGACCTGTCGTCTGGTTTTCATGGAAATCTGAACTGTAGGCAGATGAAGCTGATGTCACAGCCTGCTGTCACATGAAGCTAGGGAAGGGACAGTGGGCACTGGAACATCCAGGTAAGCCCCCAAAGCACCTCCTCCCTGCCAAAGGTAGTCCCAGAGAATTACCTAGGGTTGCCATCTGTCTGTCTGGTTTTGCCTTTCAAGCCCATAGATTTGGAGGATTTAAATATGCTCCATTCTCAATCCCCTTCCATAAGTCTGATGAATGTGTATTCATTTTCTAGCATAACATCTCTATGAATTCCCCTGGAGCCAGGAAGAGGACAACTAAAGCATTTGGTAAATCTCCTTGGAACTCTGTAATACAGTGCATATAGCAGTTTGAAGTTATATATCAAAATACAGAATGAAATTGTAGGTACTACGTTATGCAGTAGAGGTTATAGATGTGACATAGTGCAATATGCTGTGACTCTGTTTCCTTGACTACATTAACCATAAGACTACAAGTTATTTGACCAGACGTTGGGCAGATTCATCTCGTATCCTTATATCTCTCAGTGACTGCAAATTAGTAGGCGCTCAGGCATGCATTTGATAAAGGATGGCAAGGAATGGTAGGGAATGGAAAGAAAAGGGCAAGGGAAAGCAGAAAAAGAGGAAGGAAATGAAAGAATTTGCTTGCAAAGAAAGACCAACCCTCTGGACTTCTCCTAAAAAATGTCTGTGCATCTCAATGACTTTGCCTATCTCTAAGGGTTCTGGCACTTTTCAAATATCAAGGAAACAAGGTGAGAATGCAGATTTCTCTACCTTGACATCTTCTCAAAGAAGGTCTAGATTCATTTTCTGACACTTCAGAACAGTGAGATAAGAAAAAAGAATAATCATGCATAAAGCTAAATGCCATTACTCAAGCATGCACAAGCTACGATACTGTGGGAGGAAAGGGGTGGAGATAGTTAATTCTGCCCAGGAAGGTCAGGCAAGGAGGAATGTTTCAGATGGGTTTTAAAGATCAAGTGGGAGGCATGGCTTGGGAGGGAAGTGTTTCAGAGAAGAGAGACCTCAGCAGAGCAAATCCTGAGGCTTCCTAGCAGAGTATGTGTCACCCATTTAGTGGTGACAGGAAGAGGTTGTCTATTTTAAGCAACAGTTCCATTTGTAAATATAGCCTTTTCCCTTCAAAAGTGTCCTTGAGGGTCAATCATTTTTTTGCAGGGTGGGTACTAGGGATTGAACTCAGGGGCACTCCACCACTGAGCCACATCCCCAGCCCTGTTTTGTATTTTATTTAGAGACAGGGTCTCACTGAGTTGCTTAGGGCCTTGCTAAGTTGCTGAGGCTGGCTTTGAACTTGCCTCCTTCCTGCCTCCTCCCCAAGACACTGGGATTACAGGTATGTGCCACCAAGCCTGGCTTAAGGGTCAATCTTGATGGAAGGTTTGAATCACACACTGGGACTTCAGGTCCAACTTGCCCTTCTCACAGCTAGCAAATCTAAGGAGCAAGAGAGACAAACAGACTCACTGAAAGTTATTCAGGTCTACAGACACAGAGTCAGAACTGAATCAAGTTTCCTTTGAATGATCTAGAGGGTATCAATTGGGTTAAACCATATACCACAGGGGAAGTCCCCTATTCAACTTAGTGAATCTGTCATGTGTCCTCTCTCAATGGGGCCTCCCATTCCACATGTCCCCACCCTAAAAGAACGGATAAACAAAAGTCAATGCTCATCAGGAACTTTGACACTTCTGAGAAGAGGATGAGATACAGTATGTAGAATAATTAGCACACTTCCTAGATGTTGTGAGTGAAATGACAGCACCACAAAGAGTGTCTGTCCCCGTCTTAAGGCTCAGAACCTGTGACTGTGACCTTGTTTGAAAAGGGATCTGCAGATGTGATTCAGTTAAGGATGTCAAGCTGAGGAGGTAACACTGGATTTTCTTGGTGGTTCTAAATCCAGTAACAAGTGTTCTTACAAAAGATATGCAGTGAAGAGGAAGGAGAAAGGTGACCACAGAGGCAGTGATTAGAGTATCTGGCCACAAGCCAAGGGACACCTGGAGATCCCAGAAGCTGGAAGAAACCAGGAACAGACAGACTCTCACCTAGAGCATTGGGAGCAATGGCCTTGCTGGTAACACCTCGATGGTGTAACGCTGGCCTCCAGGACCCTGAGATGACACCTTCTGCTATTTTAAGCCATAAGACACTAATACAACCACTGGAAACTAAAATATTGTGAGCGTTCAACAATATGTGCAAGTCCCTGCCTCCGTCTGCAAAAAGTGGATGGGAAAAGCACAAAGATGCCTTTATTCCTTTCCTTCTGCTTTTCCTTCAGCTGGGCAGGAAGGTGGGGGGGCCCTGAGGCATTTGCTCCATGAGCTCTGTTCTGGGATCTATTCTGAGCTCTGATAGGTCTCTAACTGTGAGTAAATGGCAAGAATAATACTGAAATCTTAATGAGAAACCCTCCCAAGAACAGAGAGGCCCAAAAGAGGAAGACAGAAACCAGCGTGAACACTGGTCCCTTTATCAACTCTGATACCAGGAGAAAGGGGGATGGTTATTTCTCCAGTCTTATTTCCACAGGGCCTTTTCCTTGGTGTACGTATAACTAGGTGGGGTGTTTTTAGCCCTAGCTGCATCTCCACTCTGCCACTAATTCACAGGGTGAGCACTGCTCATAAATCCTCCTTGTCAAAAATCAGTTTTTTCAGTAAAGTGAATCCTAGATGCCAGACCATTTTGATAGGTAGAGAAAACAACCTATGAGCCACTTCAAACTGCATCTGGTTAATTTCACTTTATTATTTTTCTAAATTTCAAACATGATAATGAAAAATAATTCCCCCACTTACCTGGATATAATTTCTATTATGGCTTCTTCCACCCCAACCCCCTCGAATAATGGCACTGCATCTGTCACTCTGCATCCAAGGCCCTGCACAACCTCTCAATTCTTTTCTCACTAATCTAGCCTCTCGAGCATTGCACATCAGACTCCCTGAATGGTTTTTCACTTGGACTGTTTCCGTCTCCATAGAGGAGATCTTTAGAGAAATCCTAAAACAAAGTATGAGGCAGAAGTAGAGATCCCGCTCCAGGACTACCATTGCTTTGTTGCTCCCTGTACAGGTCAAGCGACCTAGTGCAATTCCAACTTCCATGACACAAAACAGATGCTTATGGGAAAGTTAGGGTTTCAGCCACAGATTATTCCACAGGTGGATTTTGAAGAATGATTTCCCACTTTGTAGTTCGAATCTCATCAATGTGTATGATCATGTCTAACTAACATGAAATATGACAAGACCTCTTCCCATTTTGCTAAGTCAAGAAACTTGGGACCAGGGTGAGAAAGGGATTCCCAACCACACAGTGTTAGAGGAAAGACTAGACTCCAAAATATCCTGAGTCATATACCCTGCAGTCTTGCTCAATAGTATGACCTTTCAATGCCCAGTGGTAGGGCGCTTCAATGCCACAGAATGTGTGTGGAAAGGAGAAGAGGGGACAGAATCAGAAAACAGGCCACCAGGCAGCATTCCCTCCTCCTCCATCCTCCATCCTTGGGAACTAAGGGTGGAAATCAGAGGCACCAGTTGAATCTCTACTCATCTGGGTTCCACTAGTATAACTCTCAAAGGCAAAGGGACACATATCCCCACGGGGATGCTTGGCAATGCCTTGAGACATTTGTGGTTGTCATGAAGAGGTGGGAAGTTCAACTGGCATCAAGTGGGTAAAGGCCAGGAATGACGTAAACATCCCACAATGCACAGGACAGTCCCCCACAACAAAGAATTTTCCAGCTCAAAAGGTCAATAATTCAGAGCATAAGAGCACTGCACTGGTAGGATGTCTCTCCTACCAAGACAGCTTCCAATATGATCAATACCCTGATAAGCTGTCTCTGCCAGAAACTGAACAAAGGCTCAAGAGTATTAGGTATCATTAATCTGGGTTGCCAGGTACACAGAGATTCTCATTGTAATCACCTCTACAGAAGTTAAAGAGGTGGGCTGGGGATATAGCTCTGTTGGCAAAGTGTTTGCCTCTCAAGCACAAGGCCCTGGGTTCAATCCCCAGCACTGCCAAAAGAAAAAAAAAAAGTTAAAGAAGCTAGTACAAATGGTGATACAGTGATAGTAATTTTTAACTGAGTATGTCTTTGTTCATCTGTCTCATATTAAGTAGAAAGAGTTGTGACTAAGGCATAACAACCTTAATACTATGTTCTTTTGAATCCAATTATCGGTCCAAGGTCAGACAGGAGATTAAAACAGGGTCAATCAAACTCCTTCCCTGGAGTTGAATACAAGAGATTATTAGGAGATTTTCCCTTTTCATTGGCATAGGATAATGAAACAGTACGAATCTTGGTCCCTAGTACCATGTTCCTCATTGCAGGAAAATGGTTACATACACAGAGCAAATGGAGCCACTGGGATGACAGACAGGTGTAAACTGTACATTCCGGTTATAATGACCATCAATGTAGGTTCCCAGATTCCTGATTCTTAAAGTGGATCCTGCAGGTCTGGGAGTTATCCTAGAAGCCAGTCCCAAGAGTACAATGAATCCTCTTTTTGGCATACACTGCTTTGAGTTGGATTTTTGTCACTTGCAATGGAAAGAGTTTCAACTAATAAACTCACATTTATAGAGCATTTGAGAGTTAGCTAAGTGTTTTCACATTTGTGATACTATTTGTGCCTCACACACAAGACTCATTCTCTGTCTATCTAGCAGGGAGAGGAGAGCATTTTCTCAAGGGCATGTGTGAAAACAGAGACACAGAGTGGCTGAGGTTAAATGAGCATCCCAACACCACCCCCAAATCTTAACAACTGCAGAACTTCTCCCTAGAACAGTCAAAATAGCCCACAAGAGGCATCATAGTAAAATAATAGAATCACAGTAAACACCTAGGGAGTGTATACCCTCTGCCAAGTTCTGCTCAAGTGCTTTGTATATATTCACTAAAAAAATCTTCCCAACTTATGACAATAGGTAAAATTATTTTCTCAAGTGAGGAAATAAAGGTAAATATCCCAAGATCTTCTAGAAAATTAGGAGCAGAGCTAGGATTAAAATTCAGAGTCCTGATGCTCAATTACCACACCATAGAGAAACAGGAAGAAATTCCTATACTTCAACACAAATGTACCCCATACATGACTGGGATGCAGGGGGACCAGAATCCTAATCCTGATCTAACTGATGTAATGGTCTTTATTCTGAAGTGGCACCCAGGACTCCCTCTCACTCTAGATGTTGACCTGCAGTGCCAGAATTAAAACCAGTTTGTGCTTTAAGCCAGGGCTCATGTCTCCAGATATACTCATGTAATGCATATTAAATGAGCATTTCTTCTATGTCATAGCACTTTAGGAAGCTATTTGGAATGAAGAATAGGGATGATGCGCAAGAAGACTTATGGAATTACAGATCTATTCTTATCCTTAAGATGAGATTCATATTCAAACATAGCATTGGGGATTGAAGAACTGGGGAAGAAAAGCCATCTGCAGTTTATTAGGGACAGACAAGAAACCTCCCCTCACTAACCTCAGAAGCCAACTTAAAAATATGCTAGTTCACAGTTCATGGCAAAAGTTGGATCTATCATACCCAAATCTCTTTTGTTCCAAGAGTGCATGTGGTAAGAATGGTAAGGACTTGTTTATTTCATAGCTTACCAGTAGTAAGTGTGGGCCAAGGGGTTTTTCTCTGTCCCTTTTATGTCCTGCTACTGAAAAAGGCAGAATACTAAAAAGGAATCTCTGGGTCCAGAAAAGATGGATTTTTACAGCAATGAGAAAACTATTCATCATTGTTTTGGCAGAGAATAACATAATATTTAAGAACAAAATTCACCTTACAATTTTCAGAAATATGATATCAAAGAAAGAAACATAAAAATAAAAATTATTTTAAAAGCTTTCACAAATTTCAAAATCCTTTCTGGATCACATTTGTTTCTCAAGATTTTAAAATTTGTTCATGTGTATTCTGAGGAAGGACCTCTGCCTCTGGGACCACCACAATGCAACTCACCTTGATGCCAAGACTGAATGAAAGAACATACACAGGGACACCCAAGGGCCACTCCTCCAGGCTGGGAGAATTGTTGAAGTGTAAGATGAACAACAGAAGTCACCTTAGCTCAATAAGGGCAAATTGTCCATTTTAGAAAGAGAGGTAGACCTATTTATTATGCTTTAGGTAAAGAAGGTGCTAATGAAAACAGTTGGGCAAAAGCAACACTTTATCTTTCACTGAAAACTAGGTATTATTTTTCCCTTCTAATACAAGTTTATTGAGGTTCAGAGTATGAACTCATTTAACCAAGGTCAAATAGCAAGTAATCGGTACATCTGGAAAGATGAGTTTTCTACACTGCAAGGATCCTGTGTCCATCATTTATAAAATCTACCATATTTTCTTTCTTCAAAATGGCACCTCCCTTTGTATTCCATGGCGTGGTGGTTGGCAGCATCGACCACCATTCATCAGGGAGACATTCATGATGTCTCACCTCCCTATTTTAGTCAATCACCAATTCCCACAGACCCGAGTTCTGTGCTCTTCTCAAAACCTCCCAAAGTCCTGACCTCCCATACCTATCTAGATCATTGTTAATGCCTCCATTCTGATCTCTATCCCCTTGTTTTTTCTGTCCCCATAGAGCACCAATAGAATAAATTCTATCCCTTCCCTGCTGGATGCCCTACACACCTCCACATCAGGATAGAGTGTAAGCTTCTTGGTTGAGTTCACAAGACCCTCTCCCTCTGGTCCTGCCTCCTGTCCTCAGCTTCTCTCTCCCTGCCTTGATATACTCCACCATCACAAATTGCTCCTGGCCTCACCCATCTGCATGATTCTCACCTCTGGGTTTGTTCAGGGTTCTCCTCAACCTAGGCTGCTGCGTCCCCTGCTCTTTCTTCACATGGTTGGCTCCTCATCCTTTAATGCTAAGCTTGGTCATTTCTTGCTCTACTTGTGTGTTTTTATGAAAACTTACCCTGAACACCTATAAGCCCTTGCTTGATAGTCCATCCAGCATGACCTGTGCTTCTTGGTACATTCGCCATGTTGATCCTAATCTATTTATGCATCTCTCTCCTTGACCAGAATACTAAATCCTTTAAGAAATATCAATCCTTCTGCAGAACCACATGTTTCCAAAAGGAGATACCCACCACAAGATCCTTAGTCACCTTGTTTGCAGAGCCCATTGATGAAAATCTGTCTGGTGTTTGAAGTGAGCAATGCCAAGCTATGTTCTGTTTGAATGAGAAAATGGGAAATAAATTGATAACAATGTCTCAGCCACTAGCACTTACTCTAAATGACTCAAAGTTATTTAAAGAGGGGAAGAAAGGATTGCCAAAGACAAATATTCTCCTTGAGTCTTGCATTTTTCGGAATCTCATGCTCCTTAAGGAAGAGCATTTATAGGAAATGTCAGATCCATTTTAAAAGATTTTCCTCTTTTCAGGTATTGACGTCCTATTGCCTAGGAAATAAAATGCAAAATGTGAGCTCTTCAGCCAGGCATTCAAGGATCTGCATCATCTGACTCAAGGGTATCTTTTGAGTCCTAAGATCTACATTTTCTCCCTCAGAACATCCCATGGTCACACACTATGCCTTCTGTGCCCATTCCTCTCCTTGTTTCCCCTTTCACACCTGCACAGGTAACAGATGTGCACAGGATAAAGCTGAAGGAGGGCAGTCAGTTCATAGTCAGAACTGATGATCTTACCATCAGTTCTTTTTTCCATAGGAACAGAGAAAGAATGGTCTTCCAAATAGCCTTGTGGAGATGTTTCTCTTCAATCTGTTCTTCTCAGGAAATCCATCATATGGTTCAGACTAGACCTACATGACACTTCGGCCCCCTTTCATCCTCTGTAAATGACAACAATACCTGTTCTCACTTGGTCAAAAAGGACTAAGATTTATTCTGTCCTACTGTGTGCCAAATAAAGCACCTAGCTTGTGCCATTTGACCTTCCTATCAAACTTCACACATGAGACATGATAAGACTAAGAGGAAGCTAAGGCTCAGAGGAATTATATAGCTAGGCTTTTTCATATCAAATTAAATTTAATGAAGTCAGTGAGGTAGTAGATGAGAAAAACTCTTGGAAGAATCTGAAGATTCAGGCAACCACAAAATTGCACTGCCACTATTATTACAAGGTGCTCTTTATATTGTCAGAGACTAGGAGAACATAATTGTCAGAAAAAAATCCCAGAGATATTCATCCTTTTAACACCAGAATTAAGAGATGAGAAAAGGCAGCCAGTGAAAATTTCAGAAGAAATGGAGCCTGGTGATGGGACGTGTTGAGTTCTGGAGCAAGGACACGTGGAGCAATGCAATCTGGAGGAGCAGGGTGTGGCTGCACACAGAAGGGGCTTGGCAGGGAGGCCTGAGGAGCAGCAGGCTTTATAGTAAATGAATGTTTCCAAGCATCTGAGCCATGGGGGCATCTGGCCCAGAAGAAGTTCTTGGAACCAGGGGCTGTAAAAGGAGGCAAAAATAAGCAAAAACTAAAATAAATCATGGGCTCCATGTGCTGGGGCTCACAGGAATGCTTTGACTTGGGAGCCACTTTTTACATTGGCACTAGGATTTTTCCACAGAAGTCCTATCCCAAGCTGCAATTTCTTACTTGAGAGTTACTGGGAATCATGTTGGAAACAGGTTTACAAAATAAGATTATTTCACCACATTACCTGAAAAGCCAAGTCTACCTAATCTTCCTTAACCAGAAGAGTATATGTCAGCTATTTATCCAGTGGCTCTCAGCCTCAAGGGTCCCCACCCACTCTGTACTCTTTGATGCTGGTGCTGGTATTCTGAAAAGACTCCCCAGACTCCTTCCTGGCTCACTCCCCATCAGAGTTCTTCAACAGGAAAAACCGACAGAGACTGGAAGACTGCAAGATGAGGAAGATTTGCTTCCTAGTTCCAGATTTTGTCAGATGTCCTCCAGAAGTAAATGATAGCTGAGTTTTCATCTAGCTTCTACCAACATTCTCAGCACCCATCTTGGGATGCCTCATTAGAGACCAATACAGCTGGTCTTCCACGTCTGAGCTCAAGTGTTCAGGTCCCATTCTCAGAATTTTGAGCACTTGCTAGATGGGCACCCACTGAGGTCAGAGTAACAGCCTTGGGACACTCACGCTTCAAGATGTCTAAGCCCTGACCATGGGGCACCCATCACAGAGACTGAAGCACCAGTTACAAGATACTCCCCCTAAGAAATATGAGAATAAACTATGCCTGATTCCTCCCCTGAGCTCCTCAGTTCTCCTAAAACTACCTATATTACTGTCTTCCATGATAGCTAGCTATCTCCTGAAGTTACTAATGTTAGAAATACCTCAGCATTCATAATTTGCTATATTGATGTGCTAACACATGTGTAGTCAATCCCCTATATTAAATCTCCTCTATTTGAAATTCCTGTTAACAACAAATCCCACTATTATGGATAATTATAATAAATAAAATAAATAAATATTTTTAATTTTTTTCATTTTATTTGTTCTATCTAGTTGTACATCACTGTAGAACACTTTTATACAATTTGCTAGATCATACATAAATGACGGGTAATCTCTCATTTTTCTGATTATACATATTGCAGGATCACATTGATCATGCAGTCATGCATGAATGGGGGTAATAATGTCTGCTTCACTCTACTAATAAAGAAATTCCTGATGCTCTTTCCATTTTCCTAACTGGGACCTGACAGATATAGAGGGAATCCATATCCTAAATACATTTTTGTCAAGTGTTTAACAAGGAAAATTATTTAGAAGTAGAATTTTACTTTCTAGAAGAAAGAACTACCATATCAAATCATGTTCCTCAATAATAAGAGATAGTATACTGGTCCATTGATACAAAAGTTCTCAAACTTCATTTATTCTTGAACGAATGTGATCTGGGCCCCGGAAATCATGAGGCCAGAAAGTGGAAGGGAAACTGCTGGGATCAGAGGAGGAACACTCCTGGGCATGGAGCTGAAGAACCCCCTGTCAGCGTGCAAGATCTAGCAGAATTATCAGCAGTCTTTATACCTCTTGAAATTCTTGCATGTGTGCATTATTGCCTTTATTATCATTATTACTATTTGCAGACAATCATCTACAACATTGTGAATTTAAAAAGAAAGTTTGTAATGGGATATAGGGCACAGATCCTGATAGGAGTGGGCTAAGGAAAGAAAGAGCAGAAAGGAGGTAGAAATAGGAGAGGAGATGCTGTATTACCAACTATGAACTTCAACACAAGTTCCAGGTTGGGGAGGGATTCAGGGAGGGCAAGTTCAGTGGATTGACTAAAGGATGTGGCACTGAAGAGGATATGAACCATGCGCCCCTTGTAAGGAATGGGGCTGTCAGTACTCTTCTTATCTATCAGGCGTGGAAGGAAGACAGCCTGAGCTACAGAGCAATTACTTTGTAAAAATATCTCTTAGAAATAGATCATGAATCCTCACAAACTCCCCAGACTCTAGATTCCTCCAGGACAATGTCTTTGTTCTCTCCCATTGATGTGACTCAGATATCTCATACCCATTAGACACTCAAAGCAGTGAATTTATTACTTAACTGAGTGATCAATGGACTAATGTTTATAATGTATAAATACTAATTTTGTCACCAAAATTATACATGGTGTGAAGTCATCTGTATCTGATCAAGTGTAAGGCACTTTGATGGCCTTCTGCCATGTGTTTCTTCACTTGGTGTAGTGTAGGCACCTTCCTTTGTCAGTTCAGGACAAAGGCATTAAAGTTACAAGATTAAAAAGCAGAGCAGAGTCTTGACACAAGATTATACTACATATCACTATATATTTGAGCCACTTGATTAATGGCTTAGCAGGTTGATGCTTGAAGAGGCAAAATGACTTTCCCAAGATCAAGTAGTGAGTGGCTAGTAAAGCTGGGTATTCCAGTGGGTGTCCTGACACCCCCATCCCCAGGGTTCTGACACCTGACCCTGTCAAGACAGGGAAAGGTTAGGTGACTGCTAATACCAACCCAAGGACTAGACTCTGTGGAAGGAGAACAGGCCCTTCCGAATGCTGTGTGTAAGAGTGCCCACTCTGCCACAGTGTTCCTTCTGCCCCTGCTACTCTACTGTACTGAGTTCAGAGGGTGCTAAGAAAAGGTGGTAGGTGAGACAGCAGAAGTCAGCCAGGGTATTAAGCAGCAAAAGAACTAATTAAGCCAATAGCTGCCAGGATTGGAGGTAGCTGCTAATGAAAATCAGACACAAGCCCTGGCAACTCCCTAATGCCAGGGAGGAAAGGATCTGGCACCACTACTCTCAGGATTGCCTGCAATATGTTTTCCTTAAAAAGAAAAATTCATCACCAAGCAGATGTGAATGACCCTCCATTTCCTTTCCTTTTCTACCTTGTAGAATAGTGCCATCAGAAAACACTGAGAAGGTCCAATGTGGTTGCACTATCGAAAGGGGGCAGATCAATATTGGGGCTTGGCCAGGTGATGATGCCTGCTTCAGTCAATCACACCCCTCTGACCCATTGGCACCTGCAACCAGGGCATCAGGTCCTCACCACCACCCCTTTTAAGAGAACAGACCTGAGTGGAGCCTTTTTCTGAGACATGAAAGGGGAGTGATTCATTTGAAGATGACAAATGAAATTATCGGGGTACTTCTGCTGCATATATCACATTGAGAATGGCAGGGATACAATGAAAAGAGAAGAAAAAGTAGAATTAGAGCAAAACTCTACTCCCATTTTCAAACTAGGCTAAGTAATTACTCTCTCTGAGCCTCATTCCCTACATCCATAAGATGGAGATTGAATTTACTCTTATTAAGGACTTTTGTGAGAGTGAGAGAAGAAAATCTATGTAAAATACCAACACTTAGGAGGCACTGGCAAGAATCCTCCATTCTCTTCCTTTGGAAAAATAACCCAGAGGCTACCACAGTGACTACCTAGGAAGCACATCTTATTTTTAGTGAAAGACTAAAGTTTTTAAATTATGTAAATGATCACAACTGAGCTAAACCCTGGGAATATAGCAATGGACAGGTTCAAGCTCCTGCCCATCAAAAGAAAGTCAAAGGGAGACTGAAAAGAGGCAATAAGACTTTAGGAACGTAAATATTTGGATGTAACAAGTAGAAATTACTATGGAATATGGATAAGGATCACTTAGCTCGTCTTCTGGAGTCAGGGGAGGGTTCTGAGAGGCAGTGATCTCTAAATGAAGAACCGAGGGATCCATAGTGTTATCCATAAAGAAAGAAGGAAAAGACGAGTGGGAGATGTCTGGGAATTCATTCACTCACTGAATGAACAAGTATTCAACATGTTCTATGCACCACTGACACCAGGGACAGAGTATTGAACAAGGCAGGCTGGGGCTTTGATCATGGTTGACCAATGATACACGTTTGACAAAATATCAGGAAGTGATCCACATCATGAAGAAATGAAAGCAGACTTGGGAGGAGAGGAATTCCTTTAGGCTCATTGGTCAAAGAAGACCTCTCCAAGGAAGTGTCATTTCAATTGAGAGAGGAGACGAAGCCAGCCAGGTAATGATGGAGACCAGTAACTTGCAGGCAGAGAGAAGCACTAGTGCCTAGTTCTCACATTCAAAGCAAGTGTGGCATGTCCTGGGTACAGGAAGGTGTGCATGGCTGTTGAAAGGAGGCTAAGGAGGACACAAAATGGTGGGAAGAAGGAGGACGGGGCCAGGTTCTTAGGAGCGAGGCATCTGAATTGTGTTCTCAATGCAATGGGAAGACATTGTGGGTCTTCACAGAGCAGAGCTGGGGTCTGTATTACTTCTTTGAGTTCTCTAATGTCATTGTGAGAGTAGAAAACATAATATATGCAAAAAACACACAGCACATGATACAACCCAGTCTGTGAAGAGGGAAGGAAGGAGAGATGGAGGGAAAGGTGAAGGGAAGAGAAGGGAAAGGAAGAGGAAAGTAGAGGGGGAGAAATCCATTTAGTCTAGCTGAAGAAGAAATTTGGGAAGAATCTGTATCCAAGGGCAATGTCGGATAGGTTGCTGGGACTCTACCTTCCAGAAAAGTATGTGTCATAATGAGGACTTGGGCTGTAACCTATAGATGCTATGGAGGAATTTATAGAGGGAAAGTCCTATTTCTGTTTTAGAAATGTCAGGGATGGAGATGACTCCAGAAACTAGAGCTTGGCTGGAAACCTTCCTCCCTCAGTGGCCATATCTCTGCTGTGCAGGTAGCCACTGGGAATGAGCAGGTAGGTAAGTGTGAATGAGCAGAGGCGGGGAACTGCACCAAAAGGAAAGGAAACTGGGCCTGTGGGTGCAGAACAAGTCAGAAACCCCAGCAGAACTCTGGGGCAGTGTGCAGACCTCCCACAGCCCTCCTGGGCCGTGAGTGCCCTGAAATTTCACATCCCCCTCAGTGGGACTGATGGAAGAAGCCACAGAGTGGTCTGAGCTGGGAGAGACAAGACTGATTATTATCTCCTCCAGGCCTATCATTTTACAGATGAAATTAGTCTCCTTATTCCCATCAGCCATATGGCTCTGAGGTTAGTTTCTCCAAGGGCTCAACCACAAAGACAGGCTAGTTATTTTTTTTAGACCAGAGATATTGCCTAAAATGATCGTCTCTGTCCCCACCACAAATAACCTGCTTTTGTTCCTCAGTCTAAAATGCCATGGGTTGCATACTTCATTTCCCATGATAGGACTTCCTCCTTCAGCAAGCGAGCCACATAACGCCTAAGAAGACAGGTCTCTGAGTGGCCCTGCGGGGAACGAGGGTCTACTGACATAGAGCTTTGCTTTTTACAGTACATTGGACTAGGAATCAGGTCATGTTCCTTCCTGGCTCTGCCCCAATTCACTGTTGCTGGGATTTGGGGGAATGGGGAAAATGAATTCCACATAACATCGGGTTCACATGTTCATGCGGGGCTCAGAGATCACTGTCAACCCCTTTTTACATAAAACACTCTATTTAGTCATCTGTAAGACATTAATAGAACACCAACTAAGTGCCTATCACTCTGCTCATCACTGATTCCATGAGAACATAGAGACTTGCCTTAGGAAACTTGCAATTTAGTGATTTTTATTGAAATTAAGAAAACATGAATAAAAGTTAAGATCTGAAAATACATGAGCATTAATCTCAAACTTTCCTCAGAGATTCATAATGTTTTACAACTGTCTATACTATCGAAGAGAATAACGTGAGCTCTTAAAGAACTGAATTGTACTTGGCAAACTCAGTTCTTCAAGTCGTCAATCTTTTACTTTTGGTTGCTAACATAGAACTTAAGTGCCTAGGGATCGTATATTGTGATAAAATACATGGCAGTTCTGGCAAAGGGTTGCAATAGGGAATTACATTTATGCCTGCGAATAGTGATCACATTTCTGATCTCATTTTAACCATTATTATTGGACCCATTTTATTTGTAGGGGAACTAAAGTCTAGGGAAAGTCTAAACTTCACCAAGCTCACTAACTTAGTTACTGAGCAATAATTTCCATCATCCTCAATATCACCATTGCCATCATGGTTAGTACTGGCATCTTATAGTAGTGGTTACCATCCATTCATGAATTTACTGAATAAACATGAGCCTGATACCTACTGTGTACAAAGTTTTGAACAAAACACAGTTCCTACCATCAAGGAGTTCCAGGCTCCATGAATAAAGAACTGTTCACTAATTGATAAGCATTGAGTTTGCTATTATGCGTAATGTCCTGCTATGAATATTTGTGCTCAGTTTTTGGGTAGTCACGCTTTCAGACACTAGATATTATTTAATTTGTAAAAAGGATTGAAGTATGGCTGCATGACCAATGTGAACCTGCAATATGTATAATCAGAAAAATGAGAGATTATACACTCCATTTATGTATGATCTATCAAAATGTATAAATGCATTCTACTGTCATGTGCAACTAATTAGAACAAATAAAATAAAGGGATTTTTAAAAAGAAAACATTTTTAATTGCTGGACAGCAAATAAATCTTCCTGATACTGGTAAAAAGGTTGAAATACTGATATAGCCTATATAACATGAACAAACCTTGAAATCGGCATGGTAAGTTAAAGAAGTCAGACAAGAAAGGGCAAATATTGTATAATTTCATTTATATAAAATATCCAGAATAGACAAAATCCATGGGGACAGAAAGTAAAGTGTTCTTTGTGAAGGGCCCGATGGAGGGACTCCAGGAGTGACTTTTTAGAAGGACAGAAGTTCCCATTAGGATATCATAAATGTTTCAAAACTCTATAATAGTGATGTTGCACAATCTGTGACTATACTAAAACCCACTTAATTATATGCTTTAAAATGAAGAATTTTATGTCATGTAAACTGTGATTCAATAAAACATAAAAATAAAAATTTTAAAATAAATTCAAGTGTTGTTTTACTCAGATGTTTTGCTGCTGTGATCAAATGACCTGACAAGAACAAGTTCAGGAGGAAAAGTTTATCTGGGGTCTCACAGGTCCAGAGTTCTCTGTCCGTGGACAGCCGGCTCCACTCCTCAGGGGCCAAGGTAAGGCAGGGCATCCTGGTGGAAGAGTGTGGGGAAGGCATACAGCTAAGAGCATGGCACTAGGAGGAGAGAGAGACGGAGAGAGAGGCAGAGAGGGCACTCTAAACCCTCCTGCATTGTCTCACACATGATCTTTGGGGGGAAACCCAATATTTAAACTATCACATGTGAAAATTATGGTGGAAAAGCTGTAGGCCACTGTGGGGATTATCAGTGCTATGGATATAACTTCCATTTTATTGAGAGCCTATTATATCCTTCATGTTCTATCAAATGAATGGATTGTTTTATTTCATCGAATCACTTATTCATTCAGTGACAATTAGGGAGGGGTGGCTTAAAATATATCAGTCGCTGGTTGGCATTGGGTATATGGCTCTTAACAAAAACAAGGTCTCCGCCCTAATGGAACGTCTGCTTTACTCAAGAGAGGAGTGACAACCTGGAACTGTGACAAGGAAGCATGGGATAGAATCAAGCAGAACACAGTCAGGAGGAAGGGGAGTTGAGGAGTCTTCTCTTCTGTGAGATGGTAACGGAAATCATCCCTGAAGATTGATATGTGAGCAAAGACCTCAACGAAGGAAGAGAATGAGCCACGTGAAATCCATACCATGGGTGTTCCAAACAGAAGAGGTTAAAGTTCTAGAGTAGGAACGAGTTGGCATTCTGGGGGAATAGCAAGAAAGTCTGCAGGGCTGCAGCAGAGACAAGAAGAAGAGAAAAGCAGAAAAGAAGCTCAGAGGGACAAACAGTGCTCAGTGCTGTTGGAAATTTACAGAAGATATACTCATGGCTTTGGCTTCTGTCATGCTGGTGAGGATTCAGAGAGGAGAGTTTTGATTCAATTTGTTTTCAGAAGGTTACCCTTATCACTGTGGAAAGAAGACGGAAGGGAGGATACTGTCATGTATGACTAAATACAACAAAAATCATTTAAAAAAAAAAGGAGCAAAGGTAAGGTCTTCCTGGGAGACCAACATTCACCTCATACCTGTTACCTAGGGAAAGACCAGAGAGGAGGCAAGCTTCAAGGTGGCAGAAATCAGCAAGTCTATTTGGTACAGGTCCCCAATATTAGACATCAAGCAGCAACAAGGAGGGGACTGAGCTCAGAGAAAATGCCCATGTTAGAGGTTGAACTTGGGGATCCACAACATAGAGATTCTACTTAAAGTCATGGAGCTGAATGGAAATACCTAAGCAACCAGAGAGAAGAGAAGAAAGAAAGGAATGGAAATGCAGGGGAGAGGAGGACCCAACCCTCAGAAACTCTATGGCTTGGTAACCAAGCAGAAGGTCAGGAAGAAACTACTAAGAAGAAAAGTCTAGAATACCAGGGATACAAGAGGGGAGAGTGGTATCACCTGAAACAAAGTGTAGTAAGTGTTTTAAGAAGAAGTCCGTGATTAACTGGATCAAATGGTCCTGAGAAGATGGATAAGTGAGGAGAAAAAAAAAGTAACCATTGAATTCAGCACCACGAAGCCACTTGTTAAGACTGAGCAGTAGGCTGAGGGTGAGGCTGTTTGATAATGCTGGAAAAGGTGTGTCAGAGGCATGCCAGAAACCTGCCTAAGGAATGGCTCAGGAAAGTGTGGAAGGGCTCACTGGTGATGCTGAGGGCATGTGTAATGGTTCATTTGAATTGTCGACTTGATTGGATTAAGAGATGCCAATGATTAAGAGGCCTCTGGGTGTGTCCATGAGGGCGTGTCTAGGAATGATGGGCATGCGGAATGGGAACTGAAGTGGAACCTCTCCCTAAGTGTGGGCAGCATCGCCCAGTAGGACAGAATAAAAGCTGGAAGAACAAGGAAGCAAATGCAGATGCAAGCTCGGCTTTTCTTGACCAGGTTCTTGATTGCTGCTTCATCTGAGCATATTGGGCTCTTGCTTCTTCACTCTTCCAAAGCAGACTCGGCCAGTGATTCTTCAGGTAGTTTCCAGAAGCCTTGGTCTTGGACTAGGTAGCACTGTTGATCCTTCTTTTTCTGGGGCTTCCACCTCTTGGACTGCGCAGCTGCTGGTTCTTCCAGCTCTCCAGCTGCAGACGGCCATTGTGGACTACCCAGCTTCTGGTCACATAAGCCAATCTCATAAATCCCCTTTTATAATCATACTTCCTGTTGATTCTGTTCCTCCAGAGAACTCTAAGAGAGTGTGTTTCAGTCTTTAAAAACTTAAAGGGAGATCTTCAGCAGCATTGTATTTTCATCCTACAATGGATATACACAAAAAGAGAAGGTCAGAAGTAAACATGTTTGAAAAAAAAACCTTGAAAGCATACAGTGACGGGTAGTAACAAAATTTAGAGGTTAACCCCCTGCGTGCATGTCCAAGAGGCCACTGTGATGACAGAAGCCTCATTGAGAGGAAGGCAGAACTGCAGCAGCTGAGCTTTTTGATGAACCTGGAAGAGCAACTTGGGGGATGGCTGGTGATCAAAGGAAGGGAGGGCCACCAGATGGATAGCCTGGTTGCATACTTCCCAAAGCAGCTGTGATTTATTTTTGTGGTGAAGGGGACACCCCATCCTTAGTACTCTGGTCACCACTTTTCACTTAGGAAAAAAAAAAAATAAACGAAGTACTCAAGGGAAGAGTTTGGGGACACAGATGAGAGATGGTAAGTTTGAGAGTTCAGAATGAGCAGATTTGGGAGAGGAAGAAGAATGAGAGGGGTTCAAATCAAGAGCCACCTGGGCTGTCAGGATGCCAATGCATGGCCAATGTGCTGGATTTATAACAACTGACTAAAATGAGCATATGAGGTTTGAGGGGTTGATCTCATGGTCTTTTAGATAAAGATGAGTAATAATAATTGTAGCCAGCCTCATGGGGGTGGTCCCTGTTATGGTATAGATATGAGGCTTTGTCCAAAAGCTCATGTATGAGACTATGCAAGAGCATTCAAGGCAAATAATTAGGTTAAAAAGGTGTAACCTAATCGATGTCTTAATCCACTGATATGAGTGGTAACTGTAAGCAGGTAAGGTGTGGCTGGAGGACGTGAATCACTGAGGATGTGCCTCGGGGTTTATATTTAGAATCCTGGTGAGCAGAGCTCTCTCTGCTTCCTGGTGCCATGTCCTGAGCTGCCTTCCTCAGCCCCACCCCTCTGCCATGATGCTCTGCCTCCCCTCAGGCCCAGAGCTATGAAGTCAGACAAATGTGGGCTGAACTTCTGAAACTGAGTTCCAAATAAATTTTCCCTCCTGTAAGTGTGGTTGTCAGGTTGTTTGGTCACAGTGATAAAAAGGCTGACTGAGGCAGTCCCTTCAGGGATTTGCTGAGGTGGTGCTAAGTGAGTGGCGCTAAGGCAGTGAGTTGAGTCCTTGATTTTACCATGAAATCACAGAACTGTCATCCTGTAGGTGCCACTGTGGTGGTGCCGAACCCTGAGCCTCCCCAGCAGACTGTCCAGTACAGTGTTACTGGGAGAAAGCCCAATAGCCTGGATTGTTAAACCATTCTACAGAAAGAAATTGAGACCTCCAGGTGCTTATAAGTTCAAATAGTTAGGACGGGTGAAAACTGGTCTCTAACTCAGACTCTCGGACTCCTCAGCCTTGATCAGCTTTCTTACTCCAATTCCACAAGTGCTGATATTGCAGCTCCAAACCCAACCTGGACAGGGTCCCCGGGCTGCTCACTGAGCAGCTCCATTCTCACTCTGCTCCCTCCTAAGAACATCAGGCAGTCCCTCTGTTGCCATGGCAAACTGTGGGCCATGTGGCCACCCTGACAAAGGGCTACTGTGCCCTCTGACTAAATCCTGCTCACAATGTGTGATTACCACATGCAAACCCAGCTTGGACTGGCTCCCTGAAGATCAGTTGGCTGTCTTCATGAGAAAAGCTTTTTATTCTTCCAACTAAGCATTTTCTTCTACTGCAAGAAAAGAGAGAGAGAGGCAGATTCTGGAAGGTCCTCACCAACAAACCCTTAGAAACTGCACTTTCCTGATGTCTGTTCTTTGCCCTATGAGGGAAGCTGCTCTGGGAAGGTGTCCTGATTTAGGTGTCAGAGATAGTAAGAAATCATCAGGTGGGTCATAGTTCAAAGGTAGAGCAGACAGGTCCTGTGGTGGGAGTGCATGCTGGGAAGGCAATTGATCAGCCAGCAGAGAGTTGCCAAGTCCAGGTAGGAGAAGCCTGGTGAGCAGGGAGGGGGCAAGTTTAGGGGTAGAAATTTCAAGGTACATTTTATTCAGGTTCAGTTTGGCTTATTTTTTTAGATATGCAAGTAGAAAGGACCTGTAGATGCTATAGATGTCTAGAACTCGGAACACCATGTGAATGATGGCATCACTCACTAAATGCCAGTAACACTATTCCCACTGGGTTGTGATAACCAAAATCATCTCCAGACTTTGCCAAGTGTTGCCTAGTGGCAAAATCACCCCTGGTTGAGATTCCCTGACGTAGTTATAACCAGTGTTAGCCACTTGCTACAGAAGCTCCTGGGCTTATTTCTATGCATTTACCTGTAGATATATTTGAATGTATGGTTTTTTTTCTATTTCACATATGTACTTTACAATGTATCAATTTACACCTAGATTATTTCATGTGGAATATCTAAATCTACTTGTACATAGGTATCATTTTTTAATATGGCATAGCTTGCTATGGATTGGACATAATCAGTGTACCTACATCAAAATTATTGGGACTTTGTTGTCAGAGTTGTTGTTTTGCAATTGAGCTAAGTTTGCAATGAATGCCCTAACACATATTTCTTTTTTTTAAATATTTTTTCATTTGGTTTTATTTTTAAATTTTTTTTATTTCATTTGTTCTAATTAATTGTATAGGACAGTAAATTGCATTTATACATTTTGATAAATCATGCATAGATGGAGTGTAAGCTCTCATTTTTCTGATTGTACATATTGTGGGATCACATCAGTTATGCAGTCATATATGTACATGACGTAACAATGTCTGTTTCACTCCACTATCATTACTTTCTTTCAAAGAGAAAAAAGTGGAATTGTTGGTCACAGGTTATAGCATTTTTAAACTTAATAAATTTTCCTCAGGTAGATTGCTTATTTAAATAGCTACAATAATTTCCTCCCAGTATCTAGGCTCCTTTGCAATTTGACTTTGTAGCTTCTCCCCTTACTTCTCCGCCTCTCAGTTTGGGGCTGGCTTTGTGACTTGCTTTGATCAATAGGATGCAGCTCTAGGCAGAGTCAGGAAAATGCCTAAGTCACCATCTTGCCCTCACATCTTCACAATCCTGACCCAAGTAATAGTCAAGTACACAGGAGATGCAGTATCTAAGGCAGTCATAAGTGTACAGGAGATTGAGGGGAAGGGGATCAAGGAAGTGAGTCCAGAAAGCAAGGAGTTTAGTATTTCTCAGGGCAACCAATCTCCAAGGTTGGTCAGGAGTGCTGATCAGGCATATCAGGGACCCATACAAAGCAAGAATCTTCAGGTTCCCTTTATTCCAGGGCAGGGCTCATTACGCCTAAAACTCTGTCCCTCCTCTTTGTGAGTATATTGTAGGGAAGTCTGACTGAGACTCTGCACGGCTATGCAGTGAGATGAACAAGGGCAAGGTTATTTATCAAGTTCCCATGGAGGAATCTAGTCCTGGCCTGACCTAACCACCCATGTAGGTAGGAGTCTATTGAAAGTATATAATCTTTTTCAGAACATAGAACATATCTCAGATAATTGGCTTAAGTAGGAATTAAAGAACACATTTCTTTGGAATAAGAGATATGGGAAGCAGTTAGTTTTGGCTTTGGGTCAAATCAGAGGGTGGAGGGCAAAGTTTTGAGAAGCTTTGGGAAAGAAATCGGGCAGCTTCATCCCTCTGCCTCCCTCCTGCTGCGCCAGGATGTCTCCTCGGACATCTGAAACACCCTGTCGCGCTATTCAGCTTTGCTCAGAACTGGTGCTCGGCATCAGTTAGTGGAGTGGCTGGGAACACCCTTGTTGTTGGCTTCGTCCAGGCTCCTCCTCCACCTTCTCTTACACTCCCTTCTCTCTCTTTTGGGTTTTTCTTTTTCAATAGGAAAGAGCATTTCTCTAGGAAGCACAAAGAGTCTAGTTCATGGTTTAGTCAATTTGGGGATGAATAGCAGCAAGGCTGCCTTGGGCTCTTGCTGCAAACTCGTCTGTGCATTACGTAAGGGAGACGTGTGAAGACATCCACTGCAAAATTACTTGAAATATGAGAGCAGAGGGAGGGAGAAAGGAGAAACAAAGATAGAACACACTGTGATGTATGCCTTCTACAGAGGATCATGCTGCATTTTCAAAACAAAAGCCTGGCAGCTTCCTGTGTACCAGTATGCCTGCATGCCCCCCAAAGCATAGGCTTTCAAAATAAGCAAGAAAAAATATACATATAACAGCACATATGAGATATAGAAAAAAGAACATGCTCTATTTGCAAATATATCTACAGGGAAATTTAGAAGTAGGTCCCTGAGCTAATACGCTGAATGGATAACACAGGTTCCTGTTAGTTCATTGCATCTCAATTTGTGCCAATTTCCCCACCAGAGGGGATCCGCCAAAGCCTGGAAACCCTGTTGGTTATTGAAGCAAGGGGTTGGGCAAAAGGGGACTGTGAATGGTGCTACTGGCATTTAGTTTAGTTGTTTAGTTTAGTTTAGTTTTTGGAATCCAAAAAAGTTGCTTAGTATTCTACAATGCACTAGGGAGCCCTCCCCAGCAAAGAATGTTCTGGCCAAAAATGCCAGTAGTGCTGAGGTTAAGAAGCCACACTCCCTTTAGGCAAAGAGAGGACAACATTAGGAAATGGATTTTAAAAAGAAGTTATTTATATACAATGTTTTAGACCTTTCTAAGAAAATGCAGTTGTGCATTACTTTCATAATTATACAATGATTAAAAATTAGCCTTCAGTAGATTTCCAGTGGCAACAGAGGACTGGTTTTACTTGGTCCCTCCTCATCTCTCCCAGATCCCTTAGCACACATCCTTCATCTTAGACACACTGAAGTATTCATAGTCATCAAGGTGTCTTTGTACTTGGTAGTTACCCTTTTTATATACAGTGCTCCCTCCCCCCAGAAATCACCTCTCCTTCCTCTTTGCCTAGTGACATCCCATTCATCCCCTAGATGGAGGTACCATCATCTGTCTTCCCCAGGTGAAGCTGCTGTCTATCCTCTCTCTGCCATCTCTACATTGCCTCCTGCTATTATGAAGTCCTGGCACGTTGACATGGGAAAATTGACTTTGCACAACAAGCACTAATCAGGGGTCATCCTGGCTTCCTGAAGACCCCACTGAAACACACTCAAAGGACGGATGCTATGTCACAAAAGCTTAAAATATGAGCCCTTGCCTCAAGAGAATTAAGGATTATCTTGGTATCAAGCATACTACCTCATGTGTGTAGGGATCACACATTCAAATGGACTGATATGGAAGGGGTTATACACATGTGGAGTGGCAGGAAGGGCTGTCTGGCCAACTGCAGAGCCCAGCCCCATCTGGAGGGAAAGTCTGGGCCCATCTCCTGCTAATCATTGCCATGTAAGCCCCATGCTTCCAGATCTTCCAAAATAAACTGGAAATTCTGAATTTTATTACAATACTTTTCAACTCTGAGAGTTTAATATTCAAGTCAAAACTCTATAATCAATGTACAAGTGAAATAATATTGCACCAATGAATCAGATCTGTTTTAAGCACTACTGATTTTTAAACCCTCAATAATTATGACTATCCATAAATGAAATCTCTGAGCTAGAAGAACAAAGAAATAAAAGTCAGGGTCTAGCATGGAAGGTGGGGACCAAGAACTCGAGAGAGGTCACATGTCACACAGTCTTTGGCATGTATTTCCCCAGCTCCAGAGAAACATGGAAAAATGAAAACCAGTCCCTTGTCACCCTCAGACATGACAAACCTCTTCCTGTGGAGATGAGCAACTGAGCAGCTAAAAGAAGAGCCAGTTCTTTCTCCCTAAATTTTCGCAGGTAACGGAGCATCCTATTTCATGAGTTACGGTTGACGAGAACAAGAGAGAAGGAAAGGATGTTTTCTCACACAATAATGCTAAATTAGATTCCCTTTGAATGAGATCCCTTGAACTGTTTGCAAACACCTAAGTCTCAGGTTTGTCAAATCGCCAAGAGACAGACATCCCAGAGGACAATTACTCCAGGTGCACGTGGGGAGTTCTCTTGGTACCAGCTGCTTTACGAATCACACTCCTTGGAACAGAATCCTCATGGCCATTGTCCAGAGTATCTTTTCATCTCATGGCCCTCAAAACCCAGCCAAGGCGGGGAGCCAAATGAAAGCAGGAAAGGGGCCTCAGCTTCAATTTCGGATCTGCCACAACCATGCCAACTGTCTCTGGGGAAGACTCCATTCTCAGATGTCTCCAGTGGGAGCCGTGGTGGTTTCAGGATCTTGGACGCTGGCCTCAGCCATTTCTCTCTGTGCATATCACATGGAATGAGGTTAGACTGACTCATAGTGTAGCCCATTCAGACATCAAGGAAGGAAGTGGCACATGATCAGATTTTCCTGACAAGGGGAGACTGTAAGATACAGTTCCTTACATGTAACACGCTGAGACATGTGCCTGTTGCCATAGAAACCCCGTAATGCAGGGTATGTAAAAGCAGCCTAAATAGATCCCATCCAAAACGCTCGCTGAGGCCCGCTGCTTTCAATCCCTTTCATTACTGAGCCGAGTCCAGCTGGAGCCAGAATTAGTGATGGGTAAAGAGCTCAAAAGGCCCCTGGTCCCCTTCCAGGGCATCTCCAATTTATGTAAAGCCTCTTGGGTTTGGAAGACTCGAGTGGCCAAGCTGTCCCGTGAGAGTCCGGGCTCCTCTCTTTCTCTCATCCTGAGCCACAAACTAGCATCTCATTCTGCAAGGCAGGGAGCGGTGTGGAAGCTAATCAAAGCAGCTTTTTAAAAGTCTTTCAGGGTTTGCAAAAAACAAGAAGGGTGTTTGGGGTAGAGACCAGAACACAATTCTGCTCCCAGCCTGTTTCTCCTTCTTTCTTAAACACACACAGATTGAGCACGAGCAACAAGGTTGGGAGGGAAAAAAGAAAAAAAAAGAAAAAAACTTTAAACAAAGCCATTAAACATGATTTTTCTTCCCCAGAGAGAAGCAGATTCTATGGGCCAAACGTAAATCCAGAATTTTTGTCCTGACAATTTTACATTCATTAAAGTAAATAAAAACATTTCCCCATCCCAAGGTCCTTTCTACAGATGGCTCCAATCAAGTTCTCTGGAGACTGTAATAGTAAGCCGGAGCCCACCTAGATAGCTGAACTGTGTTTCTAGGCTTTTAGGACAAAATAAATAAATATCAAGGTGGCCGAGGCCACTTAACAGGAAATATCTCAGGAGAGCTTATGGATCACATGCAATGATCCATCCCATAGGGACAACTTGTGTGGCAGATCAGCTGGACTCAGAGGAAAGTGAGTTAGCAACCTTTATTTGCTCCAAAACTTCAACAGCTTCTTATATTTTCTCCCTAAATGCCATCATGTTCCTTACACCACAGAGACCTCTCTGGCCCCTCCAAATGGAAGCCAGAAAGAAGCACCAAGGAAAAAGATGACATTACCAGAATGTCACAATCGCTCCCTTTCTCCTGCGATGTCCTGTAAATCCTAAGTGTATCTAACAGATAGGGGAAGGAAATACCCTACACAGTTCCCTTTGAGGGTCTGGGGTGGGAGGCCCTAAGTTTCAGAGGTGTGTTTATTTCCCAAAGCTTCCAATCCAATTTGTTGAGGATCAATGGAAGGAAAAACAGAATAGAGTTTACGTGTCGAGGTATAATTCCCATGGGCTTTGCTCTGAAGAACACTGTGTGTCACGGACAAGAGACCCTGCTTCAGGGATGGAAGGACCTCTGAGCCAAACGAATTGCTTTATCACACCTACCACCTGTGCCCAAGCACAGGGAAGATCTAACACCAGTTTGCCAAGATAATTCAAAAAACAAGTTATATGGCCAACTCGTAGAGTTGAACATTAGAAATGTTGATAAAATAATAAAATGTCTATTTATGATATTCAATTTATCAAGTAAGTTGCCACGTCTATTTTAAAGTCATAAATTGTCAATGTGTTTAATCATTGCATTTTCAGGAACTTGTTTTACGTAAACTCCTGGCACCAGGGTCCAGTCATCACAGGCCATCTAGAAGCTTCCTGGAGCCCTAACATCTTTACATTTATCCAATTCATTTGGAGTCTCTATCAACTCATGAGTCACAAGTACCAATTGGCTTAGCAGCAGGACATGTCAATCTACATTCTCAAATTCCACAATGCAGCTCATCAGGACTAATTGATAATGTAATAATGTTTTCACTTCCTGCCTTATCATTGTTCAAGTGACCTCTATCCATATCCAAATCTGCATGGATTTTCATGGGTTTGTGTGTTTTCTCAGAATAATATTTTTGTTATTAAAAATTAATCATTTGAACGACTGTTATAAAATCAGTAAAACTTGTAATGTCTTGATTATAAGATGGTTGTAAGATGATCCCATTTGCCAAGAGAATTTCTTTTTTAGCATTTTTTTATATTTTATTTTTATTTATTTTTTATTTTTACAGACTGCATTTTGATTCATTGTATACAAATGTTACATCTTTTCGTTTCTGCGGTTGTACACAATGTAGATTCACATCATTTGTGTAATCATACATGTACATAGGGTGATGATGTCTGTCTCTTTCTACCATTTTTCATATCCTACCTCCCTCTCATTTCCCTCTTCATAATCTAAAGTTCCTCCATTCTTCTCTCCCCCATTATATATCATCATCCACTTATCAGGGAAAACATTCGGCCTTTGGTTTTTTGGGATTGGCTTATGTCACTTAGCATGATATTATCCAGTTCCATCCATTTATCTGTAAATGCCGTAATATTCTTCTTCTTTATGAGTGAATAATATTCCAATGTGTATATATATCATAGTTTCTTTATTCATTCATCTATAGAAGGGCATCTAGGTTGGTTCCACAATCTAGCTATTACGAATTGAGCTGCTATAAACATTGATGTTTTGTGAACAAAAAGTCCACATCTGAAAAGGCAGGTGGGAAGCCCTATAGGAACTTAGTAGTAGAGGGAAGAGATTGGAATCCTTCAGCTTGTGGTGAGGAGTTAACACCAGTACTCAACATCACTGATGGACCAAGCATCTCTGGAGGGTAAGGCCACATCATTCATCTTGTTTAAGTCCTTGCACAGTACCTGACACAGAGCATATTTACCATAAGTGTTGAGTAAGTAAATGAATGGATTAAATATTTAATTAAAGCATCTCATATTACTTTTATATGCTTTCCACCCTTGAATAAGAAATGGAGAGGAGATGCTTTCAATTCTAAATGTAACTAATCTGCTCTCTAAACTGAGAAGGCACATGGTTTTGTTTCTGATGACAGTCGTGTGGAGTGTTTTTGGGCAGATCCATATGGCTCAGGCTCATCATGTGCTCACCACGCAGCAGAAGCAATTAGTCCAGAGCCAGCCCGGTACTTAGTGGCCACAGTACATCGTCCAGGAAGGCTGATGCCAAGAGTGCGGCTTGAGAGTTCCTGGTCTCACGGACGGGTCCCCCCAGGAGAACAAACCCTTGTCCTGGCACATTGTCAATGACAACCCTGCTTTCCAGCCCACAAAGCCCCCAAGAATTCAGTCAGCTACCCCACGCTGGAGCTGGCACCGCCTATGTAAAAGCCAGCAACCCTGTCATTTTCTTGGCTTTGCACCATTGTACAATGACCCAGGGCTGGGCAGGGAGAGGATGTAAGACAGGGAGGGAGGTGGGGGGCATTTCTGTGAACAAAGCTCCTAGTTGTTGAAGTTGTTGGAACCTAAGCGTTAGACAAACCATCCTGGGATTGTATTGCTGAGATGCAAAGGGATGGACACAGGGAATGGGGGCAGGCCCTGCTCTGGGCAGCTGTGAAATAGACCAAGTTCATAGGCAGTGTTTTCTCCTCTGCTCTCAGAGGTATCTCCCAGCTCCCAAAGATGTCCCACCACTGAGGTCTTCACTGCAAGACAGAGAGCTCACCAAAGCCATCCATATGTCCTGTTGATTCCTCCCACCTGTCCTGAGCTTCTCTCCTGGTCCAGAGCTTGGTGGATGGGAGATACTCCATAGATTCCTTTGTCCCCCTTTCTATAATAATTAACTAATTCATATGTTGCACTTCCACAGCCATTTCATTTAGAGGTCCTCACCATACTCTTTCAGAGTTAGCTTGAGATGAAAATGTCCATTTGAAGCAGGGAACATGGCACACACCTGTAATCCCAGCTATTCGAGAGGCTGGGGCAGGAGGATCACAATTTCAAGGCCAGTGATAGCAACTTAGCAAGAGCCTGTCTCCAAATTTAAAAATAAAATATTTTTAAAAGGTCTGGGCAATGAAGCTCAGTGGTAAGGCATTCCTGGGTTCAATCTCCAATAATGAAAACAAGAAAAAGAAAGTGCTCATTTGAAATTGATTGACATTGATTGTTGACATTGATTTCTCAAGATCCCCTCAGAACTTTTGGGGTGACACTCATCTTATTGGGTCATGCTGTCAGCTGCCCCTGCTCCGGCCTTTCCTGGTTGGTAGATACATCTTGTCAGCTGCCTGCATGCTGCAAGACTCAGACCAGATGCTGCCTCCTGTGGAACAGCAGGCACTCTGTCCCCCAGGATGGCTGGAAGTCCCTGGTGTCCATCATGCCAACCATATTTTCAGCATGTTTTCTAGTTCACGTGTCAACTCTTCCCATCTGACCATGAGTTCCTGGAAATCCAGGAATGTTCTGTTGCAAGTGATCATCAACTCAAATTAACTTGATTTTACTTTAAAAAAAAGTACAGGAGAAAGATGCTTTGGCTCAATAGCTGAATGCAATGCTTAAGACACAAATGCACTCAGGGACTCAAACTGCATCATCAGAATTCAAATCTATAGCTTCCAAATTCTGCTCTCTTCTCTGTGGGTTTCTGCTCTCAAGAACCTTTCCCTCCACACAGCAGCCCCTAGAATAGAATAAGCAAGTGTGAAAGGGGCACAGGTAAGTTTGACAAGGAAGCCCAGCTCTAGAGCAAGCAGCATCTTATGGTCACATGGACCAGGGATTTTACAAGTGCATCGGGAAGCCTTGGTGGGGGCCAGGGAGGGAGCAAGCACAAGAAATGGTTGTATGCAGGGATGTCCATTCTTGTTTCCATTGCAGGAAATAAATGGAAGAGCATGGAAGAAAGGCAGCAGCTAAGAGGTTGTCATCTAGTGATCTGAGATTGAAGAATGGTGGTCTAAACCAGGGTTGCACCAATACTATAGAGAAAAATAGGCAGAGCCAAGACATGCTCTAGGAGTGAAAATTGGAAGCTTTTATATCACAGATTGATGGAAAATATGGCCATGGGAAGGGTGGCTTTTGTTCTTAAGGCTTGGCCAACTGCAAACACCAGTTTCTGAAAAATAAGAGAGAGATGTGTGGGAAGGGGAGGTAAAGAAAGGAGGGCAAGGTCAGTGGTTCCACTTCGGCTACTAGCTGCTCACCAGACCTCCAGGTGACTCCCCTTCAGTTTCTGCACAGACTTGTCTTCCTGGGCCTGCCCCAGATGCGGGCAGGTTGTCTAATAACTTACCAGAGAAGAAATGGCTGTGAGAAATTCAACTAACAGACCCTATGGTTAACAAGCAGAGGCCTCCTGTTAAGTGTTGACCTGAAGATTTGGTCAGAGGGAGATCTGAACTCAAAGGTAACCATATCTGGGTTCTTTCACCAACTCCTGCTGTGTGACCCTGATAACTCAACTCCCCTCTCTGAATTTCAACCTTCTCTGCTATGAAGGGGAACGATTCCACACCTTTCACCTTCAGGACTTTTGTTAAGATCTGCATATTAAAATGTGTTGTAAACCACAGGGTAATAAATCCCTCTAAATCATAATTATAATCAATTTAGTATATACACAGACATCAAAATCAAAGGAGTTTTTAAATGAAAATGAGCCATGTGAGAGGAATTGGGCCCATTCTTTCTTCAAGCCTTTGAAACAATCCCAAGAACAACCTCAGCCTCTGGTGTCAATGAAACACTTTGCTGACTTTGATTTTTAAACTCCCCCATCACCCCCAGTGAGCTGCTCACAACCTGTCCCCTGTGGCTGATGCTAAAATGCATTTCTCCCCCTTTATGTCCTAGTTTCTCAGGCTAAATTCATTCCATTTCACTGAAGAAATAGGCCAGACGATATCCGACATGACTGTCCTCTCTCAGCCACCAGGGAGCCAAGAGATGATTTGAAGCACTTCGTTAACAAAGGGCGAAGGCCTGAAACAAACACCTGTGAACCGAACAGTGTAAGTGTGGGGGTTGTATTTTTTTTTTTTTTTTTTTAAACAGCAAAGCCTGGGAATGCCCAGGAAGGAGATGAGATCATCTGTCTGGTTTGCAAGCAGCGTGTTCTGCAGGTCTTCCTGTTCCACATTACGTCATGCTGGAAAGAGAAAGTGTCTGGACATTCCTTATGCAATCTGCAGGGGTGCAAAGTGAGGGGGACACTGGCTTGCTGGAGAGTCCTGATTCCCCAGTTCTGCTCACACATGAGGACACACACTCACTGATTCTGCCAGCCAGTTACAGAGCGCCTGCTACGTGCCTGTGATTTTGGATGTCAAAATAATCTGGCCTATTCAGTTGCTCAGTCACTCACTTAGCAATGTTTAGTTTGAGTGTTTTCTATGCGACAGGTGTGATGATAGAGGCTGGGGATCCAGAAGCAGGCCAAACAAAGTGCCAGTCTTCATGAAACTGGCAGTCGATTGCAGGAGACGAACAATTAGCACATGGAGGTGAATACACGGTGCAATGTCAGCTAGGTGCTCTGACATCCAAATTGTCAGGATAAGGAGACAGAGAGGGATAGGATGGCAGTTTGGGATAAAATAAGAAAGGTCCCCCATGTGGTGGTAACATTTGGACAAAGGCCACGATGAATTGAGGAATGCAACAAGTAACATCTGGGAGAGGGCAGGGGGATCCTCAGGCAAAGAGTCCATAAGCACAAAGATCCTGAGACTAGAAAACACTTCAGTAGAAAAACTGTCACTTTTCACAATTGTCTTGTAGGAACCCTAAAATCCCATGCTGATCCCAAAAGCAACTCTTCCCTTCATACAGGTGAGAAAACTCTCCACCCCAGAGGCCATCCATTCACATTCTCTGTAAACGAGTCCTGGAGTATGTTCTGTAGATTCCACCTTCATTCTACTCTGTGTATCTGATTCTTACATGTGCTTTCAGTTAAGCGGTCTCTCTACAAAGGAAAATCAAACCCGTAACTATGTGATTGAGGATATTGAGAACGAAAAGATAGAGGAAAGAATTTTCCCGCTTCCTCTCTGGTTTGCATAAGAACATTGAACGTGCTAAATTTGGAGAAAAAAAAAATATTCTAGGGCAGTTTGTCTGGCTGCGTCCTCTGTCATGCTTAGGGCTGCAGCCAGTTCAGAGTCAGTCAATGGCTGTGCCAGGGATGACATAGTCACCATTGTTTCTGTAGCCAAAGGGACAGGATGGGTGCTGACATGCGCATTTGCATTCAGTGCAGAGCTGCCTGAAAACTGCTGGCTGCAGACTCTTCTCAGCCTTTTGTCTGGTTTCTTCAGGATCATGAATAGATCTTATTACTAAACCATCATTCAAAACCGCTTTTCAAAGAGTGCATTTGCAGACAAATATCAGGGAAATCTTCAGATTCATCCATTTCACTGATAATCAGGACTCAGGTTCACCTATCAGGACTCTAGAGGTATCTTTGGAAAAAGTAGGAAAGGTGACAAAAAGAAAAGAAGAATGAAAAATAGAAACAATGGGAAACCAATTAACACTAACTATGTGTAAGGCATATTTGGTCCTCAGCATACGTTATAAAGCAGATAACCGTATCCCTGTAAGCACAAGCAATGTGAATTTTACAGAGGTTCTGTAACCAGTTAAAAATCAAATGGCTGGTAGATGCTTCCGCTGGAATTCAAACTCAGGTGTAAGGAATCTATGCTGAGCTCTCTGCCAGCTCCTTCAGTTTTCTCTCTGGAAAAGCAGAGATTTTCAATAATCCCTGATTCTGGAGCCTCAACTATACTAATTTTTTTCACTCATTAAAGATCCAAGGGCACTGAAATTTGTTCTCAGAACCCCCAAATGTCTAGCTATTTCCTTTAAACAGAGAACGAACAATGTCCCTTTCAAGAAACGCTTCCAGACAGGCATGGTGGCGCACGCCTGTAATCCCAGCAGCTTGGAAGGCTGAGGCAGGAGGATCACGAGTTCAAAGCCAGCCTCAGCAAGGACAAGGCACTATGCAACTCAGTGAGACCCTGTCTCTAAATAAAATACAAAATAGGACTGGGGATGTGACTCAGTGGCTGAGTGCCCCTGAGTTCAATCCCCAGCTCCAAAAAAAAAAAAAAAAGAAAAAAGAAACATTTCCAAAGAGTCAGGCATGGTGGGGCACATACCTGTAATTCCAGCTACTTGGGAGGCTGAGGCAGCAGAGTTGCAAGTTGGAGGCCTGACTGGGTATCTTAGCAAGATCCTGTATCAAAATAAAATTTTTAAAAAGGTCAAGGATGGAACTCAGTGGTAGAGTGGCCCTGGGTTCCATTCCCAGTATAATGAAAAAAAAAAATAAAAAAAGAGTCCTTCCAAAGAGTTCTGGCCTCCAATTCCTGGCTCCATTTAGGGTTACTTAACAGGGACACATCATAGATAAAAATAGCATTGGGTAATCCTGCAGGCTCCTTGCTGAGTGACCACTGATGTAGTGTGAGGTTTGGATGACACTATCACAAGAATTGTTGGAACCAACTGGTAGTGAGCTCTCTGTAATTGTGGTTTCTTAACAGAGGAAGTAGAACTATTCCTACCGAAAGGATTTCACAAGTCACTTTGATTAATCCCATAAGTTGCCATGTTGTGACTGTTTACATGTCTGACTCCCCACGTGGAGTGCTAGCTGCCTCAGAAAAGGGACAGTGACTCCGTTGCCTCTATGGCCCCAGGACATGCCATGGTGTTGGTGCGAAGCTAAATTTTACTGAGTAGGCATCAGTCTACAAAGAAACACTCCAAAACTTGGGGGCTTAAAGTCACAACCATTTATTTAGCTTCCAGTTTTGCTGGTCAGCAATTTTAGGCAGGCTTGGCTGGGCAGCTCTTCTGGTTTCTGCTGGTGAGAAGGAAACTCGGTGCCTTCAGCCAGGCAGCTCTGCTTCTGACATGGCTGACCACACACCTCCCTCTGCCTCCAGGACTCAGGTCTGATTCTGTTTTCTGACATGACAGGTGTGCAAGAGCAGGTGAGAGAAAGCAAAGTGTGCAAAAGCCTCTTACAGCCTAGATCAGATGGGTTCACTGTCACTTCTGCCACATTCTGTTGGACAAACCAAGACACACAAACAACCCAGATTAAAGCCACGGTGCAAAGGACCACCGTCTTGAAGGAAAGAGCTGCAGTTGCCTTGTAAGGGGTGTGGGATTGTCACAGTGGTCCACTTCACCTTTTGAATACAGCTCTGAGGCTTATTTTTAAAAGGGACAAGTTTTCCTTTTTCTCTACTCCCTCTCCCCATCCCTAACCTGGGGGCAGGGAACAAGATTACTCTGAGCTGTCTGTGCTCCACAGGAAGGAGAGATCTTCCAGAGGATCTAGGAAGTGACTATCTCCCACATTAACCAGTAAATGGTAACACACCACCAGGGTGCCTGAGACCCCTGTCACAGCACACCTGGAACTTGGCCTCTGACTCCTTTAAAACCTCCCTGTTCCTCCTGATGGGCAGAATCACAGTCTCCGAGAGAGGATTCCCCTGTGCTTCTCCTTTGCTAGCAAAGCAATAAAAACTTGTTCTCCTTATTGAATTAGCATCAGGGACAAGGACCAAGCTTTCGGTTATAGGATGAGTACAGAATCAGTTATTTTTTGGTCATCCTATATAATAAAAACTGTTGGATAATAAATGCATGGAAAAGTGTGCTATATTGAATTATGATACATGACATATTTTCTCACCAAAATTACTATTCCTTTCATAAATAGCTTATCTTCTAACCTGGATGCAGGAGATAAAAAGTTCATCGCCGTCCTAGAGCATGCGATGGTCCATATTCCTCAGTATAGAGCAAAGGCCAGAGCTGGTTTTGGTTTGGTTTTTCTCTTGGAGGAGTGAGAGTCTCCTGACCTCTTGACCTGATTGTCTTCACAGAATTATCTCCACTTTACTCTGAGAGGTAGGGTGGAATGGTTTGGTCAAAGAGAATCTGTTTTAAAGTCAAACATTGGTTTTCAGATTCTGGTTCCCTCATGTTCTCATTATATGACCTTGTCCATGTAATGCACAGTTCTGGATCTGTTTCTACATATATAAAAATGGGAAATAATAATAATAACTGTGCGTGTCTGTCACTAATATTTAATGAGATGTTGCAACACAAGGCCACAAACGCTGACAAACGGAAGTGACAATAAATATCACTTTCCGCTTCCATTTCACTTCTGTTTCCATAGCCTCTGCGGGTGGGAAGGCACCTTTCTATCCATCTGGGTTAGGAAGAGTCTCCTTAAATATTGATCTAGAAAGTTCTTCCGGGGAATACTCAAAGCCAATGATAAAACCTGGCCCTCATTTTTACTTAAACATTTGGGAAATTTGACTGGACAGCAATGTGAACAAATGATTTGTGTTATAACAAATCTAAATCTAAATTTGTATCTGGCAATTATCCATTAATAAAATATGTGACTTCAAAGACATTTCCAATGTGAAGGGGTACCCTTTGTATTTTTTATATTTTTATAAAAAATATTTATATTTTTATATTGCTTGTCTGTCCCTACAGTTGCAGAGATATTGGAGGGAAAAATGGATAATCAAACATGGGATGATACATATTTTAAAGACCAGCTTGCCTCTTGGGATGCCTCCAGATGTTGATTTCTCTATTCTCATGACTACAATTAAAGAAATACTGTCTCTCTTTTTACTTCCACCCCTAGCTCTGCATTCCTGAAAAGAAAACTGGCTGACATCAATTTCACCTTTGTTCTAGTCCATGTTCCATCTTCCAGCTGAACCTCCTCCTCATCCCTATTCCTACTTTTTCCCCTCTTCTGACATCCCAGAAAATTCCACTGTGATTTGTTCATTCCTTAGATAAGCCTTGACAGAAGGGGAATCCGCCACCGCCTGCAAGGACTCTCCCTGCTAAGCTGAGCTCTAGCTTTCTGACAGAGCTATGCATTTCTAGCAGGTCACCTTTATATGTCATTAACATTCAGTCCAAACTCCCAGACATCCATGCAGATCCATCTCAATAGCAATGAGCACCACTGACATAGCATGCATCCAGTCCTATCCTTCCACCCAATGAGGTCACCAAAGAATAAAAGAACTGGACTGAGTAATGCAGTTTCCAATTCACTTGTATAGACACATACCCAGAGCAAGAAGCTCTGCAGTCAGCTAGGCAGCACTGTGCTATGGTTACAAACGGAGTCAGATCCCAGGGTCGTACTGATTCCCATCCTAGTTCTCCCACTGGCCAGCCTGTGGCCTTGAGTAATCTCTTCATTTCTCTGTACCTTGGTTTCCTCACCTGTACCATGTAGATAATAATGCTATCTACCTTACGGCATTGTTGTGTGGATGGAATGAGGAAAACATTTCACGAGTTCAGGCATATGCACATTTTGCTTTTTATTAGCATCTACAGTTCCACTTAATTGCCGTGTTAACAAACTTTTTTTGCATCTCAGTTTACGAGTCTATAAAATGGAGATGATACTTGCCTCAAGGGGTGATGGAAGAATTCAAGGTATATCAAGTTCTCAGTTTATACTCAAGGAGTAGCAGCTATCATTACCAGTGGTAAGAATTGTCATCACCATGAAATCAATAATCAGGATAATGATTGCCTGGGGCAAATGGGGAATTATTTAAATATCAAATTATATTAGAGAATCTACTTTTAGGAATCTGATGTAGAAAGTCAGACATGAGACTTGAGGGCATTGGAATTATAAAGCCTGGATTTGAGTTACTAGGTCTGCCACTCAGCAGGACAAGGAAACAATGACTTCTCTTTCTCTTTCCTCACTGGAAAGCCTGAAAACATACCACCTACCTTGTGAGACTGTCTAGGATTGAATGGGATAGTATGCAAGAGAACTTGGCACATAGAGCTCAGCCAATGGTAGTTATTCTAAATCAAAGGTCCAAGACAGAAAAATGACCTGTAATTTCTATTAGTATGGAGTGAATTTTTAAAAGAAACTTGATTTATTCTTCCAAGCTTGGCTCCTGCTAACTTAATGAAGATGGAAGAGAAAAGAAAAATGAGAGTTAGAGGGGTGAGTACACAAGGGTGTGCAGGGAGTTTTGCTGAGGTTAGCTATAAGGAATTTGTGGTTTGATTCAAAAGCCTTCAGTTTTATGAGGTTTGAGGGCCTTTTCCAAAGAAAAACCAGATGTATCAATGGAAAGTTCATACCGACACCGCTATCTTCAGCAAATCCTGATTTGAGTCTAATTCTGTTATAATGAATAGGGTTGCAGTGGATGGAGATCCTGTGGTGTTTTTAAAAATGAACTTGGCCCTGTCTTGCAGACTTTCAGTGATGCTTTCAAATGGGTCCTGAGGCCAGTATTTGTAAGCAATATTGCCCAGAATGATAAGCAGAGGAATGATTCCAATAGAGCCCAGAGAACAGTGGAGCTTTCCACCTCAAACTCCCACTTCAGATCTGGTTTTCTCCCCCAGCCATCCTGCACCTCCAGACCCAAGATCTCCCAGAAACATCAACTGTGATGAGTTGCTTCCTTAAGCCCCTCAGACTCTTGACCCAAAATATCCCGGAGGTAAGACTGATGACACCATAAATAACATTCAGTTAAACCCCGTTGCCCCCTAGACTGCCAAGAGAAGGAATTGCCTAGTGAGTTTTATCAGAATTGACTGGCAGAGCTCATGAGAAGGCTTTCGGTTGCTTAACATGTAGACAGAGAAATCATCACAAGGTCAACAATATGCATGACATACCTTGGGTTCCTACTGTGAGATGTGGCTCCTGGCATTTTCCATGTACTATCCAAGTAAATCGTTATAACAAATTAGGCATTATCTCCATTTCACATACCAGGAAAGGTAGGTCCCAGGAGACCTAGTGACTGACTCAAATTTGGATTTAAATTTCCTAGTCTGTGTTCTCGTCATTACACCAATATTCATCCAAGTGACTTAGGCTTAGTATCAAAGGTGTGGGAGATAATTTTAAGTGGTGCATGGAATATGTATTTCCATTTTTTATTCTTTTTTTTTTACTTATTCTAATTAATTATACATTACAGTAGAATGCATCTATGCATTTTGATAAATCATACATAGAGTATAATTTCTCATTTTTCTGATTATACATATTGTAGAAGTCATATATGTACATGAGGTAATAATATCTGTTTCACTCTACTATCCTTCCTACTCCCATACCCCTTCCCCTCTCTTTACTCCCCTCTACCTGATACAAAGTAATTCTATTCTTCCCTAGCATCCCGCCCCCTTATTGTGAATTAGCACCCACATATCAGAGAAAACATTCGGCCTTTGGTTTTTTGGGTTTGGCTTATTTTGCTTAGCATGATATTCTCCAATTCCATTCATTTACCAGCAAATGCCATAATTTTATTCTTCTTTAAGGCAGAGTAATATTCCATTGTGTATATATATTTTCTTTAACCATTCATCTATTGAAGGACACATAGTTTAGCTATGATGAGTTGAGCTAAATAAACATTGATGTTTGTTTGAATGGTATGTGTGCCAAAATATCCAGGCATATTAGAGTTGTGATTTTGTGAAACTCATTGTTCAGAATGAGGCTATTGTACAAAATCACAACTCTAAGCAATCCAGAAATAAGCTCTTTTCCTGCTCTCATTAGCCAAGCCCTAGTAATTTTAGCTCCTCCTCCCCCCTTGCCCATCCTCTGCATCCCTATTGTCTCTGATGCTCATGTTCAGACATGCCCCCACCTCAGTCTCCCAACAGCATTGGTACTGGTTTTCACAAGTCTAATCTCATTAGCAGTCCTGTAAAATCCCCAAATAACTACACAACTCTCTATGACGGGCTGAATAACAGTCCTCCCAAATTTACCCACCATAATCCCAGAACCTGTTTGTGTGTTTTCTTACATGACAAAAGGGACTTTGCACATGTAGTTAAATGAAGGATCTTGAGATAGGTACGATGTTCTGGATTATCTGGGTGGACCTAATATAGTCACCACGTTCCTTGCAAGAGAGAAATAACGGTATCCGAGCTGAAGGAGACCTGTGTTGTTTTAAAAGACTAAATTTGTTATTATCTATTCCACTATACAAAAAGCTAATACTCTCCCATCTGAAATTCCTCTTCCCTTTGGCTGAAACCCAGCCTATGGTCATAAGGTAGTTCTTCACCATGTGACTCAACTAACTTGTCACCCTTATTTCTTGAACCTCCAACCCCCATATCCATATTCATAGTTAATGTTTATTTTGCATTTACTATATGCTAAACACTATGCCAACATATTCATGTATACTAGTACATTTAATCCTGACAATGACATACAAGATAGGTTTTTTCATTATCCCCCATCTGTCAGAGAAGGAAACTTGAAAAAGTTCCATGACTTACTCAAGGTCCAGACTTAAACATTGTGAAAGAAATATGTAAATTCAGACCAGGTGGATTTCAGCATCTCTGCTATTGAGCACTGTTCTATATCTCAGCCTTGGGATTCTGAGTCAAAATCCCCCTTTTTTATATTCCCAAAAACCCTGGACAAAGATTTGATCCATGATGTTGGATCAACAGAAACAGAAAAATTGAGTATCTGGGATTCTGGAGGAGAGGGTGCATAGAAAAAAATTAGATGCAAAGTGAATGCCAATGGCTTGGGGCTGGTGTGGACTAGGGGAGCCAGCAATGAACATATGCTGGGTACATGCTACACCAGGAGGAGATGCTTGAAAGGAATGCATGTAGGCAGAAATGGCCAGGCCAGTCAGAGCCCCAAACTAATCTCTCCTATCCTCACATTTATTCTTCTCAACAGGACTGGTGTGACCACTTCTACCTCTGAAATCAAACAACCCAAGGTTAGTTCTATAAAAGAGTTTTTAATTCAGATTTTTCTGTTTCTAAAGCTATTATTAACCTTACTATGTAAATACCTAACAGACAAAATTAGCTCAATCTACTAAGAGGGTGGAATGTATAGCAATTCCCTCTTAAATATCCTGGCTCTGTAGATGATCAAAATAAATCCAATATACCTACTTGAGGTCAAAGGTACAATGTGCAGAGTTTTAAGTCAACTAAGGATGTAGTACCTATGAGGTTCAGCTGTGGTCCATCCTGCATATCTGAACAGGTTTGCCAGAGCTTGAGTGTGACTCATTTGCCAAAGGAGACACATAACTTCCTCTGACTCAGTAGTTGAGAAATAAAGCCGGGAGCAATTTCCTTTATTGGACAAAGCCAAAGTAATTTAAAGAGAAGGCACCTCCTCAGTTTTTGGCTATCAGTGACCTTGGGCTTGATTCTTGTATCTTGTATATGTTAATTACACAGAACAATAGGTTTTATTGTGGCATATTCTTACATGCATGTGACATAATTTGATCAATTTCAGTCTCTGCCTCCCTTCTGTTTCCATGAGATCCTTTTTTTCCTTTTTCCTCTCTAGCTTACCCACATGAGAGAAAACATACAGCACTTGATTTTCTGAGTCTGGCTTGTTTTGCAAAATATGATACTCTCTAGTTCCATCCATTTTCCTTCAAATGACATAATTTTGGTCTTCTTTATAGCTTAATAAAGCTTCATTTTGCATATATACTGTGTTTTCTTTGTTACTTCATTTGTTGACAGACACCTAAGCTGGTTCCATAACTTGGCTATTGTGCATTGTGCTTCTGTAAACATGAGAATTCATGCTATCTCTAAATATGTTGTCATTGATTGTTCTGGATAGATACTGAATTATGTGGTAATTCCATTTTAGGTATTTTGAGGAACCTCCAGACTGTTTCCTTTCCTATTTGTGTCCCTTTTGTTTCCTTTGCTTCTCTAATTGCTCTGGCTACAGTTTCAAACACTATACTGAATAGGAATGGTTAGAATAGACTCCTGATATTAGAGGAAATACTTTCTATTTTCCTCATTCAGTATGATGTTGGCTTTTGGTTCGTCATATAGGTCTTTCATAATTTTGTGATTTTTTTCCCTTGAATATTTCTTATCTGACTTTGGTAGCAAAGTAATGTTGGATTTGTAGAATGAGTCTAGAAGTGTTCCCTCCTATGCTATTTCATGGAATAATTTGATGAGTATCAACATTAATTCTACTTTCTTCTTCTTTCTCTTTCTTTCTTTCTCTCTTTCTTTGGTACTGGGAATTGAACCAAGGGGCACTTTACCACTGAGCTACATCCTCAACCTGTTTTTTTATTATTAATATTATTTATTTTGAGACAGGATCTTGCTAAATTGCTGAAACTGGCCTCAAATTTATAACCCTCCTGCGTCAACCTCCTGAGTTGCTGGTATTATAGATGTGCATCCCCACACTCAGCAACATTAGTTCTTCTTTAAAAGTCTGGTAGCATTCAGGTATAAATCCTTCTGGATTTATATATTCTGGCTTTTCTATATTAAAAAACTTGTTATTGATCTATTTACCTTTTCTACATCCTCTTGGACCAATTTTGGTAGGTCACATGATTCTAGAAATTTATCCATTTCTTTTAGATTTTCAGTTCATTGGAACACAAATTTTCAAAATAATTCCCAATGATCCTCTGGAGTTCAGTGGTATCTGTGGCAATGGTTGTTCTAATCTCTAGTTTTATTAAACTGAGTCTTTTTATTTTAGTTAGGCCAGTGTTATTATAGAAAGGTATGTGTTACTTGTCATTTTTATTTATTTTTAGTGTTTGTGTATATTCTGATTCTCATTTCCTAGCTATTCTTCTAGTGAAATTTATTCTTTCCAAAGCTTTCTCATTTGTCTTTGTCTTCTTCTTTGTGTAGAGTTTGTTTCAGTATCTTCTGTAATGCTGGCTTAGTAGACATGAATTCCTTTAGTTTGTGCTCTTCTTGGAAGGTTTGGTTTTGTTTTTGTTTTTGTTTTCCTTCTTTGATTTTAAAGGATGACTTTATGTAGCAATGTTGATTGGTTGTTGCTTTCTTTCAGGGTTTGATATGCCTTTTTTCAAGCTCTTGTAGACTTTAGGGTTTTTACAAGAATTCTGCTGCTATTTTGATCAGTTTTCCTTCAAATGTGACCTGCAATTTCTCTCTTGCATCTTTAAAATACTTTTCTTTGTTCTTGATTTTTGGCATTTTAATTATAGTATGCCATGGAGTCATTCTTTTATTGTCTTTTCTATTTCGGGTTTTAAATGCCTCCATCCTCATTCCCAAGGATTGGAGAATTGCCTGTGGTTATTTCACTGAATAATATACCAATGTCATTAACCTGTATTCCTGTTCCTTCCCCAATGCCTATGATCCTTAAGTTCAGTCTCTTAATATTGTCCCTGAGTTCTTGTGTATTTTGGTCATAGTTTCTTATTTCTTTTTAATGCTGTCTGACCGTTCAAATCTGTTCACCTTGTCTTCAAGCTCTGATATTCTGTCTTCTACTTATCTAATTTTTTGGAGAGACTCTCAAGAGAGTATTTTTATTTGAATTATTGTGCCTTTCATTTCCAAGATTTCAGAATCTGTACCTCATTATTGAAATGCACTTTTTTATCCCATATTTTCTCCTTTTAAAAATTAATTTATTATTTTAACAATCAACTTTTTATATAATTCATCTGGCATCTCATTCATTTTGATATCTGTGGATTCAGCTACTGGAGGGTTCTAAACCTTTGAAGGCACTAAGTTGATTTGTTGCCTCATGATTTTGGAGAGTCCATGTTGTTTTCACATCTGTCGCGATGTGTTCCTCTTCTATCATGTTAGGGTCTTTCAGTAAATAGTTATCTCATTATGCTGTGAGCTATGGGTGTACTTTAGTGTGAAAACATCAGATCAGCAAAATCAAAGTGTTATGTTCTACCACCAGCACCATTTTGAAAGGAGAGAGTAACTGTCAGTAACAGTGGTAACTTAAGAACAAACCATAGATCAGCATATGGCACGACATATATCAATAGGTGGGAATGCAAATTGGTGCAACCATTATGGAAAGCAGTATGGAGAGTCCTCAGAAAACTTGGAATGAAACCACCATTTGACCCAACTATCCCACTCCTTGATTTATACACAAAGGACTTAAAATCAGCATACTAGAGTGAAGCAGCTACTTCCCCAGGGCTTCCACTTTAGAATCACCAGCTATGAAGATAATTTTCATATTGTTTGTTGGTTCTAGTTCTGACCCAAACCAAGCGAACTTATGAGAGGATTTCCAAGCTGAGCTCCATCCCTCCTGCCTGCCAGCAAATGTCAGGGGAGGTTTTTCTGTTTTGTAGCAGTATTAGCCCTCAATATTTCTGTGTTTTTATATCCAAGGATGAGGGTGTAGCTCTGGTGGGAACTGCTGTCCAATTCTTTCATTGCAGAGAGACTAAGAATCAACCCAGAAGGCACAGTTCCCCTTGTTCCAGAAACCTTAGTTAGTGTGCTGGGGCGGGGAGGTCTGCGGGAAGTGCCCAGGTGTGGTCAACAGGTCCACAGATACTTGCAGATATGGGGGATGTGGCTGGACAGTTGGTGGGGTGCTGTGGATAGCAGTTTCCCACCTAACCATGACCTGACCCAGTTCTAATCCCTCTTGGCCTCACTATTTGGCACAGAGTTCAGACCACCAATTTTGAAAGAAAGTACCCTTTGTTTTTCTCTGCCCCACAAGACCTGCAGACCAGCCGCCACAGCTCCCATCACCACGGCTATTCCTGAGCCCAGATTGTGGCTTGAGTACCCAGGGACCACTGAGAAGATGAGCATAAGTACTGGTTCTTGGGTGCACAAAAGGAAGCAACCCAAGAACAGAAAGTAGGGGAGGGAGGAAGACTGCAGGGATTTCTAATCTCCCACAGGGAAAGTTTAAACAATGAGGCTTTTTAAGCTGGCTTTGCTTCCCCCACTTTCACTAACTCTGCTTGGAAGTGCTGGGACTCTCCAGTGCTGGCTTACTTCTCAGCATCTGAGTGTCTTTCTGCTCAGAATGTGATTCTGCTGGACAGTGAAGTCTGCTGCTTTTAAACTCATTGGGAGGTTTTCTTTCAACTCCATAGGGAGAATTTCCCTTCCACCACGGAGCAGTCATGTGCCCAGCACTGGCAGAATCTGGTTTAAACTTTCTCTTTCTATTCTAAAACCTGATATTTCTGGGTTTCCCCTGGTGGCGAGCTCTCTGGGTTGGCTTCCAGCACTTTCGCTGGGCCATCCTGCCTCACCTCATCCCGCCACAGAACTGGCATTTTTATTTTACCTCAGAGAGCAGCTTCTGTCTTTTGTTCCTCTAGTCCACCATTTTTCTGAATCTGAAGTGATCTAAAAGTTTATATCTGCGGCTGACATTCTTCAATATCCATTCTCTAATTCTAATAGAAAAAACCCAAAACTGGCTTTCATATAAGCCCATGACTGTCCAAAACAAAGACTATTTTTCTGACCTCCCTCATGGCTAGGATGGACATGGAACTAAGTTCTAAACAACAGGGTGAAGTCACAAGTATCTTGTGGAAACTTCTGGAAACATCCTTTGAATAAACATTAGAGCCTATCTTTAACTCTCTTCTTGTTTATTATTGCTTTCCATCTTGCTGCTGTGACTGTGGGTTTGGAAGATGACTTTAATGATCGTGAAGATCTTGAATTCCTGAACAGAGCCACCATTTCAGTGCTGGACTATGCAACCGTAGACTCTTTTGTGAAAAGTAAATAAATTTCAACTTCTTTTAAACAAATATGAACTTGGCGTTTTCCATTACTAGCAGTCAATCCTAATCCTCAACAATGTATCAATCATATCACACTTTTGCTTAAAAGTTGCCCAGAATTTTTCTAGTTGTCCTCAGAGAAAAATCCCAGCCCTATTAGCAAAACACCCAAGTACCTTCTAATTTGTACATTTAGTATCATCTCTGAAGCGTCCCTGCTTATATTGTAACAAAGTTGCATCTAAGATCTGTGTTATCTATGTATTAAGCAATTCCTCAATTTGTTCTGTTTCCATTTCTCTGCACAGACCATCACCTTCTGCTTTGAATTCCATCCTCACTTGTTTGACCGAAAAGTGTCACCTGCTCTGATGACATCTCCTACCCTTTTAGCAAACTCATGTGTTCGTATTCTATTCCACCTGTACCCAGCAAACCTCCACTTGTCAATGGCTCCAACATAAACTAAAGTTCTTTCTCTGTTTCTTCCTCTAACTCTGGCCTGTTTTCCTAAAGGAATGGAAGAATGTCAGGTTCACTTTTAAACCACAATAGATGTTCGATCAATTATTTTAAGTGAATAAATGTTGATTACCTAGCCTTCTCTCACTGCTCCTCCACATGGGGTCAGTCTTAATGTGAACTCAGACTAAATTGCATAAACAATATGTCCTTGGACAACTACCATTTTTGAGAATCAGGTTTCCTCTATTTTAAAATGGGGAATATGGTTTTGACAATCAAACACTGATTTTCCAACTTTCTTTTCTTTTTTATTTTGTTATTCTTTTGCAGTGTTAGGGGTCAAGCTCAGACTCCCAACTGGCTAGGCAATGATTTTCCAACTTTCTTAAATATGTGTGATACGTTAAAAACAAGATAGCTAAAAATGATCTTTATGTTAATCAACAATCTCAGTCTTTCTCCTTCCTACTTTACGTATGTCATGCATCAAACACATAATGAATGCTCTGGGGAAAAAATAGATCATATGACAATGACTGAAATTCTTAAAAAGGATGCCAACTTAGGTTGTCTTCAGCAAGAATATAACACATAAGGACAAAGTTGGAGAAAAACAGAGGTCTAAAATCATGAATGGGCTTGCAGATAAATTATTTAAATGCAGTTATAAAAAAGAAGCTGGGCAATTAGGAAGAGAACTTTGTTGGTACTGCAGATTGATCCGTGAGGATGGTTCATGTTAAAAGGAAAAGATTAATACAATGGTAAATATCATTGGTTAAAAAATAAAATGAAACATGGTTTAAACTTAAAAAAAAGTGGAGAATAGTTACTTCTTGGTGTTTTACGATTATTTGATACAATAAAGTGCATGCAATACATAAAATATTACCCTCCAGTAAATGGTACTAGCCATCATTATTTTCTAGAAAAGTTTATGTGACAAAAAAATCACCCCCAAAACCCCTGTGATTCAATACACAGGAAACCTGAGAAGCCTACCCGAAAGCCAGTGGTTGGGGCAGCCCTTACATGATGGGATGAACACTGGGCTGGGCCTTTAGATCTTTGATCAAACCCTGGCCAAGCCTCTAGATTGCTATGAGATCATAAGGAAGTCACTTCCACCCCCAGGCCTTAAGTGTTCCAGGTGTGCGGGTTTGAAGGCACTTGGATGATGTCAAAGCACAAGTTTGAGTGTCTCTCATAATTTGGAGCAGCACTTCCTTTGGCCCAACTTCACTTTTCTTATCTGATCAAACTACAAAAAATTGCCCTGAGACGGAGCTCTGACCAGCCTCCCCACACCCCACATCCCTGCTCACTCGCTGCTTTATGGGAAGCAGGATGAGTCGGTTGCACCTTCAGACTGTGGCCTGAGGATGCATGTTTGTGTGGAGCGAATGATTAGTTTCATATGGCCCCACGATCCAGCAGCTGGGGACATCTGCTTACACTTAACACACAGCCAAACTTTCCAGAGTTGGGAGTCAGCGTGCTCCTGGTCAGGCAGGCCTGGGCTGCTCTGGGCTGCCTAAGTGAGCGACTGAGATTTGTCCCCTGGATTCACATGTCATGAAAAATAATCTAGACATGAAATGCTGGAGGTAAGAATCAGCATTGTGGCATCTTTGGATGTAGATAAACTGCCTTTGGAAATAGGGCAGAGTTGGACAAGCAGGGACATTACACTGAGGATGACTGAGGAAGGTTCTGAAGGATGGTTTGTTCCCAGAAGGAACTCTGAGCCTTGGGAATATTGACCCACAAAGGAAGGGGCGACCATCTCAGAAATAGTCTCAGCATGTGACTCATGCACATCCCCCCATCCCCCACCCAATACTGATCTACTGACCAAGATATTTGCTCCATTTCAGTGTGCCTATGGGAAGAAGCACTGGACTTCTAATTACATCACCCAAGTCCTGCTTCCAAGTCTTTTATTCGCTCTATGTATCCATGGAGAAGTGATGTGGCTTCTCAGAGCAGCAGCTACCTCATCCCCCAAAGGACCCCACTTGGGACCAAGTAAGATGCTCTAGGCAAGTGTTTTGTCTGACATGAAATATTATCCAGATGTCAAGAACTATTGTTACTATCCAGAGATCATCTCAAGATCATAAAGACAACAGTGCATATGTTTCATTCTACCATCCAGAGTAGAAAATATTCCAAGGAACCCCCGAGAGATGATTCTCCATGTTCCACAGCAACATCTCTCCTCCAGGGACAGGGATAGGTAGTCACAGCCTCCTGGAAAAGGCAGTTTTGATCTGTGAGAGCTGTGTGGTCATCGAGTGTTGCCAAAGCCCCCCACCTTCCCATCGTGGGGGAGCCCCTGGCCTGCTCTCTCTCCACCAGAGCCAGAGGAACAAACATGCTTCCTCTTTCACAAGAAGCACCTGCAAATATTTAGAAACAGCAGGGGAGAGAAAAGGCGTAGATGGGAAGCCAAGTAGTCCTGGGTTCATGTCCTGCTTTTCTAGTCTCTGTCTGTGTGAACTCGTTGAGCAGGTTGGGTCAATTCAGTCAACCTAAGTGTGAGTGACCCAGTGAGAAGACAGTGAGGATTAGATCAAAGGCTGGGCGAGCACTCAGCACACGGTGTCTATGTTAACCTAGTTATCACTGTTGCTCACGTTTTTTCTTCTTAACAACACACAGTAAATGTTCAAATGGGCCCATACAGTTGACTAGATTGTAAGATCAGCAATCTTGATTGCAAGATCAACTCCTTGCACATTTACTGGGGATCTTCTCTGTCCCAGGCACCATATCAGGCACTGCTGAAGATTCAAAACTGAACAGGTTTCTCATCACGAATGAGAAACTATGTCAGAGAGTGGCCATATTTCCAGAGTAACTGATGGATGGTGGAACTTCGCAACAGAAATCTTTTTCATTTCTGGAGGATTTTTTCCCTTTCATTTTAAGACTACCTGCAAGTTTGCATGTTGAAATTATTTGCTTGTTCCAGAAAAGGTCTGTGAAAGGATGACTCCTAGCTTAGGACCAACATACCCAGAATTGGGAGGCTTCTCACACATCATAACCTGTGGTCATTTACCCTAGGCCTCACTTTCTGCCACAACCATTGAAAAAATCTTGACATGTACTAAGTTACCACCTAGAACCCAACACAATTGCTACTGTTTTAGCCAGAACTTTCAATTTTAAATATGTCCATGCTTCCTCAGAGCCATATTCAGGTTTGTTACAGCGGCCCCCAGGTCTCTCATAAACTTGTCCCTGAATAGTTCTGAGTATCACTGTTGGCCATTCTTTCCCCTACCATACCCACCCCACAACCTGACTGAATATTCAAGCTGAACCTCAATTGTGCAAACTTCCTGTTATTCTCTGGGTGAAACTTGCTCTTCCATCCTTCTGTGCAAAACATGCAGGCTCATTTAATTTCCTGTTCTTGCAAGACTTCTTCCCACCTTCTTTCCTTGCAAAAGTGCCACATTCCCTACTTTTCCAGGGTGAGCTTCTGATCAGTGTTTATGAAAAATCATCCCCAAGAATCCTAATCTAAATTGGGATTATTTTTCCAGTCCCAAAGCACCTGATCCTTACCACCATCTTGCAGTTACTCAACTTTTTCTTATAATTTCCTATTTCCTTCATTGCCAATGGGTTGTGAGACTTTGGGGAACAAAGGTCATGCTTCCTCAGCTTTGTGTCATTTGCAGTGCTCCATAAGTGTCTCCTGGATTGATGGACAAAAGAATGCATACAGAGACACATGAGCAGTCTCCAGAGCCATCAGCCAAAGACATGTCTTCCTTTCCTGAGTCATAATTGCATAAGACTCAATAAATCCCTTACTCCTTGAAATACCTTAGCCCTTGTCATAAAGAAGCCCGAAATCTTTGGACTTGGTCTGTGAATTGTCAAATTTAATCCTCATTAGTTTGCTCTACCAGAGAGCCATTGAAAAATCAATTATGCCTTTTAAATTTTATTCATGTCTGGACATTCCAAAGACTGAACAGGACAAGGGATCTTTTCCCATTTACTTTATACGATAGCATCTAACCCTGTCCGTGTTCAGAGTTCTGTTTTATATTAATTCTTCTGAAGCAACAGAAATTTTTTGGAAGAAGGAGGGAGAAAGAATATAATACAGAAAAAGGAGTTTATCTCAATCCTCAGTCTTTCATGAGGATATAACGCAATTGCCCACACCCAGTGTTACCGTAACTCCCCCTTTCCATTTTCCTTAGGCATTCTTATGGGCTCTTGGTCTCATCCATCTCTTATTCTTTGGCAGAAGTCTGCTTTTAACCAGGTCAAAAGAAATTTCTACTCTAAATTCCATAACCATGTCTCCAGGAGTAACTGACTTCTGGTGGGTAGACCCAGAGACTCCTGTCTCAAGTACACAGGACTTTCCTCTGGCTGGATTCTTTGTTTGCATAAACACTACCTTCGTGACTCTCCAAGCCCACAAAACTTTATTAATCTGAAGCCTGAAGATTCTCTTTATTTATCCAAACTGTGCTTTTCTTGCTGCCTCTTGTCTAGAAAAGGGTTTGACCAAGATGCACATGTGCACACACACAGACACACACACATGCACACACACACATGCGCACACATGGCATGTTTCAAACTATCCCATGAGGACTATCATATTTTCCTATTCTTAGAAAATACTGATCACAGAGCTCTCTTCACTGCAGAGCACAAAGCTGAGGGCTGCACCTCACTTGATTCATGCCTCTGCTCAGAAAGGACTCCTCCATCCACAGCATCTTAACTAAAACAGCCCCATGCCCTTGGGTCTAGTTCACTTTAGTTTACCTTGTGGCACTTACTGGAGATCTGTGAGAGCTGGATCTTTGTGGATTGTATTTATTATCACATCTCTGCAGCCTTGAATCCCTGGTACCTGGGATAGATAGAAAGATAGGTAGGCAGGTAGGTAGGTAGATAGGTAGGTAGGTAGGTAGAGATAAATTCTCATTGGAACCAGCTGTGCTTCAGCTCTTATAAGCTGTATAAGACCTAATATATAAGACCTAATGACCTTGGACAAGACCTAATGCCTCTTCCTGAGTTCCTGAACTGGCCTCTAGTGACCTCATCAACCTCGCCCCTTCCCACTCCCCCACCATCACTGGTCAGATGGGGCTTCTCTGAGCATCTAGAGCAGGCCAACCTCTTGCCCACTTCACAGCTGCTCCCAAGGTAGTCTTCACTCCTCTCTTTTCCTGAAGAAGCAAAAGACTTCCCTTTATGCCCTGTCACAAGATCTCCACTCCCCACATCAGTCTCTTCCTCTTCCTTGCATTGTTTCTTTCCTAATAGAATCATTCTATCATCAGTATTTTCTCCAGGGCAGGTTGTAAGCACGAGGGCAGGAGGAATGTATGTCTTCCCCAACTTCTTTGTATCTCATCTACCTGGAAGCATGATAGAAACCTTAAGAGAAAATAGGCGTCTGTCGAATCTTTTGCTGAAAGGATGAACTGAAGTCCTTTTGGAGTTTGACGGGCTTAAGAGGTAACAACCATGAGAAGTGAAGGGCTCAGCAGTGTGACTGGAGTGTGTATAGTATGTACTTAATAAATGCCACCTGTTATAAATGCATTGTCTTGTTATTGGCATTTGTCCATTAGGGTCTCTGTTTACACTTAGCTATGTAGTTCAAGTAATTATTCATATTTGAAAGATAAAATATTGCATTACAAATAGACCTCTTAGAATGCTGCTATTTTAGTTTCAGAGTTTGACTGCTATTGACAAAAGCCATTTTTCTTGATGTTTATGTTTCAGTTGTTAAGATTCATATTTTAGAATGGGACCTGCATTTAATGACTTTACTGTTTACTCTGATCTATACTGAAATAAGTTTCCATACGGCAAAATGTCATAGTCTGAATTAATTCCTCTATTCCGAATTGGTGAAAAGCATTATAGGAAGTAGACCTACTCTAACCTTATTCCCCCACCATGCTCTCAGCTGATGAAGTATCAGACCACACAACAAAGAATACCTGAAACAGAAGTCCCTAAGAAATGATGCCCCAGGTCTTTGTGTTTGGTGTAGACTCTGCACGACTCCTCCTTCCTGAGCCTGTCTTGTGCATGGTGGCTGTTCCCTCTCGAGACCCAGCTGCTCTGCTTGGCTGACACAGTGGTTCTGGGATCCGGCAGAGCAGATCTGGGTGCTGACCCCCAAAAATAACAAGCAGCCTGCCCCGCTGCCAGGAAAGACCTGTGCCTTTGGGTGCCAGGGGATGAGGAAAGGTTCAGAGAGAAGTTGGGAATGACCCTCTCACTGTGCCATTTAGCATCTGACCACATCAGCCTTTCCACCATTAGACCAGCTGTAAGAATTTTACAAGCAAGTTGTAAAAATGGATTCGCATGTGAAACGTGAAGCAAGTCCTTTATCACCAGATCTCTACATCCCAGGAATGTAATTGATCTCCAAACTTAAAGGGAGGTAAAATGGGGAAGTGGGAGGAGAGTGATCCATTTACCAGTTTAAAGCTAATAAAAGTGAAGAAAGAAATCAAGAGCAGTGATTTGTGCTTCCTTCGGGTGCAGACAAAACATGACTTCATTTATAAGGTTGCCTAGTCTCCTGCCTGCTAGTGACTCACTCACCTCCCTGAGCCATACCTCCATCTCCTCCATGCCTCAGTCTCTCTTCTGATAGGACAGGAAAATCTGAACCTTCCAGTGCCTCAGTCTTGTGTTCCAGGACCTGTAAAAGGCCTTGAGAACATTCTGTTAATTGCCAATGTGAAAAGAGAAGAAGGAGAATTACCACTGAGAAGTAGGGGTATTTTTGCATCTAGAAATAACCACCAAACTATTTCTCCCAAGATTCTTTGACGTGTTTGGTTTCCATCTGGTCTGAATGTTTTGTCATCCAATACTCATAAAAATTCTACTCTACTTGGGTAGAGAATCCCAGGCTCCACGCATTCCTGTACTTCAAAATACACTTTTCTCTAGTTAGTCCTGGACAAATTCAAGATGTAGGAAGCTCAGAAGTATTTTTTAATAGAAAATTTGCATGTCATACAGCCAAGGAGGGAGGTAGGGCCTGGGAGTTGGCTGAGGGGTTGGAGGCACTAGGGTATGTGTGTGTTCACTTGAACAACACATTTTGGCATCTCTGGGTGGAGCGTTACTTGGGGTGTGTTCGACATTGCATATGTATTAAAGTGTGTGTGTGTGTGTGTGTGTGTGTGTGTGCAGATTTGTATGTTTTCTTTTCTTTGTGAAGCTACAATTTTAAACTCAGCTGAGACAGCCCCCAGGACTCAGCAAGAACTCCTCCCTAATCTCATTTGCCAAGGCAGCTGCTTGAGGAACTTGACACCACTCTCTTCTCAGCTTCTCAGATGCCTCATGGATCCTCTTCTGATAACTGAACCCAGGCCTCCAAACCACTCCAGACCTTTCCTCAGACCTTGGGGTATTGCACCTGCTTGAGAACCAAACAGACCCCACAATTGAAGGAGCCAGGGAACCAAATCAATGTAGGCATAAAAGATGATGGAGGCCCAGGAGGGTCAAGTCAGGAGACCAGGAGTGGACCCCAGCTCTGCTCAGCCCTCTCTGAGTGACCGTGGGTAAGTTACTCCCATCTATAGGCTTCCACCCTTTGAACTTCCCCTTGATAATCCTCAGGCAGGCCTATCTCCTGTGTCTAGTAAAACTCAAGAAATAGGGCACGACTTTACAGACTGTCCATGGTTCAATACTCACAGGACATCATGTTAGCAGCAATACTTAAAATCTGGGGTGGACTTCTCTACAGACTTTTATTTTAAGTGATGTTACTTTATACAAACAGAAATTACAGTCAGCACTGCATCAGCAGGTTCTTCATCCTCAGATTCAACCAATCTCAGATCAAAGCTATTTGAAAAACAAAATTTTCTCTTTACTGGAGATATCGATACTTTTTTTCTTGCCATTTTTCCTAAACAATACAAGAACTATTATATACCAATTACATTGTATTAGGTATCATAAATAATCTAGAGAGGATTTAAAATATATGAAAGAAAGTAGATTATATGCAATAGTGTTCCATTTTACATGAGGGACTTGAGCATCCATGGATCTTGGTATCCTTAGGGATTCCTGGAACCCACCCCCTAGGGACCCTGAAGGTCAAATGTAAGTGCTATCCTGTGACTTTTTGGAACTTGATAAAAAAAAAAAAAACACAGATTTTCTTACCACATTTTCTCACAATGGGGGAAAAAGAAAAAACATAGCTTTGAATCCACAAGATGGTTTGGAAGCATAGAGAGAACAGGCATTTTTATATCAAATTTCATTGCGAAAAAGTTACTTTCTAGCCAGCCAACTTTTCTGAAGTAGAAGGATCAGTTGAGGCCAAGAGTTTGAGGCCATCCTGGGCAGCATAGTGAGAGCCCTTTTCAGGGAGAAAAAAAAAAGAAGGAAAGAAGAAGAAGAAAGGCATTTCCTGCTCAGTTTCCTATCAGTTTTGTGTTTGTTTGTTTGTTTGTTTTTTGTTTAATTCAAAGAGAAAATCCCAATTTGGTGCCAACTTCCTTTGAACTGTGTTCCCTTTTGATCAAAGAGAGAGAGTGCCTGTGTTAGTTAGCTTTGTGTTACTGTGTCAAAAATACCTGACAAAAACAGTTTTGAAGAGGAAAGGTTTATTTTGGGCTCATGGTTTCAGAGGGTTCAGTCTCTGGTCGGCCAATTCCATTGTTCAAGGCCTAAGATGAGGCAGAAAACTATCTCAGAAGGGTATGGCAGAGGAAAGCTTCTCAGCTCATGGGCAGTAGGAAGTAGAGGGAGTGCCCATGGAGCCAGTGACAAAATATAAACTCCAAAGGCGTGATCCCAGTGACCTCCGTCCTGTAGCCGCAACCTACCTGCATACAGTTATCACCCTGTACAATAGACCTTTCAAATTAGCAACCCATCAGATGAATTAATCCACTGTTTACACTACAGCTCCCACATTCTAGTCAACACCTTTGAACATTCATACATGAACAGAAGTTTCTGAGGGACATCTCCCAGCCAAACCACAACAGTCCCTGGGACTCAGTGCCTTCTGCAGCAATACTATCTAAATGGAACTTAGAAACGGATAAAGGGGTGCAGTCATTATGGAAGCCAGTATGGCTATGTGCAAAGGCATTTAACATAGAACTATCATATGACCCAGCAATCTCTCTTCTGGGCATACAGGCACCCAACAAAAATGAAATCTTTGTCTCATAAAGATACCTGCATTCCCATATCCATTGCAGCATTATTCACAATAACCAAGACACACACACAAAAAAATAACCTGAGTGTCCGTCAGTCCATCAATGAACAAAAGGACAAAGAAACTGTAGGCATACATATATATATATAGAGAGAGAGTGAGAGAGAGAGAGAGAGAGTTATATATATAGTTATATATTATATATTATGCATATTATATTATATAATACATAATATATTATATTATGCATATTATATTATGCATAATTATATTATGCATATTATATTATACATATTATACTATATTATATTATCTTATATTATGCATATTATATTGCCACAAGGATGCATTTGAAGGATACTTTGCCAAGTGAAGTAAGCCAGAAACAAAAAGACAAATCTTTCATGGTTGCATATATTGTGAGATCTAAAAACATTCACATATAAAGAGAGAACACAACAGTGATTATCAGCAGGGGAGATGAGGGAAGAAATGAGAAGATATAAGTCAGAGGTTTCAGAGTAGCAAATGTACAAGATGAACAAGTCCAGAGATCTAACATACAACATGAGGACTACATACAATAAAATCGTACTGCACTCAGAATTCATGCTAAGTGAGTAGATTTTAGCTTCTCTGATCACAAAAGTGGATGATTACATGAGATGGTGTATGTGTCTGCTTGCTTCACCTTTTTTATTCTCTCTCTATATATACATCTCATAGCTTCATATTGTGTGTCTTATATATAGACAATAAAACTAATTTCTAGGAATGAAAATAATGTTAAATGAAATTAAAGAAAAAAGAAAAAAGTTGAGTTATCATCGGTTTTTGGCTAGTGACATTTATTTTCCATTTGCAACATGAAAACTTGTCCTTTTGAAATAAATGCATTTAAGGTAGAAGAGTAGGCCATTTAAAGGAACACATTAATACATAATAGAATTGATGGTAGAAAAATAAGGCAATCATCATGACTTCATATTAGCTATCCATTGCTCCCTAATGAAACAATGGGAAAGTTGGGGGCTTATGCCATGACGGGTGTTTTTCTCTCCCACTGTACCCATACAGGGGTTGGGGTTGTTTTATCTCAGGACAACTCAAGAGGCTATAGGCAAGACATCAGCCAGAACTGCAGAGACCAGAAGGCAGCCTGGGGCTGGAGGGTCTGCTTCCAAGGTGGTTCATTCATGTGGCTGGTGAGTTGTGTTAGCTGTTCCTGATCACGAGGCCCCTCCACAGTGCAGCGTAAGTGTCCTCATGACATGGCAACCTGTGCTCCCAAAAGCAAGGGATCTGGGAGATCAAGGGGAGACTGGCGATGTCTTTTCATCCTATCCTCAGAAGTCACCCACTGTCATCTCTGCCATCTCCAACTAGTCACATAAGCCAACTCTACTCAGCATGGGAGGAGATCACAGAGCAGGAGAATGTGAAGGAGGAGGATCATCTTGATAACTGCTGCCACTGATTCAAGCTGCAGTTACAGTTCTACCAAAAGGGCATCAAGAAGGGAAAGGATGTCACCAAGTCCTGCAGCGTTGTTTTGTGCTGTTTTGTTGCACAGCTAAGGTTAGGAGGAAGAGTGCCTGGTCCCAGGAACCGTGCTAACAGTACCCCTGGACTTGCAAGTTTAAGGAGAAACCCAGCCACTCAGAGCAAGACTTCATTTCCCTAACTTCCAGCAGGAAGCTGCTGCTGCTGCTGCCTGTTACCTGGTGCACAGACTCCCCACCTGGGTCTGGTCCAGGCAAGTTGGTCAATTCAAAAGACAGACAATGAACCTGGTTTTATCAGAGGCCATCTATCCCCACCATTCAAACCAACTGTCTCCAGGCTGTGTTCAGGCTACTGACATGTCTTTTGGCATTGCTAGTTTTTAAAAAATTTTTCATGAGTTGCTAATTAGGTGTAAATATTTCACACACACACACACACACACACACACACACACAGGATAAACAGATCAGCCTTCTCCTGAAGTAATTGGAGGTGCTGTGGCTGCCAGGATTCACTTTTCTGCACGGAGTGTATGTGGGCTATGTATGATATCTTGTTCACCGTGGTCCCTGTCACGTCTCTGCTTTCCTAAATTCCCTTCTTACTCTCCATAAGACAGTGACTTAATCCAACTCTTTTGTTTACAGGAGGGTAAACTGAGGCCAGGAGAGTTGATGGGTTTACATCTACTAACTGATTTGCCCATGACCACATGGCTGGTTCACGGTAGGGGGACAACCATGGGGGGTGTTGTTTCCTGTCTAAGCCGACACTCTTCCCCAACACTTCTCTCCTTTACCAAATAGATCAGCTCATGAGATTCTCTTCTGTCTACTGCACTGTAAGCCTGAAGAGCAGTCTCATGTCACCCAAGAAAACATGAATGGTCTAACTCAGTTTCAACCCATGACCCCAGGAGGAAATCAAGAAGTTTAAGCCCATCTCCATTTTAAAGGAAGGATAGCAAATAAAGGAGAGTAGACAAAGGAAACTAAAGTGGAAAAGAGTCTGGAGTCCCGGGAAGAGATTGGTGATGACCCCAAACATCTCAGGCTGTCTCAGCCCCTCCCTCTACCAGAGTTCCTCAGCTTTCAATTTATTATTTATTATAATAAACTAAAAATAATTTATTTTAAACATTTCAAGCAAGTTTCTTACTTACCCATTTCCTGACCTTTATGAAGTCACATCTTGGCCTGTACATGAAAGGCAAATGTTTTAACTAAATTGCATATAAAAATAGTGGAAGAAAGGGACTGAGAAAGAACTTGGCATGGCAAAAGCTTCCCATGAGGGGCGATCTTGAAACCAGGCTGAACAGCTGGTGATCAATAAGTAGAACTTTGGTTCCCCAGCACCAACTGGCTGCTGCCTAGGTCACAGGCCTGCGTCCTAAAGCAATGTACTCTATCTGCTTCTTAATGAAGAAGGGTGGCTTTGCCTCCCCAGAACCTCTGTGCTTAAATCAGCTTTCCTACTGCTCATCTGCAAGGACCAGCAAGTTCAAGAGGTAGTGATGCACTCCAGTAACCACCACGGAGCCACAAGCTAGCCCAGACCTGGATGGACTGCCTGCAACTTCCTAGCCACTCAAAGCGGAGGAAAAAGATGTCTTTGACTCAGAATGCTGGGTATTCTGACTCACCACCTCTGGACCACATTGGTTCCACATCAGAATCCCATTGCCTCCCCCTCCATCTCTCCAAGAAGTTCAGAATGTTCTTGATGGATAAGACTGAGCCCTAGTGACTCCTCAGCTAGCTGTTGATGTGGCCAGAACAGTTTTCTCTTCCACATCTTTTGCAAGTTGGGGTTCCCTGTGCCAGCCAAGAAGAAATAAGATGAGCAGACTGTGTCCCCTTTCACTTACTGAGTCTCCTAATATTTACTGCATGTGCATGCTATGCTGGGTGTGGAGATTAAAGACTGCATGAGCAACACATGCTCTGTGCTCTCAAGGAGATTCAATCAAGGAGAGAAAATTGATTAAAAGAGATTATAAGGAAACAGGCCAAGTGATATACAGGAATGGGGTGCGGGGTGGAAATGGAAGTTCATGGATACAGAAAAGGGAGAACGTTGCATTAAGGGACAAAGAGAAAAAACAGAAGAATTAAATATAAACAAGACAGTGAGGTGAGAAAGAGCTCGTGTGAGGAGGTGGTGGAAGCACAGTATCTTCAGGGAATTAAAACCAGCTTCATTTTTAGGGGACAGGACCAGGTGATTAGTTGCATAGTGCATTTTCACTTATGCCAAGTTCAACAGGGTCCTAGAAAACTTATAAAAGGGGAGATGACATGCAAAGAGTTGGAGTTTAGGGAATGCCATTAAGCCTGCCAGGTAGGAAACAAGGGAGAAATCTAGGGGCTGGCCCTGCTCCAGCTCACAGGAATGATGGATAACAGTCGCAGAGAGAACATTCCAAACACAAAACTGGCCTCAAAGACATGATAAACATTGCCATGGCTGAGAGGATGAAAAATAGAACAAATAAATGGTAAAGAATGAGCTGAAGCGACAGGCCTTCTAGACTTCCAGCCCAAAGCAGGCAGAGGTATCCAGGACTGCTGCCTCTATGGGAAGGACAGGGAATAAATCTCACCCAACACAAAGCAAGGACACAGACTGGAGTCAGGCTCACTGCTGAGAATCCAGGGCGATGGAGACCTGCTGTTCAGGAGAAACTGGGAATCAAATGCTCCGCCAGCTGGGGCTGCAAACACCTGAAAAGACAGGCCAGTGTATGCAATCCTAGCTTTGCAGCCAGGAGGCAAGCTGAACCAAGCCATGTGCTCCCCTTAAGTACCTGGATCAAAACAGCCCCACATGGCCATGCAGCAGGAATCTCAAGTGACATAAAACACAGCTCTGGAGAGCAGACACCTGGCAAGACTCTTTCAGACCTCGCTGGCTATAAGATGCATGCCAACTTAAGGTGCTTCAAAAATGCAAAATTGCTCATCTTAGCATTGATGAAAATGATGATACTGAAGAATTTACCCTAAGTCTACCACTTTAGGAAAAGTCAGAATATAAAGAAATTTTTCAAGCATTTAAAGAATGTTCATCATATGTGTGTGCATGTGTGTGGGTGACATTCTTCCGAAATAAGCATTGTTATGGAAAAATACAGACAAACAGGCTAAGTAATCTAGCTCAAATCTCTACATCATGCACAACCATAGAAATGAAGAATTGTCCCCCTTTTGTGTACAATGAATCAAAATGCAGTCTGTAAAATTTTTTTTAAAATTTTAAAATTTAAAAAAACCTACCTGGCCACAAAACTTGCATTTTTAACCACCACGATATATAGTCTCTCTAGTGGTGGAGCATTAGAAATAGTCCCTTTAAAATCTGGAAGAACCCAAAGAAGCCTACATTTTCCCCAACTATTCAACATTACCCACGAGCCCTGGCTGATGCAATAAGAAAAATAAACATGAGATGATAAGAATAAATAAAAAGAGATAAAAGAGAACTATAAGATAGAAAACTTGCAGATAAAATGTTAGGAAAAGCAAGGAAATTCAGCAACTGATTTGGTCAAGACATAAATTCACTAGTGTTTCCAGAGGAGCTACTCCAATTATGAAATAGAGTAGAAATTGAAGATACTGTCACAATAGCAGAGAAAAAGAAATTCAGAACCCCTATGAATAATTCTAGCAAAAATGCAAATATATTTTAGGAGGAAAGTTCAAAACTGTTTTAAAAGACGTAAAAGAAAACACAAATATATATTGATGGAAGAGAATACACCTATTAAAGAAGTGCCTCTTCTCCCTTCTAAAAAATCCATATATCCATAGAAATTTCAGTTAAAATCCCAATAAGGTTTCACGGAACTTGACCAGCCAGCATTTATGCTTTTTACATGAAGAAAAAAGAAATAAGAAAGATTTTTAGAAAATAATAAAGCATACCAAGACCAGATATCAAATTTTAATCTAACAGCGTACTGTGTAAGACAAGGGTATTGATATAATAAGAGACAAATGGATCAATGTAATAGAATCAAGCATCAAGCATCTTGAAACAGACATGGAAACTTGGCATTAATAGAGATGCCATTATAAATAAATGGAGAAAGGCTAGACCACTCAATAAAGAGCGCAAGGCAGTGGGTTCTCCATATGGAAACAAAACAAAGTTAAAACTTTGCATAAGAGCAAAATAAGTTCCAGATAGACTGAAGATGGTAACATAAGAAGAAAAATTTTTAAATTTTTCTAAGAAAGTGAAAAGTGACCTCAGACTCAATGATTTATGCAATCTGACATAAAAGCTCAAACTGAAGAATATGAAAAATGTCATCAATCTGACTATTTGAAAAACCCCAAATTTTGTATATGATGACACCACAAGAAATTTAAGCAAAAAACTGTCAATTTGGAGACATTATTTGCAAGTCTCATATGCATTTTTAACTAATAAAAATTAATATTGACTAGAGAGGGGTTAAAAAATTTCTACAGATCAATAAATCCAATATTAAAAATCCAACACGAAAAACAGCAAAGACACCAACAGACAACTCATGAGGAGAGAGAGATACCAGCATTCAATAAACATCAAAAAGATAATCATTGTCCCTAATAAATACAAATTAAAATATAATTAATAGATGTGAATAAATTATTTAAATAAACCTAAATTCAGAAAATGAGGCACTAGGTAAAATTATGAAATATACGATAATGCCAATTGTTAATTAAGTTGCAGGCAAATGAAAATTTTCAGATGTTGCTGTTGAAAAGATAAACTGGTCTAACAATTTTCTAGAGAATTTTGATGCTGTTTAGCAAATGTAACTGTGAGTGTTTGTGTGACCTGGAAATTCCATATCTATGTATTTTTTAATTATTTTTTTATTTTTATAGACTGCATTTTGTTCATTGTACACAAATGGGGTGCATCTTTTCTTTTCTCTGGTTGTGCACAATGTAGATTCACACCATTTGTGTAATCATACATGTACACAGGGTGATGATGTCTGTCTCAGTCCACCATCTTTACAGTTATTGTTGCAAACATACCCTAAGGGGTATGTGCAAAGACCTTATCGCAGTGCTGTTTGTAATAACCAACAATGGAAACCAACCCAAAGGTAGTAAACCAATGGGAAAGCAGTTGATTTAATTTGTGGAATATTCACATAAGGGTACTACACAGAACAGTTAAAAATGAATATACTTTATACCTTTCAATACAGTTAAGCCTCAAAACAATGCTGTTTGATAAAAAGAAACGTATAATGATATGTGCAGTGTGATGCAATTTACACCAACTTTAAATGCATATAAAGCAATATTCTGTGTGTAGGTGTGTGTGTGTGTGTGTGTGTGTGTGTGTGTAATTTTTAAAAGTTGCTAATACTAAATGATATGGTTACTCATTGAAATGCCCAGTATGTTTCCGTATGTTTGCATTATTTTGTAACAAAAATCTTTTATTTAAATGAAGTACATCAGAAGAGATAAGATCCTAGGGAGAGAAAAAAATTAGGTCATTCAATATCTTAGATGAAGTGAACTGGAGATTTGGGCCACCATGGAAGGATATAGGCTGATGGAGGGTACCACTGCGTGGAACCAGGCAAACCAAGACCAAGGGCAGAAGACCCCCACCCCAAACTTCAGACCTGAGATCACACCTACGGAATGTCCAATGTGTATGGTCAGGTGGAAACATTTCTGCTCCTCCCAACAAGGAAAATAAGAGCTCAAGGAACATTTGTTATCAATATTAAAGCATCCTGGGCCTAAAGTGCACCGAGAGGTCTGTAAGAATTCATAGTCAAGGAGGAAATTTACTCTTGAGCAAACGGCAGGCAGGCAAGTAATTCTTGAGTGGAAAAAAAAATCAATGCTGTGCTTTAGAAAAAAAGGCAATAATTACAAGGAATGCATAGACCAGGAGAGCTGAGCAGCCTATCTGGGAGGATCAGCATGGACCTGCACATGATGTACTCAATTCAGAAAGTACACCAGTCCTAGAATCCCAAAATCTGACTCCCAAAATGTCCACAAGGTCATTTGATCCAATGCTGGAATGGTAGGACCACTCACCTCAAATGTATCTGTTCCCTTCAACCATTTCATAAAAGTAGTTCAAGAACTTCTGCATTTAATAAATCTGTACTCAAATTCTGACTTCGCATTTGTGAGCTTTATGGCCATGGACAAGACTTTTCAGCTCTGAGCCTTAGTTTCATCATCTGTAAAATGGGAATAACAGTAGGGCCTCATTTACAATTTGTTATGAAGTATAAATTAAACCCCAAGTAAAGTGATCTAAGACATTGCAATTGTTCAGTAAGTGTTATTTCCCATAATTACTACTGCTATGTTTCAGGTAGAAAGGGACTAAGTCCAAAGTAGATCTAACCTATCTGTCTGCCCAGGGAAGCTCTTTGTTCAATAAATGCTCACTTCCCCAAGCCTTCTGAACTTTCCCTTGCATTCGGAACAGCCAAGAGTTGAATTATGTCCACTGCCGTCTGATTCTACTCTCAAAGTCAGACCAGGCCAGGCCAGGACACATGACTTACCTCGACAGTCCTTTCCTGACAATCTTCATAGCTGGAGTCCCTTTACATTTTTTTTTAGCAGGTCCAGAACCAAAAATCTTGCATGTATCTTTAAACATCATATGTATAAGTTCTTAATTGATCTTTTGAAGTTTGTGGGTTGGGCTCATCCTTCTAGGTTTTCAAATTTAATGTTTAAGATGCTTTTGGGTGGTCAATTTAAAACCTCCTCTCTGCATTAATTATTTGCAGATGTTCAGCCTGTGAGTTGGGGGGTCGGGTAGAGTGTGCTGGAAAAAAATATGTGCCCCCTGTTCTGCATCAGAACATACTTCCACACACACATTTACAAGTGTGTGAGCTCAATAGAGAAGCTTAACATTGTCCAAAACATCAAATAATGTTTCCTGACACCTTAGAAAATGGAATTCAATTTAAAGCAGGCTAGAAATGTTGAAGTCCATCACACAACAGGAAAATGACAGTCAGAGGGAGCAAACCTCTTCCATATGCCAGGCTCCCTTCTGGGAACTCCAAATGGACTGTTTTGTTACTCCTTACTGTCATTGCCCCTCATGAAGTCGATTTCATTATATTCTCATTTTAAAGATGAGAAGGCCCAAGGATCAGAGTTGAATTGAGTTGCCTGAGGTCACACAGATGATGAGCAGCAAAATGGAAATTAAAAACCAAGTGTTGCAGAAGTCCTCCCAACTCTAAGACCAGGACATCCTTCTTACCCTTATGTCCATTATACAGATGAAGATAGTGAGGCACAGAGGTTAAAAAACTTGCTCAAAATAACCCCGATAGTACAGGCAGAGCTGGAATTGTGCAGTTCCCACATTCTCCAAATTTACCTCCAAATGCAGGTCAACTGAAGTCTTTCTGTTACTGTTCTTGCTCATGAAAATGGGACTCTTGGGCTAAGCAGTGACTTCAGTTCTAAGAGCAGAGAAAGCCCAAGACATTTAGTCCACATAGGACAGAAACTCAGGCACTGGAGTTCAAGGTCAAAGGACCCCACCGAGGCAACATGGGCACCAGTCTTAGCGTGCCCTGTGCCCTGTGCCCTGGACTCCACCACCCTTCCCCTCCCCCTACTCCCACTCTTCCTCCAACTCATTCAGATGCCCGCGGCTCTGTAGTCAGGGCGAGGGGGATCAAAGGGCAGAACTGCTGCTCTCGGCAGAAATACTGTAATGGAAACCATTTCACCAACTGCAGCAGCAAAGACTTCTCTCCCCCGGGGCAGTTTATGACTCACTCAGAGCATTGGGTGTGTCCCTTCCACAAAGCCAGGGTGTCCTGGGCAGAATCCAGGAGAAAGAAGGGAGGATTCAGGGGTCTCCCCTACTCTGGAGGCAAGGACAGTGCTTATCAAACTGTGCCCAAAGGTCCCCCAAGCATTGCTCTGTAGTCACCAGCAGGGAAAGGACATGAGCTTTTGGGGGATTCCTCATCCAATCATTTCAGTCATAAGAAAGTATTCACTCTGGAAATGGAATATTTGAGGTTGCAGGAAGAGAGTGAGTCTTTAAGCCAGACCCTGTGCACTCAAATCCCATTTCCCTCTTACAAGCTGCACAAGACATTTAACTTGGGCAACACTCTGTTTCCTCACTCATAGAATGGCTGGATATAATAAGTACCTACCTTGCAGAATCACCGTGGAGGTCAACTGAAATAAATGATGGACCATTTTCGTCACAGAAAATGCACCCAATGGGTGCTTTATTTTGTTTGTCTTCTCTTGATAAAGAGAATCTTTATCAAAATCTTCTATCTTTATAAAATCTTCAAAAGAAGATTAAAATCTTTTGAAGATTTTATTTGTCTTCTCTTGATAAAGTTGAACCAAAGCCAGCGAAACCCTTTGGAGAGTACGGGAAGCTGAATAATGCCCCCCACCAAAGATGTCACCTTATATGGCAAAAGGACTTTGCAGACATGATTAAAGATCTTGAGATTAAGAGATTGTCTCGAGGCCTCTTATGAAAGGGACGTGGGAGGGCTAGAGCCAGGAGAGAGATTGCTGGCTTGGATGGTGAAGAAAAGCCCTTGACTAAGAAAATCAGGCAATCCCAGAATCTAGAACATTCAAAGAAATGCACTTTCCTCAAGAATCTTCACAAGGAATGGAACTTGATGGTGCCTTGATTAGCCCTGTGAGACTGAATTTGAACTTCCAACCTCCAAAACTATAAGAGAGTAAGTTTTTTGTTTATATAAGCCCCCAAAATTTGTTCAAATGGATCACATCAGCAATAAGAAACTTAAACAGAGGAATATATATCAAGCAAAACTTTACCCCCCAGTCAAGGACATCCTTATACAATAGGACAGGCACATGTGACCCCACATTTCGGGGTCCAGCACTGTGGGAACCTAGATGAGGTCACAGTTCAATAGAGGCTGGTGACAGTTCTTAACCATCCCCCCACACCTCTCCATCACTTCCCAATAACGCAGTCATTTTTTTCCCTTCTACTTTAAATACTCTCAGGAACCAGGTCACTCAGTTTCTCTTGAAATCTTTCCACAAGCAGGCAGTTTAAGAGGGAATCTTCCCAGTGCCCCCAACATGAGTCCCCTTGGTGAGAGCTTCCTTCTCTCTCTTCCACCTGGTACCAACCTGGTCCATGCTTTTTGCCAAATACTGCCCCTCAGCTCTGGGACTAGTGGAAAAAGAAATCTTTTGAGTGAATTGTGGTATTTGCTGTCTACAAAGTACACTGTTGTTCTGAGAATCTTACAGTTTCTCAAAAACATAACTCTTCAGCTTTAGGTGACATCCCATACTTTCTCATGGGGCCAGCATGGGTCAGAATTGAACATGGCATCTTCTCTTTGACCTTTGCTCCCTTCTCTCACATATCAGAATGTCTCCTTCTTCCTGTAGTTAAAACTGGAAGCAAAACCCATGTACCACAACTTATGCAATTAAAGGCTTGGTAGAAAAGAACAGGGCTAATCCCACAAATCCCTGCTCTGGCTACTGCAATCTCCCCATGACCTAAGGATAGACATGTTCTGCTTTTGAGCACGTCTCCTCACAAAGGACTCTCTCTATGCCATGTAGACTAGACAAGATGAATGGGAAGAGTCATGGTTCAGAATTTTTCTAGTGTGTGGACTTTGATCAGAGTCCTCTGAAGCTAGCATGTCTCTTCCCTTTTGTTCTCTGACATCTGATGGCAAAGGTGTCAGATCTACCCTGAATAGGTAGAGTCTCTTCCCCAGAAGATGATTCTGGAATGGGAAGCAACCTGTTAGATACTGTGTTTCAGAATATTGGTCTTTCATTGACACCTGGAGAGATCCTTTAAGAAAAACAAAACTGTCAGCAGCAACACTGAAGTCCTTCTTTCTGAGAGTGAGAATAAACACATCAGTGACCATATTTGGTATTTCCAAAAACTCTCAGGAATTGAGACAGGAAACAGGATCACAAAATCATACCCTCTTCCTCATCCAAGATTAAAACCAATTGAGAAAGAAGAGTAAAGGCAAGAGAGGGTCGAAATATTGCCTTCATGACTTTGCAACTGAAATTGGAGAATGACCATGACAATGAATAAATGGAACTCCAGGATTAGACAGACTACTGACCAAGTCCATTCCTGGCCAGAGAGTCTTCCCTTGGTCCCTGGAGAGCAAGGTGGAAAGTATGCTCCTAGAGCCCAATAAGATGGGATGAGACCAATGCAAAGCTCTGCACACCCCTTTCCTGGACCCAAATTTACCAAGTGGGTGCACCCCTCCTTTGCCCCTGGCCAGAAAGAGGGTGGGCACACCAGGGCCAATATATTACACTAGTGGAGTTCTCACCACAGGAAGCATGACCCCCAGGGTAGAATATTGTGCTCTCATCAGAATGCCCACTGCCCCTTCCTACTGGGCCTGCCCCTATGAGAGCTTACCTTCCCTGTGGCCATGACACTTGTTTTAGTCAACCACAGGTGAGCTGAGAGGACATGAGCCATCTCTCCACAGATGCTTTGGAAGCTGTTGTATGCTTCCATTATCCATCCTCTTCTGCAAAAGGCTGGCGTGTTACAGCTTGGCACTTCTTATCAGCCTTGAGTCCAGGGTGAAGAAGAAGAAGAAGAGTGGAGCTATGGCTGAGCCACATCACACTTTCATTTGACTAAAAAATACATATTTATAGTTTGGAGTCAATAAGAATATGGAATCAATTATGATCACTGCCTAGTCTGTCCTGCAGTTATAAGGAGACTCCTCCCCATCATACACATACACAATAGCCAGCAACTTCCCTTTTCCACTGGTTCTTCTCCTTCATCCATCCATCCATCCATCCACCCATCCACCCAACCATCCATTGACTGCTGATTGACACTAGGTCCTTAGAAAGCTGCAACAGTGAATAAGATATACCTAGTGGAAGTACCACTAGTCATGGCAGTAATCGTGACACTAGTCATGTCAAGAAAGGATTCCCATGGAAACTGGTGAGTGCCATATTAGAAGAATGTACAAAGTGCCAAGAGGCCCCAGAGCAAGAGGGATGATTCAGACCAGTTCAAGGGATCGGGAAAAGCCGCAGGCATTCTCTGCAGGAGTCCTTCACTCCAGGGGGCTCCCACAGTGTGTCACTGTCACACCAAGTGTATCTCGTATTGTCCTTGTTCTCTGGAACACAGATCCAGCAGAAAAGGCAGCCAAGACCTTGGATGAATCACCCAGCACATATGTAGTGCATGTCAAATTCTAGGAACTACTGTGGGTATTCAGAAGGAGGGGGTCTTTACATCCTAAGCCTGCTCTGTGGGGAAATACTTGGGGAGGAGGCCAGATCTTAACCAAGAAGAGGAAGGTAGGTTAGAGTCCTCTGGGCAAGGCTAGGGGCAGGTCATTTGAGTGGAAGGGAGAGAGTGTTCTCAGAACCAAGGGCAACAGAATGGGTCTACCTCAGAGACAATGTGCAAACCAGAAGGCAGGAGAAGTGTGTGAGGACAGAAGAGTAAAATAAAGAAAGGCAGGGATCTCAGAAGCCAACCCTAAATATGAGATGAAGAACTGTACCTGTTAGGTGACAAGAGCCACTGGCACTTTCTAAAAATGGAAATGGCATCATAGAAAAGGCCCTTGAGGACAATGGGAAGATGACTCAGGTATCGTTGAGGGTAGGATAAAAAGGGCCAACGAAGATGGGGCCCACTGATGAGGAGGCCCCTAAATATTCTTGGCAAGTACAAAGGGTCCTAAACAAGGGTAAGAGGAGTCAAAGAAGAAGAGCAAACAAAATTATGGGGCCACACAGTAAGGTTGACAATGAATGGGACAGGGGTTCTGGGGGAGGCTTGGGCAGCCAGGGGAAGTAGCCTCGAGGAGGCCTCCAAGTCACACCTTGAACAATGGACACACACACAGAGGGACCAGATGGGGCAACCGAAGAAAATACACTTTGTCAAGGTGCAAATACTGACCTGACTAAGTTTTCTGTGGTGGCACACCTGAAGGTGAGGTCAGAAGTTAAAAACAGCAGTTCTAGCTGGCACGTGTGGCCACTAGGCCCTCCTGCTTTAATCCTCTGAGAACCCCTTGCTCTATCAACTCATCATATAGCTAAGAGATTGCTTGCAGACAAGCTGTGTAATATGTGGGTTCAGTACAAAATGAAGATGTGAAGCTTCTTGTCTAAAAATTATTAATAAAAAATTGAGATTGTTAGGAATTCCAAGAGAGTGAGAACAGAGCAGTAAACCAAGGACAAGGTCCTCTGTGCTCAGGTCCCCACACTATTGCATAGGTCATATGCCCACAAAGCCAGCTCAGGTTGTATGTCTTTCCCCCATTTGTGTAGCAAGTAAAAGAGTCAGAAGGCAAATTCTTCCCACAGCCAAAGAGGAAGCATAGCTGGCATGGAGGACCTGGATCTTTGCATCACAATAGGACTTGGACCCCCAACATAACATGAGTATGAAATAGACTTTTGCTGTTATAAAAACACTGTAGGAGTGTTTGTTACTGATGCATAACCTGGCCCATGCCAACTCATGTGCTAAGGCTCAGGAAACTTCCTACAACACTTATGCTGGACACCTGAGTGTTGAGCCTGGACACACAAGACCTGTGCTCTTTCCTCAATGTCAGTGTTTTCCAAGTGCAAGTCACAACGTGTTAGGAGGTCACAAAGCCAACATGGTGGGTCACGAGATTTTTGCAAATTAGATAATGTAACAAAATATCCTAAGAATTGTGTATTATACATTATGATGCTCTTTTTCATGAAGGCTTTTTCAGTGCATATGTGCATCCAGAGTCACCATCTAAAATGTACTTCTGACTATGGTTCATTGTCAAAAAATGTTAAAAGCCACTGTGTTCCACATCACACTTTCAGCACAAGAAAGGAAAACAAGTCCATGCACGTAACCCAAACAGCACGGATACTCATGATTCCTTTTTCAATTAGCTAAATGGGAGGAAACCTGAACCCTTATTGCCAATGTAGTTAAAGTCTTGAACTTTACAGTTTCCCAGATAGGAAAACTTCCAGATTTCAATCAATGTGAAACTCAGTCTTTATAACATGCCCTTTAACTCCGTTAATTCCCTCCCTCCCATGCCAACTCTTATTCTGCCTTAAAGGAACCATGACGTCATCGTTTTGGATTCAGGGAACAAACCTTCATTGTCTTTTGACACAAGCAGACAAATTCTGGGCACACATGTGCCCACTGGGGGAACTGCAAAAAAAGCGGGAGAGAAGCTACTATGTCACCAGCCCCGGGCCTGGGGCCAGATGTCTTCCTTTCTTAGAACCCGTGATGGGCTGAGTCCCTTAGAAGTGAGTCACCGCTGGGCACCAGCCTCTGTCCATGGAGGGAGACCCAGTTCCTCAGAAAAAAATCTGCAGGAAATGTTTGTGCCTTGTTCTGCCAGGAGCTGTCAGGTCTGCCTTCCCACCACACGACCGTGGGACCGAAACCCCCACTTAAGATAGAAAAAGAACCGAAAATAGTTTTTTAGGAAAAATATATAATTACTTACTGAAAACTCCCAGATGTGAGATGTAGCGATGGTGTGACGCACACATTCGGGTTACTGAGTATGAATATTTCCTCTGATGTCTCCTACGGCCCAGCAAATTGAGTCAGGAAGGACATTACTAATCATTCTGATGAGGGTTGCACTTGGCCTCACCCCTGTCACGAGGGTCCTGATGTCTAGGACCTCCACAGTTTTCCTCTGTGCGGGAATTGCCTCCTCCATGCAAAGCAGTTGCACTAGAATGTCCTTTGAGTGTGTCCTTCTCTCAGTGTGTTTCCAGACCGATTCAACTCTGTCCCTGCCCCCTTCTCCTGCCACTGCCTCTAATAGCCAGAGCAGTGGTCTTCAGTGCAAATCTGATCAGCAGCTTCCTCTATCAAAATTCTTTCATAGACTTACTGATTTTCTTCTGCAGGATAAAGACCCCATCTTAGATGGGCATGGTGGTGCACACCTGAAATCCCAGCAACCTGAGAGACTGAGGCAAGAGACCATGAGTTCAAGACCAGCCTCAGCAACTCAGCAAGACCCTTTCTTAAAAAATGGGAGGACTGGAGATACAGTACCTTGTAAAAAGAATGAGAAGGAGGAGGAGGAGGAGGAGGAGGAGGAGGAGGAGGAGGAGGAGGAGGAGGAGGAGGGAGAAGAAGAAGAGGAAGAAAAGATAAAAAAAGGAAAACAGGGCTTATCTCAGGCTACTCGCCCCCTTACCTTCAGAAATGCCCACTAACAGGGTATCCTTCTTGAAGTTTCTGGAATGCACCAGACTCATATCTGCCTCCAGGCCTTCACATTTGCTGTTCTTGATAAACACAATGTCTATTCTTCCCAACACTCAACAGTATTGAACTTAGTCACTCTTCCATTCTCAGCTGAAATACCATTTCTCAAGAGGCTGTCCTTCACTTTCAAAATATGCCAAATTCTTCCATATCCTCTCCCGTTACCTTTTGCTTTTTAGCTACTGTCATTATAAAAGAGAATGATTTTTAACATCCTTCTCCCCCACTAGACCAAATTTCATTAGGTAAGAACGGTGCTTTATCATCCTCTATATCCATATGTTAGCATGGTGCATGGTATGCAGTAACTACTAAATAAATATTTGTTGAACAAATTCTGAAGCCCTTTGAAAAGACTTCTCTGAGATCTAAATGCCCACAAAAATATCTTTGACTCAGGAACTGCTGTCTCCTGAAAGCTAATGACTTAATCTATTTCCCAGTGTTTCTTTGGATGATGGGAAACAGCCATATTTAAGGCTGAAATGTATGAGTCATGTAGATATATGGGTCTGCATATTTGTCTTTTCTCTGTCCTTGGTCTTGATTTTCTCCTTTTAGCTTCACTTTCTCAGGGTGGGTTCTGCTGCCTTACTTCTTGATAGAGAATGCCATGTGATACCACCACAGAGTATTATTGCAAAGTTTCACCATAAAATTCAAGCCAGAGAACACGTTGAATTCTTGAAGAAGTCAGAGCACATAGTATCCCTGTGGAATCTGAAGACCTTTCACAGTCATTTGTGGAAAGGGAATGAAGAAGCTGCCACAGCCATCAGAAGACATGGGCCTCCTGCTGGTGCCATAGGACTTGGGCAAGGCCCTCCTGGAGCCTCAGCTTCTCTTTGGTGAATGAGGGGAACTGTGGTGTGCTGAATACACAAGGCAGTGCAAACCCTGGGCGGTTGGAAAGCAGCACACACATGCACACACACTTGCACACATACACATATGAACGCACACACAGAATAGAAGGCCATGAGCGTGAGGGAAGCTTCAATGAGATCACATTTTATTTCTCCTGTCCAAGACTGGCACATGGGCAAGGATTCAAATGAATAAAGTTTTCCATGGCTGGGCTCCTTCTCCCCAGCCTCATTCCTGGGTCTTACTCATGAAACTGCTCCGTGCAATCAGCTCAGGGACATCCACTGGGGCACACAGCGAGACTACCTAGATACGGTCTTTCCACTTTCTATTGTCCTCTGTCGAGAACTGCCAGTCCTGTGAAGAGTTTCTCCCAAGTCTCCAAACTTCGAAATCCTCTAAAGTTCTTTCACTGATAAACTCACGTGGCAGACTAATTAAAGCTAAAGATGACTGACAAGGGAGGGAGAAAGATAATTGAACAATTAATCATGGGATAATGAGGGAGGCCCAAAGGGGAACCTAAGAGTACAACAGCTCCCTGTAGGCAGGGGATTATGCTGGACCAGAAAGGGCAGGAGGAGTCACAGGAGTACATGAGGGAAGAGGAGAAGGAGCCTGTGGGCAGAAGAAAGCATGGCACATCCTGATAGTGAAAGGTGGGTATTACCTTGGCCTTCAACTTCTACCTACTAGTTCTGGAGCCACACTGAAGTCAGGATCTCAAATAGCTCCAAAGATGCTGCAGGATGACATTGGTGTGCAAGAAGGTCACAGGGAGCTTCCTGAGTGCCTTACTCCATTTGGGCTACAGAAATACCATAGATTGGGTGTTTTAAAAAAAGTAAATATCTGTTTCTCACAGTCTAGAGGCGAAAAAGTCTGAGTTTAAGGACTTGAAGATCTACTGTCTAGTGAGGCCCCTTCCTCATTCACAGATGGCCCCATCTTCTCTCTGTGTCCTCATGTGACAGAAGCAGGAAGAGAAAACAAGCTATCTCGTGTCTCTTATAAGGATATTTATTCCATTCATGGGGACTCCACCTTCTTGATAGCATCAAATTCTAATTAACTCCCAAAGACTTCACTTCCCAGGACCTCCATATTACGGGCTAGGGCTTCAACATTTGATCTGCAGGGAACACATCATTTAGTCCATAACACTGAGTCAAGGAGCTATCTGGGTGCAGAGGAATAGTACATGGAAAGCAAGATAGGGTGGGGCCAGTGCTCACAATGCAACCCAAGACCATGGTCACAGAGCAAGAGAAGTTCACTGCACGGGCCTGCAGCAAAGTTCTGGATTTGTGAAATGCATCTTTCTTCCAGAATGCAGCCCTTGTTGCCTGTCTGCAGAAGGCTGACTGACAGACATCTCCACAACCATCGCCAGCCTGGATCAAGGCCAACAAGGCAGGTGTTCACTCCTCCCTACAAGCCTGCTGTTCGGATTCTGGCATCCCAGTGTACACCGGGAAGTTTGCTATGGAGAAAGTAGCCAAGAAGAAAGATCCAGCACCTGCCGTCAAGAGGCTCGGAGTTGGCAAAAGCAAGAGTCAAGTCAAGTGCCAGTGACAAGGCAGTGAGTGAGAAGCACCAACCTGGACATGAGGCAGGGCCTTTAGAGAAGGGCACCTGAGCTGACTCTTGGGACATCTGCAGTGGTCCCCAAACCTGGGAGAGCAGCCTTTAGTCCACAACAGCCTTATCTCTCCCAGAGTCTCCAGTGAGCTTTCAAACCCTTCTTGGAAGATATTTGGAACACATGAGCCAGGAATCACTGCCTTTGACCCTGAGAGTGCTGGGGTCCAGAGTACCATGAAGTATTAACACCCCATCTCTTCTTTTGTCTTACATCATCAAATGGACAATAAACTCTTACAGCCAAAGACTGGGGAATGTATTTTTCTTCATCTCTCATGGAGAAAGGCACATATCAAATGCTCTATAATTCTTTGTTGATCTAGAATTAATTGGTTCCATCTGATTAGTCATTGACCTTCAATTTTTACAGGGGAAGCTAGTAAAAATACTGTCAGTATTGTTCAGTAGCAAAGCCATCGGTAGGCTTTGATTTCAAAGAATGCTTGCTTTAGCTTTCAAATCTTCCACTCACACTCATATGACTTTGGGATGTCATTTGAACCCTCTCAGTCTAATGGTTTTCAAAGTCAACTTTGGAATAACATCTCTTTCCTAGGACTATGTGAGGATTAAATATGAAAATGCACTCAGAGGATATTGAACATAGTAGGGTCTCAGTAAGTATTTGTTCCAAAGAGTAATGGTAGCAGAAATGGGCTGATCTCATAGTGTGTGTTAAGTGATTGGCTAAAGAACTTCATATGCTTCATCTCTTTTAATATTCATGTTGCTTTTATACCTTTGGATCAACTGTCACTCCAAGTTAATAGGAGAGAAAATGGAGGCTCAGAGAGTTCAAATAACGTACTCAATGCCAGGCACTGGCTGCAGTACTGTTGCACTCTGTGCCAATTCTCTCCCACGCCAGAGCTAAGTTTTAATCGCAACCTTGTCTTCTCACAAATGGTCTCCAGCTTTCCCCGAAGTGAGAGACGTCAAGATCATGAAAGTCATGCAGATTGCGCAAGGTCACCGCTGATCACTGGCCTCCCTGCCATGTTGAGACAGGCGTTCCAGTGACAGGACCTTCTCACCACAGTTTAGGCAACAGGATGCCCAACATCTTCACTCCTTTTGGTAACTGGAAATGATGTGAAATGAGAATACATGAGAAGTTTTAACAATGGCTAACGCCATTGTCACAGTGACTTAGCATTTCCCTTCAAACCCACAGGGGAGGAAAGAAACAAAACCCCAGCATGTCCCACTGCCAGACACAGAAAGCCCCTAGGAAGGCTCAGAGGTGTCAGAACACACACTCGGGCTCTACAGTTAGCATAAGAATAAGGCGCTATGTGGTCTGGCTCATGTCCTCACCATGTTCTGTCAAAGTCCATAGTTTGCATATCATACCCATGAGGCCATCCAGACTATCACTGCCCCTCAGGATCTGTCTGGACCCATGTCAGAGTTAAAGCTCAGAATTAGAGTGAAGCCCGGCTGAACAAAATTGGTGGGAATATATCAAAGCTCCCATATGCAATAGTCTTTCATTTAGTGATCACAACACTTCCATAGGAAATTAAAGAAAATGGTTTTGTATATAAAAGCAGTAAGCTTAATAATATGCCAGTAAGCATAAGGGTAATGTGGAAATGCCCCTTTAGCCAGGGGTTCTAACTCCCTCCCTTCTTGGTGGATAATATCCCTCATTCCCAGTCCTCCTCCTCTCTTTGTGGCCTTATCCTGGTGCAGGGGGATATAAGAGAAAGAGAGAGAGACGTTTTTGGAGAATCCAATCTTTATCAAGAACCAGGTCAGAAATTTATTTCACATATTTTGGGTTGCTCCTCACAAAACTAGATACTGCCATTTCCTTTTTACAGATAAGAGCAATGAAGCTCGTTGAGGATAAGTGCTTCACCTAAGGAGTACATCTTGTGAGTTCCCAGCATCTTGGATCTTATGCCAATGAATTTTCCACCATCTAGAAGAGATGGTAACAAAAAGGTGAGAAAAAAGCCAAATAATAATTTAAATCTGGGTGATTCACCTATTGTTATGATACAGCCCTTAAAAATGTGGTTGTGTTTTTCCACTAAGGTGTCTCTCTGTCCAAGGCTGGGGCAAAAAATGTAAGTATATTTAATATGTCCACTGTGTTAAGAAAGGTAGTGATCTTCTTGAGTCCCAAAATGATGATAGACAAGGCTGCTGGACTTGTTTGAACTGAACCCCTGATTCATTGGTCGATTTGTTCATTTGTATCCATTACTGACTTTGTACCAGGCCCATATTGAACCTGTAGACGAGAGCGTCTTAGGAATAAGTGTCTAGTCCAAAACAGGAACTCAGATATTCCCAGTGAAAACAAGGAAGAGAAGGAGGGAAGAAATAAATGAGATAGAGTCCCTGTCTTCAAAGAGCTCAAAGTCTACTATCGATCTAAAAATGAAGCAATGAATAATAGTAACCACAATTATTAGATGTCAGAATTGATACAAGCTAAAGGAAATAGAGGAATATCATGCAAGAGTTCCCAGAGAGAGTGAGGGACTTCCAAGTTGAAGCTAAGTGGGAGATTGCAGGAATACGGAAGTCCTGGACCATGATCTGTAAAGAGCCAAGGTTCAGAGATCTCTTTAGGAGTTCAAGTGCCTCACCAAGACTGCGGTACAGATGGTGGGTTGATATGAGGGAGTGCCAGCAACAGCATTGTTGGGGGAAAAGAGATGAGTCTGAAGATACTGGCAGAGGCTGGGCTTTGAAGAATCTCTAAAGACTCTAAACATGTGGACTTCACAGAAGAGCAGGAAGCCACAGAGAGCTTTCAGCAGAAGCAACATATCTTTAGATTTGTCTGCCTGACATAGAATCAATTGGAGCAGTTGGAGGCAGGGAGACAAGGTAAGACTGTGCTCCCATAATTCATTTGGAAAATATGGGCAACCTAAGAAAAGACAAGTTCAGTTTCAAAGCATTAATGATCCCAAATCGATAATGAGATTGTTAAGATTCTGTAGCCTTAAGCAGAAGTTTTAATGCCAAAATTCATGGGGTAGCCTCCATATGGTCTATCTTCCTGGATCCAACTTTAATTTTCTCCAAGAGTTAACTATAACAATAATAATCACTTCTAATTACATGACTCTTTTAAATGATAAAGAGTTCCCACTTATCTTTAACCCCATGTCTGCTATCCAGTTGGTATTCAATAAATGACGGCCCTGACCCGATTTCCCCAGGAGTCCTTTAGGTGAACAGCGGAGCTGTGATCTCCATTCTCCAGGTGGAGAAACAGAAGCTAAGTTGAGTGTCTGAGGGTCCAAGAAAATTCCAGAGCCAGGAATGAAACTAAATCTCATGTCCTTTTAGCCAGTGATCAACCCCAAGGCTGCAAATGCTCCAGGCAAACTGTTTTTCAATCCCAAAGAAAGAACTTGGAGGACTCAATAGAGAGGCTTTGAATATTTGTGGCAGGATACAATGAAGGAGCGCACCATGCCTACGAGCTGGGGGAGAATATAGAGGATAGATGGGGTGCCCACTGTATAGATAGCTATTTTCAGGTGGTTTAAGAGCAAATCCTTTACTTTACAACCAAGGGCATTCTGTTAGGATCCTCTCCTAAATAATGGAGATAAGGGAAGAGGCCAGTTCCCCCACCCCCCTTCCCTCCTTACCAAGGGTTTTGGAGACCTTCTTATCTCACTGCAAGCCTTCTTAGGCACTGATTAGTGTTTAACCCAACAGCGGGGTGTTCTACGTCCCCCAATGCAGGGAGGCCATGACAGGACTCTTGGTGCCTACTAATGGAAATCAAAGTTTGTGAGCACTTTAAGAGCAGTTTGGGTTTTCCAAATTCAGTGATTTGAATGCAGGGTTCACAAACACAGCTTGGGGGCAGGAAGAGAACAATGAAACTTGAAATGCTTATTTAAGGGGGGGTCAGAAAAATCTAAGATGGTCTTTCTTCCACAGCTCTAAAAATTCAGGTCACACTGACACACTGGCTCTTTATGTGCTAAAGTCGAATCTGTGCATGTTTATTCCCACTGACAACAAGCAAGGGTTCTGGTCATTGTCCCTGTTCACAGCCCATCTTCCCACCAGCCCCTCCATGTGCCAGAAGTCAGTCTTCACAACTGGCATGTGCTGAGCCAGCTCTGGCTGACAGCTAAGATTTCTGAGGGGTCTGAACCACCAGCCTCTGTATTCTGGGATGTCTCCCCCGTGAACAGCGTTAGGAAAGACAGATGGCGAAATCCATCTATCTAGCTCCCCAAAAACCACATCCTGCCAGGATGCTCTTGGCTGGATCCAGGCCCTGCCCTCAGTCTCTCTTCCTGGACCAGGTGGAGATGAAGTCAGCCTCTGGCTCCTCCAGCTCTCTGGCCACTCAGCTCAGCCCACAGCCCTCCCACACCAAGTGAGGTGAATGGCTGGTCACTAGGACAAGGAGAAGAGGCAGAAGGAGACCCAAAGGAACAGCGAGCACAGTGAGACCCTGCCCTGGCTCCTTGGGGTGGACGTTACTGCTCACCCATCCCTTGCCCCTCACTTGGAGGATTCTGCACCGTCATCCTCTTCATCCTGGCGTCCTGTAACTTGTTTTGGCCAAGGAAGGCTGAGCACAAGTGATGTGTGTCCCTCCCAGGGAGCAGCTTCTAACCGTCAACGTGTGGTTGCTGCCTCCTCTGTTGCCTCTGCCAATCTTCCCGACAGAGGCTGCTCAATCAGTGTGGCTCCCAGCTGAGACAAGGGGAAGTGGAAGAAAGCCACAGGCCTGCCACATGGCATGGTAGAGAAATAAGCCTTGTGGTGGCACCATGAGGCTGAGGGCTCATTCATTACCTAAACAGAAATCCAACTATCCTGATCAAGTCCCTTTTTGCCCTCTTTCTCCCTAGGGTGGGCCACACGCTCCGTCGCTGGGTTCCCTCTAATAGCCCCTATCATATTTTCTATCATAATACATACCTCAGCATATCAAAACACGTGTTTATTGAATATCTGTCCACCAGACCTATGACCTTATGTTCCTTGATCTATATCTATATAGTTCCCAGCATATGGGCAAGTTTAATAATTAAATGCATGTTGAAATGAGCTGAATTTATTTATTTATTCTTGCAATGAATGTTTTGTGTTATTCCTTCTTTGGGCATGATACTGTATTCTACACTTGGAAGAAATATGAAAATGACTCAAATACCAATGTGGCCTTCATAAGGCTCCCAGGACAGCTGGGTTGCTATGGAAGATGTTTGTTAGTTGGATAAACTACCCCCATTCCCAGTGGAATTCTCCCTCACCTGCCATCTCTATTGAAGCTGCAAAAGCAAGCAAGAGTGGTGACATAATTTGGTTCTGGACAATGAAATCTAAGTGGAAATTTACTGAGTATTCTAAGGAAACTTCTGCTCTTTGGATAAAAGAATTGTCAGTCATGTTGCCCACCCCACTTCTTTCTGATTCGAATGTGAATGCAATATCCAGAACTGCGACTGTCACTTTGAGATGATTATGTGGGGTGGGGGGGACTTCAACCCAGACACCCAACCTTGACTTTCAAGGCCAGACTTCTTGACAGGTGAAAACAGCAGCCTCACAGTTGTTTCTACCATTGTTGATCATATTTTCTGTCACTGGCGACCAAACACATCCTAACTGATACCAGGAAATAAGTGATCTGTTTTTGGAATGTCAACCTTTGCCATCTTTCTGTGTTATGTAACTCCAACTGACTTCTCCAGACTCAGCTTAGTCTCTACATCCCTCCTGAAGGCCACTTTGTATACCAGAGCACGAATCCTAGATCCATTAATTTTCCATAAAGGTAGTATGTCTACCCTTAAATATCCTAGGGAGAAATTCCGTTCAGATTTTTTTATTTCTAAAATGACTCCCAACTAATTCTTTCTCTATGGAATTGCATATATTTTGTGATTTTCCCATCCCTGAACTTGAGAATTCCTTCTGTTACCAGGAACTTGACAGTAACCTGGGACCAATGTGTTGGGACCCAGTCAGCCACAGGATCTGCAGGGTCAATCTTATACTCCACGTTGCTGAATATCTTCAGAGCTAAAAGGCATCTATGGAGAAGAGTTTTATTTGCACAGAACTGGAAAACTTCTAAATATTTCTCCAAGACTTATCTGTCACTGGTTCTTCACCTTTGCATTGAAGTTGGACTAAGCGTATGCATCTTGTTTGGCTTTTGTGATGGCTGTCAATTATACTGTCCCTGAGCCCAGGAAGCCCTCTCCTCCTCCAAGCTGGGCATTCCAGAGAACCATCATTTGTCTCCTTATGTATCTTAGAGACCCTGGACCTGGGCTCAAACCCCTTCCAGGGTAAGTAGTGAACAAGGAAAGAGTAGTGAAGGTAGTATAAAGACATCTTCCAGACCCTTGTGCATGGAGATCATGCTGTTACCTAGGATGAAAGAGCGACCTATAAACTCAGAAAATCAGAGTCAAAAGTTGGCTCCACCACTTACTACTGTGTGATCTCAGAAAGGTTAGAGAATCTCTCCACACCTCAGTTTCTCTTGCAGAAAACAGGGGACTACAAGGGTACTTTCTTCCTAGGTTACAGTGAGAACCTGATAAGTTCATACATACAGAATGTTTAGCACATTATCTGGCATATAGCACTTGCTCAATAAAAATTAGCTGGCACTATGAGGCTGCAAAGATAGAGGTAAATTAGTTGGTCCCTAGTATCAAAGCCAGGAGCCTCTGTAAAACTTTTTTAAAGTGAAAAATGCATGCAAGTTAACAGTCTAGAGAAGGTATCAGGAAACACAAGAGCACAAAGTCAATGAAAACTAGATTAGTCAAAATACAATTCTGAAAGTCAGATTTGTTAGCTCATGGGAAAAATCTCTGGCAGGTGATCAAGTAACTCAATTTGGAGAAATAATTAGAATGCAAACAAAATGGAAACAAAATAACTGGAAACAAAAATGACTAAAAGGAAACCAGAGTAAGTTCAGCATTGTAGTGAGGAACCCTTTCTCCTTGCACCCCGGGTTTTCCAGGGAATGAGCTCAATTCAGGATTAAGACTTGGTCCCCTCCACTGAGAAACTGAACAGCTGCAGTTCATTTTCAATTCCTGTCAAGGAAGTTGGATGGGAAAAGCTGTGCAGGAATGCAGAGATGTGACAGTGAGAGAGGCCACATTCACTAGGGAGTCGTGGAAATGAGGTAGATACAGAGGCATCTGTGATTCCCAGACTGAAGTGTAAATTAGGAAATCCTCGATGTGATGAGTTATATTACTCCAAATACGCATTTCCTGTTTGAGCTTGGAACTGGTTAAGGTGCATCATGGCTGTGTGGGCTGGATGCGTAGGTCTGAACCCAGGATTGGGAGCCGGCTACCTCCAGTTAACTTGCTGAATGACTCTGAGTAAATGTCTTCCCCTCTCTGGACTTCCGCTGAACTACCAACTCCAAATGAATGAGTTGGGACACTCAAGTTCCTTCCAGATGTAGATATACAATATATGTGGCCATGAAGAGCAATAAGTAACTGACTGTTATTCTTGTCTTGAGGACTCCATTGAATGACATCCCTCTCTTTTCCCATCCCCAAATTCAGAACCAACTGCAGAAGTTGAAATTAGAGTCATCTTTGAATGAAAGGATCAAAATGTCAGCTTCATTAGATAAAAGCTTGGGTGGAGAGCATGGTGTAGGTATGTGAGGTCAAGCACTTTCCAACACTGCAGCTGAAACTGACATTGGAAACATCTAGACCCCAAGCCTTCCCACTTCCATCAGGTAGAACCTTTGATTAATGAAAAAAGAAAAGGAAAGAAAGACCAGAGCACAGCCCCTCTGCAGGCACATACAGAGGTGATGGAACTAGGTAACCAACAGTTTCATTAAAGAAACACTGAGGGGCTTATTAACTTCTGGGATACTTTGTGCTTGGAAAAGTCATTGCCCTTGGTACTACAAGGCAGGGTTATAGTACACTTGGCTACTTTTTGTAGAGGAGTGTCTATGTGCATGTCGTAGCCCCTCTCTGATCCACTTCCTTCATCTGTCAAGATCGTAGAGGAAAGTACCCGTAGACAGCTGTATCAGCCAGCTTACCATCACTGAGACAAAATACCCGAGGGGAGATTTTAAAAAATGTAAAAGTAGGAAAGATTGAATTTGGCTCACAGTTTCAGAGATATCAGTCCATGGCTGCTTGGCCCCATCACTGTGGACCTACAGGAAGGCAGAATATTATAGCAGAGAGAGTTTGAAGAAGCAAAACTTTTCACTTCAAAGAAGCAAAGAGAGAGGAAACAAGAGGGAAGCAAGGAGACATAGCCTTCAGGGGCATTCCCCCAAGGACCTCCTTCCTCCAACTAGGCTTACGCCCCACCATCCAATAGCCCATGAAATTAGGAATCCATCAACAGATTAATCCCTTGGCAGGTCAGAGACCTCATGATCCAATCACTTTCGTAAAGCCCCACCTCTGAACATGGCTGTGCTGAGAACAAAACCTTCAACCCAGGAGCCTCTGAAGGACACCAGATCTAAACCACTACAACAATTGAGAGGTCTGCGCCCCCTCATCTTGCTCTGAACAGCCTTGAGCACTTTCTATTTCCATATGCTGTTATTTCTTTTGGTGTCTGTTGATGAAGAGCCCTTAAAATCAAGCATCTTATCTCATCCAAATAAAACAGGGGGGGAAATTAGGGATGCTTAGAGAGGTGGGATGCAAGTGAGCTGCTGGCTGTCAATTTGATCTTCTTTTCAGCCTAAATTGATTTGATTAAAGAGAAGATAAGAGTTCCTTTTACCCTCGGGTCTGGAAAAGAGCTCTTTATGCTAAGTAGGCAGCTGGAAGGAGTTTAAACTTTCCTCCTGCTTTAGAATTTCTCCCAAGGTTGAAAAACCTAAATTAAGTCAAAGTGTGTCCTCATCAAACATTCAAGAGGAATGATTTCCATCACACAAGCACTGCTGGGAGAGCATGGTTTCTTTGCTCCTCAAGGAAATGTCTAGTAGAGGATTTGGAAACAGGTAGAGAGGAAACAGAAGACAGGACTGGAATGGAAATAAGGTACATGTAAGGTCACTTTAAAACCCATTAATCAGTTCAGAGTGGGAGTTGGCTGAGACTTAGCATTCCCTGCTCAGTGACAGGAGCCAGCTCTCCAGTCCCCGTAGGGCACAGAGATCGAGAAGCCATCAGAATCAGATCCAGGCATGGAGAGGAGGGTGCTGGCAACGGAGGTGGAGTATCAAAAATGTCCCCCATGGGAAGCTGAAAATGTAAGGGACAGAGGAAGAATAGAGTGGTCCAAGAAGAAGAATGGAACAAACAGATGTGGAGGAGGAGATGGAGCTGACCGAGCCAGGACCAATCTGGTAAAATCAGCACCAGAAAGATGGTCACTGAGTTTAGTAACACGAAGACCATGTTGACCTCCATAGGAACAGACCCAGAGAAGTGGGGAGAAGGGGAGAAGGTGGTGTTAAATGAATTGGTAAGTGTGCAGGAAACGAGGAGCGGTAGTGAATAGAAACTGTCAGAGCACGGGCAACACAGCCTGACAGTGTGTCATCGGAAACACGGGGTAAAGAAGAAAGAGGGGGGTAAAAGGGAGAAATGTATATATGCCCCAGGGAGCAAAGAAAACGTCACGCAGAGGCTAAGGTTTCTACAGCCTCTTTGAGGTAAATTGATAGCTATGTATTATTCAACAGCACATAGCCATGAATTAAATTACAGGCCTGAGGGACAACCAAGGTCCCCCTGCCTTTGGACGAGTTCTTTGCATCTTTGGCACATTTTCTATTCAGCCTAAATATTGATGGAGACAGCTTTCCTATGAGCCACACCTTCTCCTTGAAGAGATGTTAGCAACATGACAAAGAACCAGAGAGAGATGATGGTCAAGGCAGGATGTAGGTGGGGGTGGGGGGGCGTGCTGGGCCAGGGGCTCAGGCACTGCGTTTTCCAGAGAGGTGGTTGGGTGGAATCTGGCCTCATGAGCAGAATCCACAGCAGCACCTCCAGGTGTGCAGGGAGAATGAGTCACCTGCCCTGAGCTCTGACTTCCCTGTGCATCCATGTCCTGGGGACCCACAGATGCAATGACAGGACAGGATGGGAAAGCCCTTCTCCACTCGAGGTCCATCTACACTCTTGCAGTCTTGTCCATGTCTCCTCTTCCGTCTCTTCTTTCATAACTCTACTCTCTCCACCCTGCCTTTCCCTCTTATTCCAATGCACCACACCTGGCTCCTCACTCCAGACATTGCTCTGTTTCTTTCCTCTTCCTGGGAAGCACGAATCACAGATACCTGCAAAGTTCTTCTTTAACACCTTCTTTAGTTTGCTGATCAAAAGGCATTCCCTTAAAGAGACCTTCCCCAGCCCCTCCTTTTAAAATAAACCCTCAAACCCAAATCACTTTGTCAAACTCTCCCATACTACTGGGACTTTGAATAGGACTTTGTTTCATTATGTGAACTATCTCTCCCTGGGACTGAGGAAAGTTTTTACTGCATTAGTGGTACACCCTTTACTACCTATAGAGCACCTGGCACAAAGAGGTGCCTACTAAATATTTGTCATATGGGTGATATTGTTAATGAATGAATCAATCAACCCTCCAGGAAGACCCCTCTAATTTCTCTGACTGTACTAGGGATCCCCATCTGGCTTCTGTGCCCTCCAGGTATGTGTTACATATAATTCCATAAAGTAATAAAATAGGCTGTTCTTGTACCTAACTCTCCAGCTTCTTAGTAAGTTCCTGAAGCTCATGAACCATGGTTGATTACCCTCTGCATCTCCAACATCTCACATACCATTGGTGCTCATTGAACTGAAAGGGAAAGATCTGACGGTCCAGATGCTGATAGTCATCAGCCAGGAAAGCTGCAGTGAGACAAAAGGTGGACTCCTAGGGTTGATCAAGTACTTGCCTAGAGGAAGGAGACGTGACCTGCCAAATATTCCATTATTTTTAATTGGAAAAATACCAGAAGCAGCCATTTAAAGGTGGGCTGGTCAGGAGGAGCATTCTGAACTGAGGTCAACCAACTTGTATTCTGAACCTGACAGTGTGAGTCTGAGCAAGACCCTTTCCTTGTCTTGGTCAATTCCCATTGGTACAGTGAGAAGACTGGACCATGAGATCTTAAAGGTCCTGATATCCCAGGATTCTGCAGACCTAGGCAGTGGACAGTGCAGTGAAGGAAGGAAAATCTATACATTGCACAGTCCTTTTCTCAAGAAGCTACCGTGCAAGATTTTTGAGATACACTTGACTTTGAGCAGACTCTGGAACTTAGAAACATGGCAACATTTCTTAATCTATCTAGGCTTCCACAAAATGGAAATAGTAATTTCTAACTGCATGCGTCTTACATGACAGCTTGCTCTGCCCCTCTTCCCCATATATCCCAGAGCTGGCCTCTTAAGCCACGCTGACTCAAGAACCAGATTATTTTATAAACACCTTCCTGGCAGTGGGAATCTCTCAAGTGCTGCAGCTTCAGATCACCCAGCACAGAAGAAGACAGCCTCTCTCTCAAGGACAAAGTGCTCCCCTGGCCCCCTTTGATGTCTCTGAGCCTTCTCTGCTTGTGTTACCCAGGACATCTCTTGAGCCATTCCTTGTGCTAGAATTCCATGGTAGACATTCCAACAGATGACTTACTGCCTGTCATAACTTTCTGTTGCTCCCTTTCCAGAGAGAATTCCTGTGGAATGAGGTCAGTCACTCACTAACCATGACTTCCATTTTTTTTCACCCGTTTTGGTCTTGCTGTTCGGATGCTGAGCAATTGCCTCGGGTTGCATCAATGGGTCACTTCCAGCAGCTGCAAAAGCAAAATATTCCAGCAGTCTAAGAGCCCAACAGATCCGCAAGATGAAGCACAGACTCCAGATCCAACCAGAAGGTCAATGGGGAAATCCCAAGTTAGTAGGTGCAATAACTGTGGAATGGAGTTAACGAGAAGTTCTTATACATGTTACTAAAAGATGTAAAAGGGGATGATAGGCAATCGTGCTGGCTCTCTCTAAAATCCTTCATTCATCAGTGCCAGGAGGACGTTTCTTCCCATAATGCTTCTGAAATGCCAGAGACCCTTAAAAGGGTTGAGCTAAGCACATTGTGAAGTACATATAACCCCTACTGGAGTGGTAGGGGCAGCTGCCTCTCTCTCTCCAAGCACATGAGAGCACAAGCCAGGATCCTTCCTGTAAACACTCTCAGTGATCTCAAGAGGATCTCTGATGTCTCATGTGACCCCAGAGTGGGCACACAGGCCTGAGCACATCCTCACAGTCTCATGTTACTGAATTCTGAATAACTTTGCTAACCTTCTTTATCTTTCACCTCATGTGTGAAATGCATGATGCCCGATGGTTGCTGAACTCAGGATTGAGAGCTTGAATGAAAGACTTGGCCAACCCTGATGTAGAAAACTGCTCCTACTCCCATCTCCAGTAGATAATCACTTCCCTATGATTTCTTACCGAAATAACATTTTGGAAGCAGCAACAGATGAACTTCATTTCAGTCCATCAGTCAATCTTCTATTCGGTGGTTCCACAGGGCTGTAGAGAACCCCTAAGACAGCGTCGGTTGGAAAGCTGTACTCCATGAATTTCAACCCAGCCTCTTTAGCAAGGCACCTCCCCTCCTGCAGGCTCAGTTTCCTAAGTCTTCAAAGGGCAGTCAGAACAAAAGCCACCTCCTGGGGTTGTGGGAGGATTGAGAGTCCACGTGTGTAAATTAGTGCCTGCCATTGAGTGGAATCTCAGTCTATGTTAGCGACTATTTCTGGTGGCTATGGCCACCAGAAAAACTGAATAGTAGTGAAAAAACCCTAATAGTATAATAGTCTAGCACCAGTACTACCAGTAGCATGGTGGTAATGGCAGTGTGAGAGTGCTAATGACATAGTCATGCAGTAGCAATAGTGCATTAGGAGCCACCGTGTCACAGGAGAGTGGTAACAGTCGTGGGAATGATAGAAGAACAGAGAAGCAATGGGAGCAGAACTTTCATGATAATGTAAGAAATGGAGTTTAGGCTGTACAAGTAGAAGAAATCACCATATTCACGTACGGTGGTGAAGCCAGTAATATTTGCCAAGCACCAGCTACAAGACCCTCCCTTGCTGCCAAGGAGCTCCAAGTCCCCCCAACCCAGATTTCCTGTCTAAGGTGGAGGGAGGCTTCAGAGATCCCTAGTGCGCTGCCCCATGATGCAGGTAAGGGAATTAAAGTCAAGAAAAGTAAAGCACTCCACACAAACCACCTGAAGAATTAATGTCCAAGTTTGGCCTCAATTTCAATGCCTATCCTCTCCCTCCATGCCCTTTCCACTGGACCATAGGGACTGCTGAATCATTTACCAATATCCTTCCATCACGTGCCCATGCACACCTGTCCAGGTCTGCTCTCCTCCAAGTACATGTGAAAGTGGCATCTTCCCTGGCCTGCGGCCTTTCTCCCTTAATCCTTTACAGCAAGTTTTATCCTAGCGCTTATTACACAATGCTAGGATCTATTTTTAGGTACAGGCATTTTTTAGGTGCAAATAGAAATTCATTTATTCCTCACAAGAACCCCTATGAAATTCTTAACACTTGTTTTTGTGGTCTGTTCTCCAAACCATTAGTTCGTTTCAAAAACAACTATTGAGCACCCACGATGAGCTATGGATGAGGCACAAATTTGGAGTGAGATAGCTTGCCCCATCCTCAAGAAGTTAAGGGGCCATGAGAGTTCATGGAAGGGGCACGAACCCAGCATCAGAGCAGGTGACAGAGTGGGCTTCCTAGGAGAGGTGACATCCACATTTGGACTGGAAGAGTGAGTGACATGGGTGAAGGAGGAATGGGACAATGTTCTCAGTGGAGAGAAATGCATGATCAAAGACAGAAGAAAACTGGTAGGAAAAGTCAGGCCCTGGGGTGGGAGAACAGTAGTGTCAGGAGAGGGGCAGACAGAAATGGGGCCCAAGATGGCAGAGGGCAGCAGGGTAGTGCTCTGCCAGTCACATGGAGTTTGATAGACCATGGGCTCCTTGAGGATGGAAGTTTATCTGACTCACTACTATGTGCTTCACAACCAGCAAAATGTTCAACACAGAAAAATACTTAGCAAGTATTTTTCTTAGCAAGTATTTTTCTTTTTTTTTTAATTTTTACAGACTTCATTTTGATTCATTGTACACAAATGGGTTACATCTTTTCATTTCTATGGTTGTGCATGATGTAGATTCACACTGTTCGTGTAATTATACATATACATAGGGTAATGATGTCTGTCTTGTTCCACCATTTTTCGTACCCTCACCCCCTCCCCCTCTCATTTCCCTCTTCATAATCTAAAATTCCTCCATTCTTCTCTCACCCCCCACTCCCCCAACCCGATTATATATCATCATCCACTTATCAGGGAAAACATTTGGCCTTTGTTTTGGGGAGATTGGCTTATTTCACTTAGCATGATACTCTCCAATTCCATCCATTTATCTGCAAAGGTCATAATATTATTCTTCTTTATGGCTGAATAGTATTCCATTGTGTATATATACCACAGTTCCTTTATCCATTCATCTGTTGAAGGGCATCTAGGTTGGTTCATCTTACTCCAATCAGAATGGTTATTATCAAGAACACAAACAATAATAGGTGTTTGCATGGATGTGGGGGAAAAGGCACACTTTTACATTGCTTGTGGAGTTGCAAATTGGTATAGCCACTCTGAAAAGCAGTGTAGAGATTCCTCAGAAAACTTGGAATGGACCCACCTTTTGACCCAGTTATCCCACTCCTTGGTTTATACACAAAGGACTTAAAATTAAGTAACGCAGCCACATCAATGTCTATAGCAGCTCAATTCACAATAGCAAGTATTTTTCAGATGATTACATGATCAATGAGTAAAAATCAAAGTACTCTGAAGAAACACACTTTCTCTCTTTCCTTCTTTCTTTTCTTTTCTTTTTTTCTAAGGGGAGGGAGTGGGGGGAGTCTGCTATTTCAGATACCATCCCCACATGCTGTATGTTCAACCTCTTTGGGGCTGAATGAGTATAAAACACAACTTACAGGGTTTTTCCATCAAGAATTGCCCCAAGATTTTCAGTTTCCTAGATCTGGAGTGAGGATGTGTATTTGGGATTTTATAGATGGGAGACAAACAGGCAGATTCCACAAAACCATCAAGCAGAGCCCAAGTGATAAGAAAATTGCCTAAAGTAGGAAAAACATTGAAAGAAATGTTTGAAAATGCTCAAAGTACACTGATCATCCTAAAACCATGCTTTCTTGATTAGGAACCAAACAGGAAGGAAAAAACAATTCTTCTGTGTTAATATTTCATCATAACAAGCAGCTCAAAACCCAGGGGAGCCCAGAATTTGAGGCTCCGCCAGTTGGGAGCTGGAAGGACTGATCTCAGAGCATTACCTTGCAGCCAGTTGTTCTCAGGCAAAACCACAGCACAGAGTGTGGGCTTCCGGAACCCTTGTGGAGACGTCTCATTCCAGTGGAGCTGCAGAGGAGACAGGGCTCCTTCAGGGGGTTGGCCCAGAAGAGAAAGAGACAGTTAAAGGAAAGAGTCACACCAGGCATAGCTCCAGACCCCTAGCAGCCCTGGGGTTCAGAGAGTCAGGAGCAGGCTGTCAGGGCTCTGACAGGCACTGAGCAGCACCTCCTGGGCCTTGGATGGTACATGGTCCACTGAGATCACAGTCCTGACCAACACATGGGGCAGACTTGATGCCGAGAAGAGGCTCTGTCATCACATGGACATAGATTCAAATGCTGGTCCTACCACTATATAATTAAACAAGCCAAACTGCAATATTCTTGCCTTGCAATTTAAAAAGAGAAAACAGAAAAATGTCATTATAAGACCTAAGTCAAATTGTATATTTAAAATAGTTCCCAGCATACAGCATAACCCGGCTAAGTATTAGCTCCTCTCCCTTGGTCACTGTCAACATTAGGGTTCTATTGAACTTATTTGTTACTCGGTTCAGATGCCCCCAGATTTGTGCAAGTGCATATAGTTTAGCTGTAATGTTTGCCCCCAAATGAATAAGGATTTCATACACACTCAACACTTGGGGAATTGCTGCTCTTGGGGACAGAAGGAATATCTGCTCTTTGAATGCACCACACTCATCTGCAAGTGTCTTTGATAACCACTTCTCTCATTGATTGCAAAAAGCCTTTGATATTCTTGAGTTTGCACTTTGAAAATTCAGAATCCTAATGGTCTATTAGATAGATGTGGGATCAGTCAGCCTTAAACTCAAATCTCAATTCTACCAATTATTAGCTGTGTGATTCTGGAAGCATGACTTAATCTCAGAGATCCAATTTCCTTAGCCACTAATGAAAATGATATCTACATCTCAAGGAGGTTATATATTAAGTGGATATATGTGTATATATATATATATATGTGTGTGTGTGTATATGTATATATGTGTATAGATATATATACACATATACACATACATATATAAAACATATATAATTATATATATAATATATAGCATACATTATGTATTTTTTAGGTATATAATTGCCCAATACAGGACATGCTCATTAAATTCTTTCATTCATTCTTTTATTCAGCAAACATGCCTCAAGCACCTCCCATGAAGCAGGAGGAATTCTGGGGACTTTGGATGCACCATACACTAAACAAAACCCCTGCCCTCATGGAGTCTCTAGTCCAGCAGAGGAGGCAGATGATCAACAGATAAACAGCCTGCTCTGGGTGTGATGCACGCTATGGAGAAAATGAACTCAGACTGATAGGCTTCCTGGTGACACAAGGAATAAGAAGCAGATTCTTTGTCCCATGATCATGCAGTTCCCTTTTGAATCCTTCTCCCACCCTCCCTCTGACCACTGGCTTCCAGGAAGGAAGAATAAGGGGTTACATTCTGTTGAACTGAGTCATCTGACATCCTTTAAATTAAGTGTGGACACCAATAGAAGAGTATATGGTCACCAACAGGATGGACAGAGTTAGGTGTCGCTTTGGAGACACTTGGAGACGCACAGCTATGCTCTGTCCCCAGGCATGTCATAGCTGACATCACAGAGGCAATTCTTGGGGAACAAGGCTTTCCCCCCAAAGGAGGCAGTCCTCAATAATGCCATCTTTGTTGCTGCAGAACATCGGCGACCTTGTTCTGAGCTGGGTCCAAGCTGAGGAGAGAGAGGGGAATGGCCAGCTGTGAAAAGATCAATTTGTCTCCAGTTCACTCTTTCTTATGGTCGGAGAGGCTGGCTCCCCACACTGGCTGGGTCTGTCAGGGACAGGTGCCAAGTAGGGCAGAGACTGCAGAAATGCAGTTCCCACTGAAGCGGGAGCACTCAGCCTCTGAGTGGAGTTTGTGGCATTAGCCATTCCCCAGCTGTATTGCTCTGGAGAGATATGGGTGGGGACAGCAGAGAGGGGTGCCACAAGTCCAGTTCAAAACTGTAACTATTCAAGTCCTGCACTTATTCATGTTTAAAAATGCCTAATGGTAGCCAGATGTGGGAAAGCAGTTGCTCCTGTATGACTGGGAGTCTTAAGTGGTATGGGCTCTTCAGAGATCCATTTGCCAGTATCTACAGAAACTGAATGTGCATAGATCCTGTGCTGCAGGCGGTTGACTTCCAGGAATTTATCCTTCTGATAAATTCTCCAAAGTGCACCAAGATGCATGCATGAGGAAGGTGTTTGTCGCAGTATTGTTCATCATAGCAGAGGTCTACACAGCTGAACCCATGCTGTAATGAAAAAGAATGAAAGACATGCAGATGTATGTAGAAGAAGCACCACATTACCCATGTGCATCTATGAGCGCATGACCAACAGGGTCCTACAACATGTACAATCAGAAAATGAGAAATGATACTCCATTTATGTATGATTTGTCAAAATGGACAAATGCATTCTACTGTCATGTATAACTAATTAGAACAAATAAAAGTAATAATAAAAAGGAGAGAAAAAATATTTAATTTTGTATGCATGCCAAAATCTACTTATTGTATATAAAATATGTATGTCCTATTGTACATTTGCTTATGCCTCTGTCAGTTCTTACCTTAATCCCAAGATTTAGCAAGAGGACCATGTAAAACCCTCTCATACCTATGGAGATGTGAGATGCTAGAAATGAATGGATACATAGATAGAAGTGAAAGGATAGAACCTGCGTGCTTCTATTAACTCTCTTCTGTAGATCAGTGTTCCTGCACCAGGGTGAGGTAGAGGCAATTGACAGATGGGAAAGGAGTTGCTTATATATTTTTTAATTTTCCCTGAGCATCATTTGAATGGACAACTAAGATCAGACGCACAGAATTATCCGTTTTTCAGTCTTTTTATAATGGATGACCCATTTCCTCCTTTCATCAAAGAGCAGAGAGAACAAATGTGAAGGAAGCTAAGAGCCCCCTAAAAGAAAGAGCAGTTCATGTTTGCACAAAAAGAATTTGCTTCCTTCCAGCTCTGAAACATCACAAAATTTTCCATTCGCAAATGTTACCAGCAAGTTCACAATGCATACCAAATGTTGAAGAAGAAAAATAAGTAATTCTACCCATCCTGCCACTAATTAGCTGATCAAGCATGGTGCTCTCCCCGGGGTGTTTTCCCTGTGGTCCAGTTCATATTGACTATGTGTCCTTAGACCAGCTCAGGAATGACAAAGGGATGACAAATGAAGAGTTACAGGATCCCTTCCTTTCCTGCATTTTCCAATAACTAATCAATTACAGAATCTCCTACAAATCTTAGATGATTCCTCTGAATGCTTCTACACATGAATTCTAAGCAGTCATGAACAAGCCAAATTAATATAAAAAGCAACATTCAACCACCTTGTGTTAGTTAGTTTTTAATCACTGTGACCAAAATGCCTGACATTAGCAACTTAGAGGGAAGATTTATTTTGGCTCACAGTTTCAGAGGTTTCAGTCCATGGTCAGATGGCTCCATTGCTTTGGGCCTGAGGCAAGGAAGAACATCATGGCAGCAGGGGCTTGTGACAAAGGAGGTCACTCACTTCAAGGTGGCCAGGAAGCAGAGAGGGAAAGAGGAAGGAATGGAGATGAGAAATACCCTTCCAGAACATGCCCCCCGAGACCTACTTCCTTCAACTAGGCCCCCTCACCCTCCATTCACACTACTTCCCAGTAACGCCATCCACTATGAGCTTAACCCATGGATGAGGTCAAAGTCATCATGGTCCAGTCACTTCCCCAAGTCCCCCCTCTGAGCCCTGCTGCACTGGGCACCCAGCCTTCAACACATGATCCTGTAGGGCATGTTCCTGACCCAAATCTAAGTCTCTCCTCTAGAGGAGATGAGGTCTGAAGCTCATTCCTGATTTCGTATTCTGTTCTGTATTTCCAGGCTCATTGGAATCCTGGCCTGTTCAGGAAGTCAGCCTAGATAGCTGAAATACAAGTTTTCTTTTCCCACTACTGTTTAAAGGGTCCATGTAAGTCCCTGTGAACTTGACTTCTGGTGGCTTTGCGTTGTTATTTCATTGTTATCTGTACATCCCTGCTGTCTCTCTGGGGAGACTTAATTCAAACATAGAAAAGACAGCTGTCATAGCAATTTTCAAAATATGGTGCACTGTACCATCAGAGATACTCAAGAATTTTCCAAGGAATCAGGTTGGCAAAGATAGATACAAGTAGAACTTACAGATCCTCAGTTCCTATTTGCACTCCTTGGGTAACTCTTTCCACAAAGGGCTTCCTGCCTTTACGAAAGAAAGCCTTACCTCTCCTTCATCTTGAGTTACTCTGCAGGGTAAAAATCAAACAAAAGTACAATTAAGTTCTGTTCTATGAGTGGAAAAAGTGAGCCACTGGTGATCTCGTAGCAAATTATTTTGTAGGTCAGATGACTTCCAATGCTTTGTTCTCCACAAAACTGAAGAGGAACCTCATTGAAATATCAGTGAGAAATCATTTAAAATGCTTTTGAAATACATAATACATTATTGTAGACTATAGGTAGTCTACTGGGCTATAGAGTTCTAGAGTTGACTCCTCCCATCCACCAATTAAGAGACTAGACATTCCCAGGATATAGAAATGATAAATATTTGAGAAAACGGAAATGCTCATTATGCCAATTAAATTATCACATACTGTATATATGGATCAAAACTATTGTACCATTCCCATCAATATATACAAATATGTGTCAAGAAATTTTTTTTAATTTAATATGGAAAAGGTAATTTGATCTTGGAAAACAATCAACAAAACATAAAACTTTATTTAAATACAGAAAATATAAGCATCAAAAGAAAATACTTTTTGCTGATTGTTCCCTTCTGTGCAACCTGAGAGTAAGTTATAACTGTTAGAACAAAACATCTTCTTTTCCATCTACTTATTTCTTTGACTAGGTCTCTCAGTGCTTACAAGCAAAAAAAGGAAAACAGGGAATAGAATTCATAGAACATAATCTCACATTAACCATAATGAATATTCTTTATAACAGATATCTGATCTAAAGTTTTTGAAAATCATCTCATTCAGAGAAGCACTTTCAATAAAACTTTATGTTTCATGTCATATTTACCAAGATTTTAATATATGGTAGGTAAATCAATAGGATACAAATAATGATTATTATGATAGTTTAATCCAGAAGAAATTGCTTCCTGATGGAACATAATATTTAAAGAACACTGAAGAAATTGAATATCAATTTATGGGCATGTTTTGTTTCAGGGGAATATGAAAGCATGATTAGTGAAAGAAATCCAAATGTAAAAATGTACTATATTAGGATAAGCATGTGTGAAGGAAATGGAATGGAAATATACATTTGAGGGAAAAAAGAAGCTATTAAGTTTTTCACTGTGAAGATGTATTTGTTATATTTCTTTATGAATGAATGGAATTTAGATTTCACTAAATCTGTTTAAAAGAGTGATAAAACAGTTTTATTTTTAAATAACTGTATTTTCAATATGCTTTACATCCTATCATTTGTAAGTATTTAAAAATACCTGTCACCCTTAAAAAGTACAAAGTTCTTCAAGATCAGAGGCCACTGCTCTTGAGAACCCTACCTCTCACCACAAGGGAATCTTGAACAATTACAATAGCAGGGATCAAATGGTGAATGCTCAAGGGCTCTGACTTGCTGATGGACTAGTCCTTGTAAAGAAGAAAGAATGGCATGTGCTCTGAGTGTCACAAGCCAAGCTGGGTTGACCAAGTTGGGTCTATGTCTAGGCTTTCTTGTTCTGTCAATTTCTGTCCTGTATCCTTGTGCCTGGACTCACGCTGCCCAGTGTGTCTGGTTACCTACCTGAATTAAGAAATTGAAAGAATTTTAAGCTCTGAGCCTTTGCTTCAATGTTAAAAAGCAATGTCTTTAAAAACAGTATGTAATGCTGGTGCCCAAGAATCAACACCTTATCTTGGGAACACAAGTAAAGCAATAAATGATCATTTCCTAGGTTGTTATTTCCCTCTCTGACACGCCCAGATGCTCTCCATTCTGGGTCAATTGCTGATGACAGATGAAGGAAAGGATATGCTGAAAGACAGAGGCATGTCACCCACCCCCTGTTGCTTCACTTTGAAGTGGGACTTACTTATCCATTGATTCATTCAATAAGCCTTACCTGATCATGGAGTCTGTGCCAAGTTCCAGGTTAGGGTTGGGGGTTATCAAGGTCAAGACCATCCAGGTTCTGTCCTTGAAGTTCCTTCTGCTACAGTTAATTAAGAGAAATACAAACTCATGAACAAATAATTAGGATATTCTGTAGTAAGCACTCTATTGTAAGATCCAAGAGGGATCCAGGAAGATGGAGTGATGATTCTTCAAGAGATGGTGACATTTAAGTGGATTCTTGATTGGGAAGTGAGAAGCTTAGGGAATTCCCTCCATACATCCTGGTGTGCAGGCAAATATGATCATGAGATTTTGATAAATAAAAGGTATATTACAGCTCAAGCAGATAATAGAATCCGCATGCAGTAGGGGAAGCAGAATATGAAACTAAGGAAGCCAAATGGGCATAGATTGTAAAGGGCCTTGAAAGCTTGTCTGTTTCAGCTGCTGTAACAAAAGACCAGAGCCTCGGTGGCTTATAAACAACAGAAATTGATTTCTTGGAGTCGAAGATCTAGGAAGTCCAAGACCAAGTCCTCAGCGGATTCAGTGTCTGGCGAGGTTCTGTTTTCTTGTTCTGAGATGGTGCCTCCTGACTGTCCTCACTGGTAGAAGGAGCAAGATATATTTTATGAGAACACTAATCTGCCTTCATGATTTCATCACCTTCCCAAAGCCCCACCTCCTGAAACCACCCCGTTGGTGACCAGGTTTCAACATATGGATTTGTGGGGGACACAAATATTCAGACACTTAGGGTTTGAGCTTGAGTCTTTAGGCAACAGGAAAGAACATAAGTAGGAAAAACTTTGAGGTGACAATTCTAGGTAACTGTGAAGACATGAGAAAAGGCCGAGCTCAGGGCTGGGGTTGTGGCTCAGGGTAGAGCACTCACCTAGCACGCATGAGGCCCTGGGTTCGATCCTCAGCACCACATAAAAATGAATGCATTGTGTCCACCTACAACTAAAACAAAATATTTTTAAAAAGAAAGAAAATGCCAAGCTTATATACTGAATATAAAAGGTTGAATAAAAAGAAAAGAGGAAAAGAAGAAAAGAAACCTTGGTTGACCTCTCAACTCCCTTGCTCTCTCACAGAAAACATGACTCTGAATCCATAAAATTAAATGGGTCCAATAAATGTTTTATCCCAAGAAGAGAAAATGAATCCAAAATAAAGAACAATCCATTTTTGGTCGGTATTTATGAGATGCCTGCTCCTTTCCATGTGGTTCCACACATTTTTTTCTGTAACGCATTTGTCATGGAGGAGCTATGATCTCCACTCCACCGATGAAGACACTAAGTCACAAGTGGCTCAAGTAAGTTATCTAAGTTTACAAATGCAGATAGCCTGGTTCCCATGCTTTCAACCACAGGACTATCTCTGTAAGTATTATGATGACTATTTTACCACTATGGATTGTGAGAATAAAAACCAGTAGGTAGAGGGCCTCCAGGGATTGATGTTGCCCATACTCATCTCTGTCTCCAGTAAAGGCTACTAGGTACCAGACTCATAGGCCAAGTATAGAGATGAATGGAGCATTGGAGGTTCCTGCTGAGGCCAGGCTCCCAAAGGTGTTTTTGCAAACAGGGTGATTGCAAAAGTGAATGAACTTAGCATTGTCACTAACCTATTAGGGACACCCAGCCTCTCTCTCTGAAGAATGGTAAAAGGCTTCCCATCTATCTGGGATCATGTTCCTTTCAGCAGGAAAACCAAATCCTCTAGCTCACTGGAGCTAACAAATATTCCCTTAGCAGTTTTAAAGGTCTGAGAAGGTTTTCTGACCATGAATGAGAACATGATGAATTTTTCACACCTGCTTTTCCAAAAGAGAAAAGAGTTCATTCCAAACTTTACAAAAGAAGAGCTCTTGTAACATTTCCTTTTGGGGAGAAATGTTCCAATAAAGTGAACCCCAGACTACCGAATGGAAACCATTTCTCATTCTTTCCTCCTTCTCTCTGAGACACATGTACACACTTAGAAGCAGGTGTTTAAAGAGATTCTGAAATCAGGGATTGACTTAAGGAAGGGCTATGTTTCATAAGCTATTTCACCAAGGGAAAGAGACATTGGGCTTGCCAAAGGTCACAAGAAAAGAGAAGAGGAAGAACACAGGGTGGTCCAGATGCCCAAGATCTGCCCACAATGTGACCCACAGTTTTTTGGGAGCAGAAGTTTTGCAAATCTGATCCTAATATTTATCATGACATCATGGAACATTCTATTATGGTGAAGCACAGAACAATGCATACACTTGACTCTGAGGTAAGTACCATGATATTTTTTTTAGTTTTGATTCATTGAACACAAATGGAGTACAGCTATTGTTTCTCAATGCCATGATATTTAATGCTCCAACTCCTTCGATATACCACTACCAAATTTTCCTAGCATATTTTAATGTAAAATGAACCTTGGATAGAAACTGTATTATGGAACCAGGGGAAAAAAAGGAACTCAAAGATTTCAATTCAACCTACTCTGTCCAAAACACTGTTATGCCATGCTTGTGGAGCATGTAGAGGTAGATAAAGGCATACATTTTTAAGCCCTCTGGGAACCTAAAATCTTAGAACCTCTGTTAACTCATTTTCAATATGGTGCTGGTCACATATGCCCATACTCAATTGGAGAAGTTTCCATGAAATGCAATTTATTAAACAATTATCTCAGAACCTAGCACATAAAAGCTCATAATAAATATTACTCTTTGTTTTATAATCTCAAGAGAGAGGCACATGTGGAGACAATTATTTAGGATCCAGGCAAAGCAGGGTAATCAAGGAATAGAGATACAAGTCTTTAAAGAGGCATTCTGAGGTGAATATGGAAGAATGATTTACAAGGCAGGTGGCCCTTGGGTTGAGCACTGGAAGAGGAAATGGCATTTTGAATAGGATGAGAAGGCGGACTTCTCAGAAGCGTGGGTAACTAAAGTGCATCATGCGAGTGTCGAAAGAAACACTTCCTGGCTCAGCTAGTGAGTTTTGTGTCATTTGTTAACATTATCAAATCTTTTCCATGTGGTTTTGCTTCCCATCCAAAAATAGATTACAAAGGAACAATTTTGATTCTAGTTCCCAGCACATCCTCATCCTTTGTTTCTTCCATGAATATTGATGGCTAAAGGGTATCCAACCTCCATGTGATGTCTACACAATGACTCAATCTTCTTCTCTGGAAAAGGGAAACAGTCATCAGTTCCCCTGCGGATAGAGAAGGAAGAACATTGTATTAGTCAGGGTCCTTTGGAGGAACAGAACCAACAGAATATATATATACATATGTATATGTATATTATATAGATTGGCTTACACCACCAGAAGCTGGATATTTCCATAACAGCCATCTGTAGACTGGAGAGCTGGAGGAATGGAGGAACCAGGAGTTGTGCAGTCCAAGGAACCGAAGTCTCAGAACAGGAGGAATCAACAATGCTACCTCCCCAAGTCCAGGACCAAAGGCTTCTGAAGTCTATCTAGAGAGTCTTCTTTGGAAAAGTGAAGGAGCAGGAGTCTGGCATCCTCAGGTGATCGCAGCAGAAATTAAGAACCTGTTCGAGAAGAACTGAGCTTGGGTCTGCTGCTGCTTCCTTCCAACTTTAGTGCCATCCAAGCCCCAACATTTGGATAATGCTGCCCACTCTTAGGGTGGGTCTCCACTTTAGTTCACTGCCCCACATGTCCGTCATTCCTAGACACACCCTCATTAAGATTCCAAGAAGCCTCTTAATCTTAGGCATCTCTTATTCCAATCAAGCTGACAATTCAGATTACTCATTACGGACATCATTTCATTGGAGAGTGCTTGGCAAAACAGAGAGTGACACCTGAATAGGTAACCAGTGCACACTCTGGCACACACCATAGCTACAAGAGATTAAAATGGGCAGCAGAGACTGAGAGTGATTACAGCCTCAAGGGGCCCATGACTGAAAGAATTCCTTCACCCAGAGGCAAGCACAGGGGCTATGGGTGGTGACCGAGTCATTATGGAAGAGCAGCAAATTTGCATCAGAGCCAACTCTAGGCAGTCCATTTGTGTTCTGTAAAGTTCTCTGTTCCCAAGTGACATTGTCATTTGCAGGAGATCAACAAAGCTGAATAAATATATGCTTCTTAGTACACAACATTCAATATCTACCCCAGCTATACCTTTTCCCTATGGATCCTGCACCCATCTCTCCTAAGCTACTCACTGCTCCTCAATTCTCTTCCATGCTTGTATGCCTTGGCACTTCTCTGTATTTTCCATGAGAACACCCTTTCCAAGCTGCTTTGCCTCGGGCATGTTTCAAAACTTGGTCCAGCTGATCTTACCCATAGGCTGTACTAGATGACCCTCTCTGGCACTTTCCTCAGCCACAGGACTTGTCTTGCTGTACTGTAATAGTCCACTTCCTCGTCTCCTTTTCATACTTGTTACAGGTGAGCTCCCGGAGAGTGGGTTCTGGGGCCTCACATTGCATCTGGTATGCAGAGACACCCGGAACTTGAGACAGGAAGCAACAGTATCAGATCTGTGTTGGGGGAGGCAGGGAACGCATGCCTAGGTGACAGGTGGGAGGCACCTAAAACTAAGTTCAGTTGTTTCGTCTGTTTGCTGAAGATCAATGCCAAGAGGAGTCAGGGGTATTCCCATCACTCCTTAGTGGCTGGAAGGTCTTGGATCAGTCACGCTTTCTGCAAAAAATTAGCTCTCCTCACTAGAACCAAACTAAACCACCTCGTGAGACGCATCTAACTCCATGGTTCGAACCCAGGCTGTTTTAGTCAGCTCTTTTGCTGCTGTGACTAAAAGATCTGACCAGAAAAATGGTAGAAGAGGAAAAGTTTATTTGAGGGCTCACAGTTTCAGACCTCTGAGTCCATAGAAGGCCGGCTCCATTCCTCAAGGCTCAAGGTGAGGCAGAACATCATGGCAGAAGAGTATGGCAGAGGGCAACAGTTCACATCGTGATCAGAAAGCAGAGAGGTTTCTTTGTGTCAAATACAAACATACACCCCAAAGCCACGCCCCAATGCCCACCTCCTCCAGCCACACCCTACCACTTTAGTTACCACTCAATCCCTATCAGGAGATTAATTCACTGGTTGAGTTAAGTCTCTTACAACCCAATCATTTCTCCTCTGAACCTTCCTGCATTGTCTCACACATGAGCTTTTGGGGGACACCTCACATCCAAACCATAACACAGGCCTTAAAGGAAATGAGACTTGGGTTGGAATCCTGGCTTCTCCACTTGGTAGCTACTTCCAGTGGCTGAGCCAGCTTTGCTGTCTCAAGTGGAGATGTTAATCTACACACCATTGCTTTATAACTACGTGAGAGAAGACTTTTGAAACAGGTAACTATTGGCTATTATAACTACCCAATAATTAGAAGCTATTTTCACTCATACAATCTGCCATGGACTGAAAGTTTTTGTCCCCCCACCCCACCACCAAATTCATAAATTGAAACTTAATCCCCAAGATGATGCTATTAGAAGGTGAGGCATTGTAGAGGTGATTAGGTCACAAGGGTGGATCCCTCATGAATGGGATTAGTGCCCTTATTTAAGAAGCCCCAGAGAGCTTCCTTGGCCCTTCCACCCCGTGCGGAGTGTGAAAGGACCATCTATGAACCAGGAAACAAGCCCTCACCAAACACTAAATCTGTCAGCACTTTGGTCTTAGACTTCCTAGACGAGTGAGAAGTAAATTTATTTTATTTAAAGGCCACCCAGTCTTTGGCATTCTTTTATAGCAGGCTGAACTGACAAGACGCACATGAAACATTTACTCCATCAAGATGTTTATCACGTATGTATTTCTTGAAAAAGTTACTGAATATTTTTCACCTGTCCTGGAAAGTACAAGCAATATACAAGACAGAACTATTCAGTCCCTGCTCTTAACAAAAGATATCAACATCCTTTTGACTTTTCCTATTTCTCAGCCTGTGTGCTTTGAATAGGTAAAACTACAAACAAGCCCCACTCCCTGATGCTCTTGGGGTGAGTTGGGTCCTGGAAGGTGAAAGGCCAGCCCAGAGCGCACCAGACAACTGTGGGTCTCTCAGAGCCAGAGCTGCTGCTGATGTAATCCGATCTGGCTGCAGAGAATGTGACTAAGTGAAACCCCATCTGCTGTGAGGTTTCCCGAGGTTCCCAGGAGGGACCTGAGCAGGATATGAGGCGGCGGCAGCCATGAGGTGAGGGGTCTGCACGGAAATGGTGAGATCCCCCACGCGTACTGTGTCTCACCACAGGCTGGCGTGGGTCTCCCCAGCATGACGTCATCCCGGAGCTCACTTGGGCTCCAGGCTCTATGCACTGTTGCTTCCCTATGGGCAGAGGACTTGGGAGGTGCATGTGCATGCACAAGGACATACATGTGTGTGTGCGCGCACGTTGTGTGCACATCTACATTCATGCGCGTGCGAGCATGTGTGTGTAGTGATGGCGGGTGCAAGCTAGGGCTTCCCAATCTCAGCACTGTGGACATTTTTCAGTTGGATAATCCTTGTTGAGGAGGGCTGTGCATTACAGTACATTCGGCAACATCCTGGACTCTACCCAGTAGGTGCCAGTAACATCTCCACTCACCCCCAGTTGTGACAGCCCAAACATCCCGGTCATTTCCAAACGCCCTCCTGCTAGGGGCAAAATTGCCTCCAGTTAAGAACTACTGACCTACCCGGAAAAAGTAGAACAAATCAGACTCCCTTCCTATTGAAGTCAGGGAAAATAATTCAGGAGAAGAAAAACTACAGAAAGTCTCCAACTCTGGTTTTAGACACAAATTAAAAATTGAGTAGGCAACTTTGTTCAATGGTTCAAATGACAGGAATTACATAAAGAGGAAAACCTAGAAGTAATGATAATGACCAACCACTTAGCACTTTCTGCTAAGCATGGTGCTAAGTGCTTCTTCGACTCCTCACCTCAGCCCTGAAGGTGGGGGCTCTGATCTGCATTTCATGAATGAACTCTGATGATTCATTTCATAAAGAAAGATGAATAGTCTTACCTAGACAGGGTTAAAAAGTAACTGAACTTGGATTTGAACCCAGATCTGAATGATTTAGTGTATGAATTCAGGGTCATTTAGTTCTCTTAGTCCATTACTTTGGAATCTGCATACAACACCATAAAATTTTCAAGACCGATGATTTAAACCAATGAGTATTTAATAAGGACTTCCCATTTAGCATCAGCCTAAACTGAAGTGGGTGGATTTGAGTGGAAGAGTCAGACTTTCCATGCCCCTACCTAAACAAGGCTAACCCACATTTACAAATCAACAGGAGATAGTACATAATTAATCCCCTAAATGGGTGGTACAAGTTAAAGGAGGAACAGTAAATAATAGGCTGAAATAGAAAGAAATGTTTTAATAAATGTGTTTCCAAATGGCGTGGCCCATGTACAATGAGGATCTTCATGTTCAAGTTAAGAACATGAACTTGGCGTTGGATGGTTCTGGGTTCTAATCCCAGCTCTCCTACCTTCCAGCTGTTAAACTCCAGAAAGAACATCCCAGCTGGGATCCTCAGCTAATACCTCAGCAAAAAGGAGATTTAAATGGGATTAACTAAATTCAGGTAGTTGGAAAAGAATATCTTTCAATGGCCCTTCTTATCTTCCTTTGGACCCGCAACCATTTGTAATGATATGCTTATTTGTGTATTTATGTGTTTAATGGTTGTCTCACCCATAAGTCTAAAAGTTCTAAGAGAGCAGGAACTATGTCTTTTACTAAAGAACTTCATATGGTACTTGGCACTTAGTAGGTACCCATTTAAAATAAAACTCAGAGAACAGAAAATGTTAGTACACTCTCTCTCCCTGTATTTCCTCCTAACATAATGAGTTTCCAGACATTGGAAATATTTAGGCAATGGAAAAATGATTCCCTATCCCTGTGTTCCTATCACAGGCTCTTATGGTGATTTGCACTACAGCCCATATTACATTGTTTTGCAATTACTGTTTCTATGGTTATACACTCCTTCACAGCTGAGTGGATCACCTTTCAATCCCTGTGACATGGTCCCATTACCAGTACCCAAGGTGTGATATATGTCTGAGTCTAATAAGTGCTTTTAAAATACAGACATGGATGCCTTAGGGAGAATGTGTCCACTGAATTAGAACTCAGACAAAATTACCATTCTGATTGCTCACAACTTACCAACTCTAAGCTTGGACAGCTTTGGTGCCAACTCTGTCCACACAACATAGAACAACCAGGAACAAAAGACTGTGTGGCTGTTTTTGTTGTTTCAGAAAAACAGACCATCAATTATTCTGCCCTGAATTAAATTGGCTGCTTTTATAAAGAAACTTGTGAATCAGATTTTCCACATCCAAGTATCACTTCAAAAATAGATTCGACCATTCATACATGTAACGAATATCTATAGAGTGCTTATTAGGAGTCAGTCATGACTCAAGGTGCTGGGTAAGTCCTGTCAGCTCTCTCAAGACTTAGAGAATGAGATGATTTGGGCATTACCAAAAAGAAACCCCAGCTATTCCTATTGGATGGCTTAGGGCAGACAGCAGTAAAGAGCCCAAGAGTCCAAGAGTCTTAGAGACAAACTCTTCATCCTCTGGTCTCAGCCCCTTTGGAGAAAGGGACATCCGATGCACAAAGGAAACAGTTAATAAACTGAGCCATGTATGCTTCCTGGCTAGAGGTCAGCATTTGAAACAGAATGCTCAGGCTTTGGAAAGCTTGGTATACCTGTCGGCTGCATCTCCCCAATGATACAGCTTCCCTGAAAACAGGAAAAGCCATTACTTCATCTGTGATTGTTCTCCATGGGAAGGAAGAAGGAAAATAGCATTATTTGCAGCTGGCCATAAGCTGGGGACTTTTATACATGTAGTCCTGTTGTGGGTACGTTAGAGTACTTGAGTTAGGATAGGCTATCTTTCGTTTCTTTATTTCTCTCAACCATGCTATTTTCTTCCAAGTTCTAGTACGAAATATAATTTCAACTGTGCTGTGAGTTGTTCCCCTTGCCCACCAGCTTATTCAAGAATCCAGGGACTCATGAGGCCTGGGTTGTTTATAAACCAGGCCTCCCTCCTCCTGGGTCATGACAGACATCCTCATTGCCTAGGCCTGTATCCCTGGAAGAGAGTATCTCTACTCCTTCCATACCCAGCTATAATGCCAAGATTTGGCAAAGCCTGGGAGCCCACTCCAGGCACAGTCTCTAGTTGTAACCCATGGCCACAACCAGCTGAAGTCTCCTCACCTCCTGCTGGGGTATGACATTGGAAGACAAAGTTTGTCCCACTTTTTATAAAATCTAAAACTCCTCACATACATTGTCCCATTCCAGGTGCATTGAATTGGTTCTGCCCAAGGTCTTGAATAGTAGAATGTGACTTTGGGGTTCAAATACAGGTCTTTCTAATCTGAATCTCATACTTTAGACATTTGTCATGATTGTCACATTCTTACTCACTAGATTAGCATCATTCAAATTCAGCACTATTGACTTTGGGGTCAAATAATCTTTGTTGTTGAGGAACATCTTCTGCATTGTAGATTTTTAACAGAATTCCTCACCTCTGCCACTTGATGCCAGTAGCAACCCTGAATTGTGACAGCTAAAATATCTCCAGACATAACCAAATATCGCTTCTCTGGTTGAGAAAAGAATTAGTCAGAAAGTATTATCATTCCCTTTCCTTGCTTCCTCCATGACCCTTTTTTCCCCTTCAACAGAAGAACACAACAGTACAACATCTTCTTTAAGAATCCAGGGACAGTAAAGAGGATCTTGCACAGATTTTTTAAAGTTTTGAGTCCTAATCCCACATCTGATACCAGTTTGTGTTTCTTGGTCAGGTAACTTCTCTCTGCCATGTTCTCCACTTGGAACTGATAATACTGCCTATTGACACAATTGTTTTGAGGATTAAATGGAGTTAACATAGTAAAGTTCTAAGAAAGGTATTCAGAACATAGTAAATGTTTATTAAAATTTAGCAGTCACAATTGACAGGGGATCCCCAGTGAGAGAAGTGATAGAGTACAACTCCTTTCCCCCCATGAGGCCCTTCACCATAGCAAACATCTATTCACACATTAACCCAGGTGGGGCCCAAGGACACCGAGCATGTGCCCTTGCTTATGTTTCTGGTGTTTTTAGGCCCTGAATCTGACCCCAATACTCAATATTAACTTGCGATAGTTCCTTAATTAGATGTTGTATTAGTCAGCTTCCCATCACTAAAACAAATTACCTGACATAGTTCACTTATGCAATAAAGAGAAGTTTATTATAGCTCACAATACTGCAGGTTCAGGTCCAAGATAAGGCAACCCCATTGGTTTGGGCTTCTGGCAAAGGCAACATATCACAACAGGTTTGTCAGAGTGAGTGCTCACATCTTGAGCCAGGAATCATAGAAAGAGATAAAGAGACCAGGGCCCTACAATTCCTTTAAAGGGCACACCCCCAATAACCTATGGACCTTCTGGAAGGCTTTACCTCTTAAAGGTACCTGCCCATCCTACCAGGTTTTCTTCCTGCTCTACCTAGGTTCTACATATAGCTTTGGTGTCAGTAGAGTACAACAGATGGGGGAGAAAGAATCCATTGGTCCATCAGGGCTCTCAAGACTATGGCGACTGGGCTATCTCACTGCCCTTCAAAAAAATCCTCTCTTCTACCAACCCAGTTTTCCCTTGGAAGAATGATGGTGAGCAAAGCCTTTTTAAATTTAGCTAAGTTACAGTCTTGGGACTTACTTTTGTCACTGCTTGGGTGATAAAGCTTGGAGTATATTGATTTTAACAATATAACATTATAATTGATGTAGGTCCGATATGGTCATCCAGGACGATTTCCTATGAGTTACTTAGGAGATGAACAGTCAGGTAAGACCACAGTTTCCTAAAGAGCCAAAGTACTTGCAGTTCCTTCAAAAGCAACCATTTACTACCGACTTCAGCTCTTTCAACCAGGATCTCAGAGGATCTTTTTTTTGGCAATGCTTTACCAGCTTAGATGAGGCCCTGGTGGAATCTAGTTCAAAGCCAACCCCTTCCAATCGTCTTCTAACACACAGCTGTCTCTCTGATTCATCCCAGCCCCCACACCTGCCTGCCCATGGGGATTTTCAAGGCTTCACCATAATTTCCTTATAAAGTCCTTCCAGGGGGGGAATCTGCCATCATCTGCCTCACACCATGAGTCATCTATCTATACTCACTCAGGAGCACGCCCCCTACACCATTTGTCTGCAAGTCCAGTCCAATTCTGGCCTGGACAGGTGTTCCCAGGAATTTTAAGAGCCTTTGAACTTCCCCTACAGAGGCTGCTCTCCCAGACAAGGACTGAATAACTTGCTCACTAAGGGGCTCCTTCAGTCCCCAGATACCACAACCACATCTGATGAGATCACTGAGCACAGGGGGATCCAGAGGGAGGCTAGGAAGGACACCGGACTTGTGGGCTATTCACAGAAGCTCTGAGGGATTGAGGAGTCTGGCGTGGGTCCACTTACTCCTCTCAGAGCCCTTTTTATGTCTTTTCTATCCAAGTGGAAGTAGTCCAGTTGATGAGAAGGCTTAGTAAGCAATAACTTGCCGGGTTTGTGCAAACTTGCTGTAACAGGAACGAGTTCCTTCCCCTTGTGTGGAAGACCTGGACGCTGGCCTCTGTTCCACCACCGTCCACAGTACTGAGCAAGGCAGGCGGCCACTCGCAGCCTCATTTTCATCATGGAGCTTGAGAATAATTATCTCTTAGCTCCTTTCAACTTGACGAAGTGTGCTGAGGGTGGATCCTTGGATTTATGGGTCAGCAGCAATTCAGATAAGCCTGTGTCTTGCAGGGTCAGACTGACCCTGGAATGATAAGGATGAAATGTGCAAGTCCAGATTTAAGTTAAGCTAAGTCACTTAACACTACAAAGCTGTCAGGCTAATGGTGGAGGTCACAGCTCCCTCCAGTTTCTTACCTTCCGTGGTGTCTTCCAGCCTACATGGAAAAGGTCATCCTAAAGGAGCCGCAACATACAGGTACTGGAAATCTAGAGATATCCATCTACATCATGGAACCACATGTCTGTGGAAATGTACTTCCAGTATTCAGAGGAAATCAATGCCCTTTCTCCCAGACAACATCTGAGTGGAACACAAACACTATCATTTTTAAAGCCCTGTTATTCACAAGTGAAAGAAATTATCCCAAAGATGCTTTCCTTGGATTAGTTTCCTATTGCTACTCTAACAAACTGCCACAAAGTTACTGACTTAAAACAACAAAGATTTGCTCTCCCATGGCTCTGGAGGCCAGAAATCTGAAGCAAGTTTTAATAAGCTAAGATCAAAGAATTGAGGGCTGTTCTTTGTAAAGGTTGCAGGGAAGGTCCCCTCCCTTGCCTCTTTCAGCTTCTGGTGATGGCTGGCATTCCTTGGGTTGTGGCCACATCACTCCAGTCTCTGCTCCCCCATCATACAGCTTTTTCCTCCTCTGTAGTCAAATTTCTCTCTGCCCTCCTCTAACAAAGACAAGTGTAACTACCTCCAGAATCACTTCCCATCTCATGGTCCTTAACAGTCTCAAGCACAAATGTTCACAGGTCCCATGCATTAGGACAGACATCTTGGGGGAATCCTTATTCAGTCTCCCATGACCCTCCTATTTCTCAACCTCTGGTAAGGGCCTCATGCTGTTTCCAGCATAGTGGAAAAGAGAAAGTGCAAGGAGGTGGTTCAGAAGAAAGAAAGTTGGTTGACATCACACAATAGCTAATTCATTCTTAAGAGACAGGCATTAACCCATTTTTGAGGGCTCCCTTCATGATTCAAATACTTACTAGGCCCCACCTCTCTCTAGGTCCCACCTCCCACTAAGTAAGCCTCACTTCCCTCTAGGCCCGGCCTCTCACCAAGCCCCACCTCTCCCGCGAAGCCCTCTAGGCCCGCGTCCCACAAGACCTTTCCTCCCACTAAGTGCCATTTCGCACTAGACCCCACCTCCCACTAAGCTGCACCTCCCACTAGGCCCCACCTCCCACCAGACCCCACCTCCCACCAGACCCCACCTCCCATCAAGCTCCACCTCCTACTATGCCCCACCTCCCTCTAGGCACCACCTCCCAACACCAACACAATAGCAACCATAATTGTCTTGTGGGGAGAGGACAAATCATATTCAGACCACAGCAGGTGGGATAGCAGTAAAGGTAAGGACTGCCCAGTCAAGACAGGCATCAGTAGCCCAGAGCACTCCCCAGTGAGGAGAGGGACTCAAATACTCATCAGTCCATCAACCTCCAGACCCTGCCTGCCAAAGAGCTTCCAGCACTGAGACAAGTGGTACCACACAGCTGACTCTGAATGGGGGGAATCTTTCCACCTGAGAAACAGAATGTGCACAAACCCAGGAAACGATGAAGGATCAGAAGGGGACCCTTGTTTTAAGTGGCTGTTGAGGGAATGGGCAGATGTAGTTCCACTTTTCAAAGGAAGTTAATACTGTTTCTTCTTCCAGATCATAATGTCTCAGGGAGCACTACACAGCCCTTCAGAAAAACACTCACTTCAATGAGTTACTGCCTCGTGTGTGTGTGTGTGTGTGTGTGTGTGCATTGTACATGTGCAGAGTAGGAAGGAGGGGAAATTCACAACAGGTGTTAAGTGAATAGAGGGACCACTGTGGTTTTGGATTCTCGAGATATATATATATTGTTTGTTTGTTTGTTGTTGTTGTTATTGTTGTTTTTGCTTGTGCATTTTTTATTTACCCGTCTTATTTTAGGGAGCACATTTCAGAAGCATAGCTCTGAGATTATCTTTTCCACCATTTACAGATGAGCAGATCGATGCTCAGAATAGAATAAGTACCTTGCCTCTAATAACCAGCAGCCACCATTTTGAGATTACTTAGAACGTGGCAAGAAATAGCATAAATATTTGGCTAGGTGTTGTTTCTTCAATCCTGGGAATAATGCCAGGCATCAGTTATTAGCGTACCCATTTTCTGATGAGGAGTCTGTGATAAAGGAGTTAAGTGATTGCTCAGGGCCCCATTTCTTCTCATAGCTAGTTTGTGTTTGTATTAGAATTGCAACCAAGTCCCTGCTAAATGTCCTGGGATTCATGCCTAAGCACAAGGACTTTTCACTGCTGCCCCTATACAGAGCAACACGGTCAAAGCCCTCCCTGCCTTGGCAGATCTTTAGGCACCGACTCGGCCACCCTCAGCACAGTCCGTCTGAGTTCCAGAATGTCATCTTTGCCTTTGGGTAATTGTTAAAGTGAATACATAATAAAACATTCCCCAAAACAGAAAGTTGGAGGCTGGAATCCTCTTGGGGAACTTGGATCCTCTCACAGCTATTTATTATCCACATGACCTGGTTTTTTTACTTAATTTCTTCATACCTCAAAACTTCCATTTATAAAATGGAAATAATAATAGGACCTACCCAATAGGCTCATGGTAAAGATTACAGAATTCAACACATGCAAACTGCTTAAATAGTGCCCTGGTCACAGGAACTACTCTATAAATGTTAGTCATGGTCACCTTTTGTTTTTCATAAAAGAGATCGAAGAAAAACCTAGGAGAGAAAGAAGGAAAAATGACAAATTACACTTCCTCATAAGTATCCAAACCAGCTGTGGAAAATGAAGCAAGAAATTCAACCTGTGTTGATTTCAAAGCTGTCTGTTCCCTCTGTGACCCGTTTTGAGCCCAGCGTGGTTTGACTCACGCGTATTTATCACCAGGGCCTTCGCTCAGATCAGTAAACAGGACCAGAACTGCCTCCCCAGTGCTCTGTAGGGAACACACACTCCAGACCTTCCAACTTGGCTTTGGCCAATGCTGTTCTTTTAACCTCTCTCTCTGTCTCTTCAGGCACCTGCTAAATGGCAGTCAGACTTAAAGTGTTAACAAGACAGCACCAGGTGGCTTCACCTCCCTTTCCCCTCTATGAATTCCTGCAGAGCCCAGAAATGTTTTATTTATTTTTATTTTTTCAGGGCTTTGATTTTTAGTCACTAAACATCATTATTTTAACAAGGGAAATGTTTTAAAGTTATGTCCATGTGGGTTCTGATGACTTACTTAAGAATTAGAAATCATCTCCAATCTCAGGATTCCTCTTTTTTCCTTTGCTGCAATTTCTAAATACCACTTCAATCTTATTCTCCTCTGTCCAGACATAATTCTCCATTTTAGACCACAAGTCTTTGGAAATTTCCTTTTCTTTTCTTATTTTTGTCCTCAAGGCTTCCAGAAAGATCCACAGGTCTGTTTTCCCACTCACCAAATTTTTTCATCCAGATGCTTATGAACAAAAATCACACATTTTTTCAACAGCCATTCTTCTCTGATCATCCACATATGGGGACAGCTTTGTCCCAACTTAATTGCGCCTTGTAATTCCCAACCATGTTCTTTTCATCTCAGCTCTGTGCCAATCAATTGGTTCATATTTGCTTTTTGATTGGTATTTGATGATCACACAGAATTCCACTGCCTAGTTATGTTCTGGGCTATTTAGTTTATTCCTTTTCTGGGCAGTGGCAATGTTGATATTAACTAACAAGATCCCAAGTTCTCTTTTATGATCACACTTGTGGCCACATAGTAATAATAACGATAATAAACAGAAGCTGCTATCATGTAGTATTTTTAAATATTTTTAAATTTTATTTGTTCTAATTAGTTGTACATGACAGAATTCATTTATACATTTTGATAGATCATACATAAATAGAGTGTAATCTCTTGTTTTTCTGATTATACATATTGCGGGATCCAGAAATGTTTTAGATAGAACCTGGGATGCATGCTTTCATGAGCACAATACAGCTATGCAAAGTGTGAGCTTTGCACTGAGATGTTTTGGAGAGAAACAAAACATCATTCAGCACTAAGAAGCTCTACACAGGGCATCAGTTTGCAGAAGTCTTTCTCTTCTGCTCTTTTATGTGGTTTTTACACAAATTCTGAGAGGTATTCAAGATATGGACCGTTACCTATCTCACAAAAGACAAAACTGAGCTTCAAGGAGGGAAGTTGTTTTTCCCAAGACAATCCACCTGGTAAGTAGCTGAGCTGAACGGTCCCCAACACTGCTTGTGCCAACCTTTGTCATTTTCCATCAGGTGGCCAACCAGTTGGCCCCCGCCCCAGGCATTTTATGGGCAGGGGGTGAATTGACGTACCCATGCTTTGGGCACGTGTAGGAGGAAAATAGACTCTTTGCCCTCCGAGAGCTTTCGCAGACCAGCTGGAGGACTAGATGAGGGAATCAATGATAACAATTAAGAGCCTTAATTGTCTCATAATTCATTTTATGAATGTTTTATTGTTTACCTCCCATCTGTTATAGGTCATAGGTTATTCTAAAACCTGTAATATGCAGAAATGAGATTCAAAATAATTAACCAACAACACAACATAGGCATCAGCCATAAGTAGATGCTGACCATAAACGGATCTGCCAATAAGCAGGTGACAAGGCACAGTGCCTGCCTTCCGGTGTCCATGGTCTTGCAAACAGGCAAGCGGAATATGGGGTGCAAAGTGCCAAAAATTAAAAATGGTATTGTGGGTGACAGTGGAGGAGGGGCCTTTGCTGTGAATGAGTAAGTCATGGAAACTTTCTTTGAAGAAGTATCATGAAGTAATCTTGAAAAACTAATAATTTATCATGTGGATAAGGGTCAGAGCTCATTCTGGAGAATTAAATGTGCAAAGGCTCCTAGCTTTCTGAATGATTTCTTTGAATTTTTATACAAAAATTTTCAGTACTAGCCAGGCATGGTGGAGCACATCTGTAATCCCAAGAACTGGGGATGCTAAGGCAGGAGGATCACAAGTTCAGAGCCAGTCTCAGCAGTTTAGCAAGGCCCTAAGCAACTTAGTGAGACCCTGTCTCAAAATGAAATATATAAAGGACTGAGGATTTGACCCAGTGGTTAAGTGCCCCTGGGTTCAATCAGGGCTGCCAAAAAATTGAGTTCTAAGCTGCTAAGGAATTTTCTATTTGGTAGCCAGGGCACTGAAGGCCAGGAAGCTCATGGATTTGGTCAAAGTCACACAGCAAGTTGACCTGCATCAGGACCTGAACCCACTACCAACTTCTTCCTGCTCTGCTGACCAATCCACTTATTGGTTGATGGGTGAAGCTGAATTGCCCTATTCCACCAGGCAGGGAAGCTCCTGTCTGTCTTGCATCTCATTCAGTGAAGCATTTGAGCTTTTCTTGTCCTCTGTTGTCTAAGGAGAGGTGCAAACACACAGAAAAGAAGAGCAATGGATAAAGATCTGCAGGCAAGTTGGGAAACCTTGACCCTGAACAAATGTGTCTCACAGGATGGACACAGTGTTGGGTCAGTGCTCCTTCATTGCTTTGGGAGAGATTTCTGGCAATCATAGTCATGTGGGACTTTTGGATGGGTGTTAGCATACCAAATGATGCCAAAAAAGAAGAGGAGGAGGTTGGGAGCAATGAAGGAGTATATCCTCAGAGGGGGGAAGCAGGTGATTCTGGGGGGCAAATGGCCATTTGACTTACTCAGGTAGGGCTAATCCTGGCCAGTGTTCCTCTCATTGTCTGCTCAGTTTGGGAAAAGAAATATATGTATTGCATTTAGTAGATCATTAAGGAAATGAGAATGATCTCACCTGAGGCAAGCTTCCATGTTCTCTCTGGCCTCCAAACCACAGCCTTCACCAGCAACTCATGAATGAAAATTGCAAACAAGCAAAAACAAAATCCGTCTTTGGCAGGGAACTCTGTAGGAGGTGCTGCTTACAAGTATTCATGCTGCCCTCTCACGTGAGAGATCCCATGCCAACAGGTATAGCATCCTCTGCCAAATTGGAGGATGAATGGCTATTAATTTCCACAAGCATCCTCTGCTTGGTGTCTAGTGGGGTTTGCTTGCTAGTGGGGTTCTGACTATGAGGATCCTGAGCATGGGCAGCAGACATAGTGGTCTCTGACTAGTCATTTCTCCTCTCAGGGCTCCTTTCCTCATCTGTTGGACACAATAGTACCATTTCCTCCTCAGCGTCTGTGAGTGACAAAGGAAGAAGTTAATTATAAAGCACAGCATGTCAAACTCATTTTTCATCCACTGCTTCATTCACTCAACAAACATTTCCTGAGCTTCTACCATGTCAGGGTTCAGTCAATGCTAGGCAAAGAAAAACCAACTATGCTCACCAACCACAAGAAGCCTAGAGTCTAGGAGGAAAAACTAGACACACACAGACTTAAGTATATGACATAGAAACAATGATTGTCCTAAGAGAGTTTCAAATTATATGCGGATTCATTTCTTGTGGAAGAAATCTAAGAAGCTCCATAGTGAATGGGGATCAGAATTGGATAATAAATGGATGTGAAGAGACGCAGGGACAATTCAAAGCAAAGCACAGCATAAGCACAGCCTGGAGTGCTGGAGAGAGAGCACAGGTCAGAAGCAGACCCATTTGCCTGGGACAAGGTTGCAAAAGGCCCAGGAACATAAAACAAGTCCTTTGTGTCTAGGTCCTTCTCACTCAAATGCCAAGGTGTGGCTTAAGATGCTGCATAGATTTTTGGAGAAAATTCCTTTTAAAAGTGGCATCTAATAAAGACACATAAATAAAGTGAATCACTCCTTCTCCATGTTATCATTATAGACTTCCATAACAACAGTTAATGCGTGACCGTTGACAGCACCACTAGCCTGATTCCAACCTTGAGGAACAGCCTGGTCGTATTTGACTTTGTTTTCTTTGTGATTGGCTAAGCCACTTGTACTAGGCACAAATCAATGATTGCAGAATACTAAAAGGACTAGCAGAGAAGCAGGTTGTAGAACTTAGAATTCCTTGAAGAGGCCACATTTATCATCTAGTTTTCTGCCACACTTTCTTGTCTTACTTAAATACATACACATAATTACAAAAGTGTATGCATAAATACATACATCAATTATATATTATATGTAAATATAGACCATACACCATGTGACACCTACACTATTTTCTTATTTTATTGGATAACCCAGGATACCAACTCAGTATCTTAGGAAAGCCAAGAGGCACGAAAGTATTCGCTACGGGTTGAAAGACACAGCCTTGTACTACTGAAATATGCTTTGGCCGAAACACAGAATTAAAAACTTCCAAAACAACCAACATTTGAATCAGCCAAGGGAGCCCTTTTATGACATGACTATTTATGGACTTTCTTGCTATCTGGGTGGGTCATGTAAGCTGAGAATCCTAAAATGTCAGAGCCAGACTTACCATAGAGATGACCTAATCTGGTCTTCCTTTCTTCAGGTGGGGAAGCAGATTCACAGCAATAATAAACAGTATGGGTCTGGTATCATTTAGTATTGAAAATAGGTAGATAATTGAAACCTCCATTATTAATAGTTAATAAAAACCCAAAGATTTCTAATTAATTGTACAGAACAAAGAAATATCTTTTCTATATTCTAATATGGATTTCTATAAAATGGAGTAACAATCTAATAGGAAATTCATATCATTTAAATATCATCATGTACTATTCCTGGACAGCAATGTGTCATGGAAACACTATGGAGCCTGGTTGTTGTAATCGGACTGCTTCCCACTTGTCTTCCCTTGGTGAAGTTGCATTACTTCTCTAAACTTCGGCTGCTTCATCTATAAAAAGGGGACACTTTATAACCTATCAATCATACTTAGTGGTTGCAAGGACATAATGACCATATTCATAAAACATCCTTTGCAACACCTAATACAGACTGAATGAAGGAGGATTCAGCGGTAGCTACAGGTTCCACAGTGCATCCCTTCCCTGCACTATCCCAAACTAATCTGTGCTGCAACAAGCCCAGAAGTTCCCCCAGCGTGGGTGGCTGCTACTTCCCCCTCCTGTAAATGCCCCGGTGTGCCCTGGGGATACTCAATGCATACTAACCACCAAACCAATAGATGACTCAGAGCCTGGAAACAATCCACAGCAGGCTGGAGAGCAAAGCAGCAGCTCCTGGCTCCAAGATTAAGTTATTACTTTTCAAAATCATGTTTTTCTTTTCTTGGTTTTTTTTTTTTTTCTTTTTTCTCCCCCCACCCCCAAAGGCTGCAGTGAACAGGGATCAGTATTGAGAGGAAAGCTGGGAACCTCTCCGCAGGAGATCCAGCTAAGCAGCAGCACCGGGCACAGGCAAGAACAATGTCAAAAAGCCACTACCCTTAGGACAGTGGGGTTCGACAATGATTCCCCCAGGCAGCTGGGCATAGCTGGTTCTCAGAAAAAGCCTGGCAGGTCTCTGCTCCCAGCATGGTCCCCACCTGCTGAGGGCTAATCCTGGGTTATCTCTCTGCTGGCCCAGGGAAAGCTGAAACTCCCGGGCTTTTAAAGGATTTTATCTCCTCTTTCCAGGAATTCGTCTCAGTCCCTGGGCTTTCTCCGAGGTGCCACTGAGCAGCTGCTGCCCAGAGCGGGGCGAGCCCAGGTCGCGTTTCCAGCTCGCAGTAAGAGAGGCGCAGCGGAGCCAGGATACGACTCCCTCTCGCTCCCGGGGCTTCTGTTTCACAATTCCCAAACCCGTTTGGGGAGCAATGCAAAAATCACACTTCACTCACAGCTACTCTGTGTCGGGGGCGGAGGAAGCGGGAATTCCTACTTTCGCCATAAATTGTATGCAAATGAGTTCCTCCCCTGGCCGGGAGCCCGAAGCGAGTGCGTCTTTCATGAGCTAACCCTGTTCCGCTGGGAGGGCTGTTCCTTTAATTCACCAACTGAAAAAGTGGGAAAGGATGTCTGGAGGCGAGGCGTCCCATTACAGGGGAAGGAGCTGGCTATATAAGCCAGCCAAAGCTGGCTGCTCTGGCCACAGCCTGCCTACTGTCACACGCCTCTCCCGCGCAGACACACGCCCCCGCCTCTGGTCGGCACAAAGACAGCGGCTGGGGGGACGCTGGGGGCCGCGCACGTGGGAACCCCGCTGCTGCTCAAGCCCAGGTGTTTCTTCATGGAGCGGGTGCACCTCCGGATCTAGGGAAAGGTAAGCCCGTTTCGCCCCCATCACCAAGACGGTTGTGATGTACTATGGGCACTCCTGGTACCTTTTGCGTTGTTGTTTAATTAATGATAAAACTTTTGCTTTGTTTTGGCTGCTAGCAAAAAGCCGGTATTTGTTGGTTAAGATCGGATGCACCTTGACTTCTCTGCTCGTCCTTCTCTAATCTTGCATTTCTGTTTACTTTTTTGGAAAGTTTTTCTCTTGCCTTTTTTGCAGAGGAAAAGTAAGAATTCTCTCTTAAGCCCCTGCCTGGCTGACTCACCTGTGAGTGCTAGGGAAGTAGAGTTTGAAAGTGGAGTTTGCTCATGGCCTTACTCCTAGAGGGGTCAAGGGGAGACTAATAGAGGATTGTGGTGAGAACAACAGAATTTTACATCTAAGAGGCTCTTTAGAGTTTACAAAGAGTTTTGTACTCACCGGTGGAAAGAGGAGAGGTGGGGTGGAGGAGACAGAGGTGGGTCCCAGGGCCAGATGAGAGACTGCAGGTAAGAGTGGTGGGCACTGCCTTGCGTTCTTAAGCTTCTGGTGGCTGCCTCCTGATTCTCAGGTGGGACTCCTGCATATCTGGGGTGCTTACAGCCAGGAGTATCCCACAGAATCTCTAGAATCACCTTCCCCTCTTCACACTTCACCACAGAAAGCTATCTCCCCCAGATCTAGGAAGCCCACCTCCCTGGGTGGACTTTGGGACAAACACAGGGGTTCCTGTAGCCCTTCGTTGTCGTAAGGGGGTTGAGCACTGAGGTTTTGAAGCCACAGGAAACTGGGGTATTTCCATCAGCACTGTATATATGTATCTGAGAAAAATATATAACCGCTTTGGGCCTTAGCTTCCACTTCTCTAAAATGGGAACAATAACTTCCTTGTTATAATGAGGAGAAAAGGAGGGATAAAGAGATTGGCAGCGAGTGCTTGGTAACTGCAAGTTTGGATAACCACTTTCAGTGCCAGAGGCTGCCATCACCCCAGACGTGAAAGGGAGCACTTAGCCAATCTTGGATTGTTTCTTATGCATTCTCCCATCCCCTTCCAGCCCCTGCTCTTTATCTCACCCAATCTCAGGGTGTCTCTTGCTAGACTGGCAGGTCAGAGGCTTGGCCTCATTTTCTAAGCGGGAGGTTGTGTTGGCACAGGTTGGAAGAAAAGGTAGCAGCCCGGGGCTGGATGTAAATGTTGAGTTTTGATTCCAGAATGTCATGAGGTTTTGAGTTTAGGCATTTGCAGATTCTAAAGCTGATGATTATAAAGTAAGATGCTGCTGGGGATTCTTTGGAAATGTTTTTTGTCCAGAAGGAGAGAGGGACAGGGAATCGACTGGAAGAATGAATGCCTCTTTTTCATGTTTTTGTGAACTTTTCATGTGTTTTTTATAGAGCTTTCCCATATGTGCTTTAGCAATGAAAACGGCTGCCTGCCCCATCCTGTTTCCCACCTTGTCCTGAGATGTGGCAAGCCAAGTTCAGGGCTGAAGAAAGGTTTATTTAGTCCTAAATAAGCCAGTGGAAAGTTTGCTGGCATTGTGTGCATCTGAGCCCTTTGCAGTACTGGAGAGAGAATGTGGCTTGGCCCTCTGCATTTCAGGAAAGTGACCCCATATGAGGGGGAAAAGGGTGCATGAGTATTCCCGGGTTTGCTCTGTTTGAACTGGATGAGGATCGAAAGGGGCGTTGCCACTGTCTACAATCATTAATTTTTTTTCCCTATGCTTTGTTTTAAAAAATTTCACTTCCAAATCTCACATCCTTCTAGCCCCTCCCTCCCCTTCTGAAGAGGTTACCAACCTTCCAGCCCTCGACTCTATCATCTGTAGAAAGAGGGTGACAATCTCCATCTCACAGGGCTGTGGTGACATTCAGATGAAAAAAATACAGGGCAGACTCTTGGCACAGTCGTCGTGTGTAGTAAGGGTCCAATAAATGGAAGCTTTTCTTGACTTTCCTGCTTAGGACTTGTTCAATATTAATGTTTTAAACAATGAGCTTCAAATACACTTTTAACAATGGAAATGTCCATTAAATGAGTTTGGGGGAAAACACCCTAGAATTTGACAGGTACAGGTAAAGCTCTTCTTGTTGAGATGTGGTTAGAGGGTCCCAACCTTACCCCATTGCTCTCAGCCTGGAGATGTCACTGGGTCTGGACAAAGGAAACTGTCACAAGTTACACGGCCAGGTGGTGGGCTTTCAGGTTGCAGATTTGCTTCAGCAAGGAATGTGGCCCTCTGAGTCACCAGCTGTCATGGAGTGAAAGTGATTCCCCAAATAGGACAGATGACAGGAATAAGTGGGAAGGTTTAAAAGGCTGAACAAAAACTGGGTATTTTAGTGAATCTTAACAATAGCCATAGCCAGATGCATGGTAAGCCTTCTCACTAAGCTGTAGGCTCTCTCTGGGCATCAGTTCACTAAACACCCACGACGGGGCTCTGAGGCATGGACTGTACCTATTTGCCAAAAGGTGACTTGGAGAGAAGGGAGATTGAGGGTCTCTTCTGGGGTTTTAGAATGCAGAGTGACCGAGCTGGATTTCAGATTCAGGTCTCCACGATCACCAGACCAGGGGCACATTCTGAGTGCTTTCTACTCCTTGCTCTGCCTTCAGGGAGAAAACACTTCCTTTTTGACTAAATATGCCCCTGCCGGCAGACTGTGGCCACCCATAAATACGGCGGTAGCCTGATCGTATAACCAGAATGGAATTTGGAAAGGGAATTCAAGCTGACAGAATGAAAAACATACCCCCTTCATCCTCCCGTTCTAAGGCTTGTGATGAAGCAAGAACACCTCTTCTCTCCTCCCCCCCTGGATCTCCAGGAACATACAGCCATTCTTTCCTACAGGAAAAACATCCACTGGCACACAGCACCAGCCTCTTCATGCTGAAGCCACTTTAGTTTGAAAAGTAGAAAGTGTGTTGCAAACATTCAGTTGGCTGTAGCCACGCAAACCCTTTGTGATGATAAAACACAGACCCACCAAAATAGTTACTTGTGAGGACTGATGATGTGTCACAAATGTAACAGGGGCATCTGTCTCTGATGTCTCATCGAATTCTCACCCTGACATTACAAGTCATGAATTGCTATCTCCATTTTATGTGTGGATAGAGAAACTGAGGATCCAGCAAGTTAAGTCTCAGCTGAGGTCTTTCCCTAAGTCGGAGGCAGAGTTGGCCTTGAAGCCAGACTTTCTAACAGAAGCCCTGACGTTCTTCTGCTGTGCCACGTGGCTTCCTGGAATCAGGCAGGCGAGGGCTAACTGACTGCAGAATCTTAAGTGGTGTCTTTCAGTGAATGACCAAGATGGTAGGGAAGCCCCTGACTGGCACTGCCTATTGATTTTACAGAGAGAGCAACCCAGCATATATCATTTTTCATTGTGTTGAGAAAAGGTCATGGTAGAGCAACTCTCTGCCTGGAAATGGAAGAGTTCACATTTCAGGCCTGGGAGAGAGAAGACTTAAACAGGAAGGAGCAATCAGATCCTCACTGTTCATTTCATCCCAGAAAAGGAGGCACACATTTCTCCATGCTGTACCAGGTGGGACCTCTGACTCCTGCACCCTCTGAGATCCAGATGAGATGAGCATCTGGAGGTAGATAGAAGAAATGTGTGTGCCCAGCCTTGCGGTGGGTGAATCCTAGGACAACTGGGAAATGGTTGTGAGCTCCATGCCACGAATTCAACCAAAAGCCTCAGAGAGGAAGGTTAGGATTCAAACACCGCTCACTCAGAGAGGATCACTAGGAATCCCCCTGAATCTAATCCCAGACCACTTTGAATGAACACCTTCACCATGTGGGAAACATTAGAGGAAGGCTCCCTCCAGGGGAACAAAAACCCTCTGAGTTAAGCACAGCCTTCTGCAAACTTCAGGCAATAATTCCATCCTGCATACATGACAGCAGTGGCCTGACCTACTGTTAGGGCCAGGGCATGCCTGTAACTTCTCTGTGGAGGAGATAGGGTGAGAAGCCTCCATGACTAACACTGTGAACAGTCTGTTTTTCAGTTATGCCCTAAGCCTAGACTTCTTGGTTCAGTTTGCTTCCTCCTTATCTCATATTTCTTCAGCTTTAACATCAACCTGGTGTTCTGCATAGTCGTTGATCTCGCCCCTCCATCACGAAGTGAAAGCCAAGTGCGCCTGTGGGAAGCAGACTGTAACTGGGAAGTTCTTTCCATGTGTATTTCTAGTCTATTTGTGAATGGAGGATTTAAAAGTTATTTCATGCCAACTTGTCTCAGATTGAAAGTTCCTGAAGTTCACAGGTCCATGATTATGCAGCCATCATAATCTGAGGAACTTTCAACCCTCCTCAAATACCCTCTGCCAAGAGCCAGAGATGTTTCATAAGCTCTGAATGCAGCAGCCTTGCTTCAGAATCAGCCACTGATCACCTCTTGCCCCAAAAGAGGTGAGCTGGCTTCTGCTAACCTCTGTATGCATGTGTCTAGCACGTTCTTCCAGGAGCAGCCTAGGAGATCGCTGTAAAGCTAACATTCACTGAGTACTCCACAGGTATTGTGCCATTTGATCACCTGCCATTGTTTCTAATATCACTGCCCCCCAGTCAGATGCAGGGAGCCTAGAGCTGAAAAAGTTTAAGCAGTTTTCCCAACACATGCAGATAAGTGATTGGTAGACTCCCAAAATCAAATCCAGCTCCAAGGTCCCAGAGAGTGGTAGCAACTGTTAGAATGAGCAAGTCATACTCAGGACCATAATTCTCATGCCTGTTGGAGTCTGTTCTCCCCAAAACCTGCTGGCAGGTATCTGGCTGACCTTTGTAACTCACTACTGATGAAACTCCCTGCTGTCCCCAGGGAAATGAGGCAGCAGCTTCACAATACCACTTCACTACTCAAAGTCCTTTTTGCACTGCTTTTGTAACTCTTTTATGGCTTATGAGTTGTCTTCACATGAGAAGTTTCTTTTAACACCTTATTTATTTATTTTGTGTGTGTGTGGTGCTGGGGATTGAACCTAGGGCCTCCTGTCTGCTAGGCAGGCACTCCACCACTGAGTTACATCCCAGCCTACAAGGTCTGTCTTTAACAAAGATACTCATAAATTGACAAATTTTTAAAAGAACTTTTCTATGCTTCACTCTCAGATGTTCCCAGCACTTAGCTGTTATTTTGTAGATATGGTAATCTGAGGCCTAGAAAGGTGGTCACTTGAAAATCATGGCTTTGGGGTTCCTCCCAGATGTTGCTTCTCTCACTGTGCCTCATGGATGCTATGGAGTTATTCCCATATCCCATATTAAAAAATTAAAAAAGATTAGGGACAATAGGCTACTTACCAGAGATATATTTGCATTTTTAAAGGGTAGATAGAGAGGCTAATGCTTAAATGATTGAATTTCCAATGGTGGATGTCAGGCAAAGGGAGGAGTAGAAGAGCTCAAATTTTATTACCCAGAGAGCATATAGAAGGGTATAGTCATACTAGATAGGTTAAAAAAATGACAGAGATATGAACATTAAGCAAATCTTACTGAATATTTTCTTGAAGAATTGAAGCCTATACATGCAGCACAGGGAAACCCTGGCAATTAGCAGTGTGTGAGAGAACTTTGATGGGCGTGCAATGCCAACATGCCATAGCCAGAAGGCGAGATCCCAAAACTCCACTGGATCCCCTGCCAGCAAGACACCCTTGAGAACATGGTGCCCAGTGTAGTCATCACGACACAAAATGTATTTTTTTAAAAGATGAGTATTTCCAGAGAATGAAACCATGACTTTCCACCTGGGAAAGAGAGGGTCTGGTGGAGGCAAATGTCTAAGCTTTGGTTCAATAGCAAGAGCCCACTTCTGGGGAGCTTGGAAAACCAAAAACAGGTCCAGCAAGCTCAGATGCACCAGACTCCAGAGGAACCCCGTGCCCAGAGGAAGTGGCCAATTCTCTGAGATGCTGTAGGTCTTGGATGGTCATTTAGAGGTAGCTTTATGTAGAGATGTTATGAAAGAGTTCTCTCACTTAAAGATAGGTTGTCTTTTTTTTTTTAATGTATATCTTTAGAATTTAGAGAATGTTGAAACTAAAAGGGCTATGGGCAGCCTCGAAGCCAGGAAACTTGCAGGCAGAATTTGAAAAACCCAGAAGTGATTGAGGGCAGCCATGGTGATGGTGAGCCAAGGCAGGGGCCTCCACTCAACCCCATTTCAACTGGAGTTCCTCCACTTTTATCTGTTTTGTACATTGAGCTTCCTCATGAAATTTCATTTGATGGAAGGATTCTGTGGCAGAAATAAATGTTTTTACAAATCGCTGGCCCAGTTTAACATCCTTCTTTTAAAGATGGTGAAACTGAGACATGGAGAAGGGAAAGATCCTCCTAAGATCTCACGCCAGTTGGCATCAGGGTCAGGGTGGAATCCTAGGTCTTCTGACTCTTGCTCTTAGAAGCCAGGGACCATATAAAAAGCTGCAGAATTAATACATTCACAGAGAAAAGAAAAATGAACAGTCCTATTCTCTAAACAGCCTTAGCTCACATGGACTGGCCAAGGATAACTAATAACTCTGTATTGGTTATTTATTATTGCATAATAAATTGTTGCAAAATTTAGTGGCTTAGAACAGGACACGTACACTCTCTAACAGCTTCTACCGGTCAAGAATCTGAGCAAAGCTTAACTGGATGCTCTGCTTTTGGCTACCATCACAGTGCTGGCCATGGTTCAGGTCCCATCTGAAGGCTCAAGTGGAGAATGATGAGCTTCCAGACTCACATATGTGGTTGTTGGCTTGACTCAGTTCCTCAAGGGCTATTAGACTGAGGGCCTGAGTTCCTTGCTGCCTGTAGGTCTGAGGCCACCCTCAGTTCCTTGCCATCTGGGCCTCTTCAACAAGGCCATTAATTTCATCAAAGCCAACAACAGAAAGTCTGTAAGCAAGAGGGACATCACATTCTTTTGTAATCTAATCATGGAGGTGACATTCTATCACCTTAGTCCTATGCCGTTGGCTTCAAGCAAGTCATTAGACCATACCAAAGTCAAGAGAAGGTAATTGCATAGATATGGGACTATCAGGAAGCACTATCTATAGGACCATCCTTGACTGCCTGCCATAGCCTCTAACACTCCAGTGTCACCATTTTCTGGTAACTCCTTATCAATGATGAGTTCACTCAATCTATCTGTCCTTCTGCTACTGTGCTATCAATCATTATGGCAGCCACTGAGGCAGACTGTGTCTGATTTCTCCATATCCATATCTAAGTGTTTTGCATTGAACTCATAGTTCATGAAATATCCCTGATTTCTTTTGAATATTATTCCAGGGCAGGATCTTCCAAGGCATCAACTCCAAGACATTTAAAGGCAAGACATTCTAGGCAACAAAAATTGAAATGAATCCGTTGTCATTCTGCCCAACCTAGTCCTCCCAGTTGATATAATGAAGACTAAACCAGGGCGTAATTCCTTTTCGTTCACCACTCTCCACATGCATAAGTTTGTACACATTGCTGCCTCGACAAGTACATGGGTTCACAGCCTCCCCAGCCCATCCATCCTCACCTCCATGTTCAGCCCTTGGCAATGCACAAGTGGACCAGTGCCCAGCTTTCTCTTTGCCCCCATCACAGCAACCTCCCTTCAATCTCCCTCTCAACCTTGGGTTATGAAGTCAATATTTTCTAAACCTAAAGTGGGCTGGGCCTTGTGGCACATGCCTGTAATCCCAGCAGCTCAAGAGGCTGAGGTTGAAGGATCAGAGTTCAAGGCCAGCTTCAGCAAAAGTGAGGCGCTAAGCAACTCAGTGAGACCCTGTCTTGAAATAAAATACAAAATAGGGCTAGGGATGTGACTCAGTGGTCGAGTGCCCCTGGGTTCGATCATTAGTACCCCTATCAAAAAAAAAAAAATGATTTCCAAGTGGTTCTTTTCTGCCCTTAAGAAAAATCCAAACCCTTAGCCTGGCATTCTAGGTTTTCCATAATCTGACTCCTGGTCTCCAAACAGAATATTTTAGTCAGCTTTTTCACTGCTGTGACTAAAAGACCTGACTAGAACAATTGTAGAGGAAGAAGAGTTTATTTAGGGGCTCATGGTTTCAGAGGTTTCAGTCCATAGACAGCTGGCTCCATTCCTCAGGGTTGGAGGTGAGGTTGAACATCAGGATGAGACTGAACATCAGGCAGAAGAGTATGGTGGAGGGAAGAAGCTCACATGATGATCAGGCAGCAGAGGGAGAGAGAGAGAGAGAGAGAGAGAGAGAGAGAAAAGAGAAGAGAGAAGAGAGAGGAGAGAGAGGGCCTGTTCCCAAGATACAAAATATATACCCCAAAGGCATGTCCCCAGGGACCCATCTCCTCCAGCCATACCCTACCCACCTTCATTTCCACTTAGTTAATCCCATCAAGGGATCAATTCACTGGTTGGGTTAAGGCTCTCATAACCCAATCATTTTTCTTCTAAACCTTCTTGCATTGTCTCACACATGAACTTTTGGGGGATACCATATCTAAACCATAATATAGCCCCCATTGTTCAACTTTCCACACCATTTCATGCTTTTTATGTCCTTGCAAATACCATTTCCTCTTGCCAAGAATGCCCTTCTCTCTATTTTTCACCTACTCATATTCTCCCTTCAACCTTCAGCTCAGATGCCACCTCCTCCAGGTATGTTAGATGCCCCTCTCCTGTCATCCCATTCCTCTGCATGATTTTCCATATCATCATTGTTGTCTTGGAATTGTCTGTCCATTGTAGGTCAGACCCTCCTGACAAGGGAGTTTTTAAAAGAACTTTATCTGGATTATTAGAAACTAAACACAACTGGAATAAAATAAATCTTCAACAACCAGCAGGAGCTGTACCTGTGTCCCAAACATGGTCACCTCCTTTCTCACCAGTGTTGGTTCAGAAATCCCAGAGCTTGAAGTTGTTTTCATGCTTCACCCTCTGGGCTTGCAACTATGCAGAGGGATGGCATAACAAATGACAGAAGAAAGCCATCCTGGGACAGGAAATGGTCTCAGAGCAGAGACTTCAAGGAATGCCCTTATTTTCAGAAGTGGCCCCCAGGATGAAAGCATGCATTGCTGGGGATTTGGAAAAACCAGTACCAAGGACAGAGGAGGCCTGTCTGGGAATTTGAGGCTGAGTCACTAGAGGTGGCTGAAAAGCTGAGGTTACAACAAGGATCAATCAACAACTAGTAGGAGGAATGAACAGGCTTAGGGAATGGATGGGGACAGAGGGCACCCTATCTTTGGACACAGAGAAATTCACAGCCAATGGGGAGGAATGAATAATGGTTAAGAGTATGAATTTCACCCCAGAAAGCTCCAAGTTCAAAGATACTTGCTTGCTAAGTGATCTTGGCCAGGTTAGTTCACTTCTCTATGCTTCATTTTCCTCATTAGTACAAAAGGCCAAATAATAGTACCTATTTGACAAGGTCATTGTGATGGTTGAAGGATGTGGAGCAAGTACATTGTTTAGCCTAGAAACTGGCACTCAATATAGAATATTGATTGCCATCACTGCTGTGGTTACTTGTCATTGGAATTGTTCTTGGTGATAAGACCCACCAGAGAAGCAGGACTGTGTCCTATGGGACAGCATTCTCATGAGGTGCACCTGAAAGAGTGTTCTGTGGCCAAATGACTTGAGAGAACACCTGACGCTATCCTGCTGTTGGAAACTCACAACTCCTGTGTCCCTTCAATATATAGTCCCAACGACTGAAATGACACTAGAAAACAAGACAGGAAAGGTCCTTTATTCACAGAGCTAATATTAGGTGGCATGCCCCAGGCCACATGGGCTTCTATAACAAATACCATAAACTGGGGTGGCTTAAAATCAACACAGTCCATTGCTCATAGTTCTGAAGGCTGTGACATCTACAGATAAAGTGCCTGTGAGAGGCCACTTTCTGGTTTATAGATGGCACCTTCCAGCTGTGTCCTCACATGGTAGAAGGGGCAAGGAAACTCTCTGGGGCCTCCTTGAAGGGCACTGATGACCCAATTACTTCCCCAAGTCCCAACCAGCTAATATTATCACGTTAGTAATTAGGTTTCAGCATATGAATTTTTGGAGGTATGCAAATATTCTGACCATCACATGGGGGATGATAGACAAGATGAAGGAATCAGACTTACAGTACAATTTCAAGAAGTTATGTTTGCTAAGAAGAAATGTAAACAAGGTAAGGGAACAATGTTTGGTGGGGTGTCAGAGGGGTGCTCTTTCAGATACCGTGAAGACGTGAAAGTGTCTTCAGAGCAGACATCTAAATGAAATGGGAAATGAACTCTGTAGGCAGTGACTAGGAGTTTGGATTTTATTTCACATGTGTCTGGAAGACAAAGGAAATCTTGGGGCAATAGAGTGTGTGACCTGAGAAATCCTGCAGTAATTAATCTGTTCAACTTTGGTGAACCCAGTATCCACATGCTGATTGACCGTAGATATCCACGGGACACCTCCCTGACCACAGATACCCTCAGGACACCTGCCTGCAAGTATCCTGAAACATAGCCTGGGTAACCCTACCCTGTAGTCCGGGGTCATGGGTTTTAAAGGGTCTGTAAACTTGTTCTCACTCATCTAAATCTATAGCAAACAGCCAAACCACTTGGGCAGGCATGCCCAGGGCAGGCAAACCAAGCTCTAGAGGTAAAGACTCGCAGGGTGTGATAATTAGCAACTCCTTTTGGCTAAGATAATCGGTGAGCACAGCCAGACCTGGGCAGATTCTAGAACCCCTTCTGGGCCAAAGGAAACTTGCCAACATCTGCCCAGAAGCTAAAAAGCATTTGCAAGAAGTACACCTTGGCTTATATGGTCTGCAAAGAGGGAGTATGTAAAACAAGATCCAGCCAGAAGTTCTGTGAGAAAGACTGAGGTCAAATGATAGCCTCCAGTTTGTTGCTGAGGTCCAGGAATTAAAAGGTGAAGTTTAACCTCTTGGACTCTGATCTGTGTTTATTAAGCAGTGCAAATTTAAAGTTTTCACTTTACACAAACTGAAGGAAGTTGCTTGAGGGGTCAGCTCAGTGTAGTTGAAAGCATACATTCAAGAGCCACATATCAGGGTCACAAAGCTGGTTCTGCCTCTTATGCCAGTTGCTAAATGTCCCTGAGACCCATTTTAATCTCTAAACAAGCCTAGCAATAGCTATCTCACCAGGTTGTCATGATAAATGACAAGATAAATGATAGCATGAATAAACCTCATTTAGTGTAAAGTTTGGCACAAAACAGCTATAGTATAATAGGCACTCAATACCATGTTTATTTCCTTCTTATCCAGTTTAGACTGCATTTGGTTTTAGAATAGTAGTATTTATTGAGTAACTAAATGATGTCAGCACACTATGAAAGGGTAGCCTATTTTCTAAATAAAGTTTTATTGGAACATAGCCATGCTCATTCATTTGCATATTATCCCTAGCTACTTTATAGTAATAGAGTAGAATAACTGTGACAGAGATCATCTGACTCCAAAGCTTAGCATATTTACTCCCTGGTCATTCAAGAAAATGTTACTGACTGCTGCTAGTCAGCATAGTAGTTTTTTGTACATAATTTCTCGTCACCATAAGCAAGCAAGGTGTATATTATTATATAGAGAGATTGAAGCAGAAACGAAGGTTCATCTAGGAAGTCCCCTCTTCAACAACATAATGACAAACTGTATACCTGGAGAAAGCTTAGAAGAATGACGAGAGTTTGATTCATTCTCAATTTGTTCATCTTTCTTTGATCTCTCTCTCTCTGGCTAAATTTCTTGACTTTCCTGCTGTATGCTGAATTTACGGATTCCTTCCAGAAGGAACCATCTCCCTTTTCCTTCCTTCTTGTTTAGACATATAAATCCTTGCTTTCAGAAATGAAAGTGGTCTTTTTCAGTTTTTCTGAAATATTCTCAGATTTAACCTCTATCTTAAAGGCCATGTATTTTTTAGATAGAGTGTGAGGTTTGATTTTCCAGAAGTGACAGATTTTTGAGCTCTCCATCTGCCACTTCCCACTTTCCCTTCCTGTGGGTTGCTAACCTCACTAGGCCAGACCGGAGGAGAGCAGCTGTTCTCTGGGGGCTTTCAAGTTTGCCCAAGACAGATATTTCAGTGCACTTGATCTTGCACCCTCCTCTCCAGTTTAAAACTATACATAAAAATTGTCACATGCACCTCAGCTTCCCAGCTCCACCCTCCCACACTGCCCCATGTTAGGAATCCATCAACTCTATTTACATTAATGATATTGAATTTCCCTCTGATATAAATATTAATTATTTAAATCAAACAATGACTCTCACTTCAAAAGACAGCTTGGTGTAGCAGAAAGAGCTTAGGGTTTGGAAGCATGAATCTGGGTTCTGTTTTTTTTTTTTTTTTTTTCCTTTTAATTACTGGAATTTATTTCAGTTTTCTTTGGAAGTAGGAATGAATTAAATGAAATTTGGAACAATATTAAATTTTGATTAATGTTAGACTTGTATAGCTTGACTCCAACATATTCTGAAGTTCTCAATTTAGAACAGTAGTTGCTTCAAAAAACCCTGGGAATAAAGATCAACCATTCTTCTGGGTTCTTAATTCTGCTTCAAGTGATTATTGACTGGGCAACTTACTTAACCTTCTCTAGCCTGCAGTTCTTTACCAGGAAAGTTATGAGCAACATTCCCTAAGACATGAAGTTGGTGTTGTGATAAAATGGCATCTGTGAAGTACCGGGCTCAGAATAAATGCTAGCCTATTTTCCTCACTCTTGGTTTAAATTTTTTGAGATCCTCCAGCCTGGGGCTTCACACTTTATCAAAGATGGGTCCTGATTTCTGTCTCATCCACTGGAAAATGAAAGGGGAATGGGTCTAGGATTTCTTCTACCCCATCTCTTCCCATTATGTGCCGCCAAACCTAATCTGGAATGTACTTTAGACACAAAATAGTTGAAGGAGTTTGAGAAACACTCTATAAACTGTCCCCTTCTTAAAGATTTCCATGAACAGGGACACATAAAAGACCCTGGAAAATCCTGCAGAAAACAAAGCTGGATAATTTGTTTGGTTTAAAATAACATTTGGTTTTAAAATAGCCTATTCCAAACATGTTTAATTAGGAAATCCTTTTTTCCCTGCATTAATACCTCTCAACATGTTGTCCATTAAACTTTAGAAAATACTGCTTAGAGTTACACAGTTAAATTAAGCCCAAGTCAAGGATTAGACGTATCTCTCTTTTTCAGGCCCCTGCGCAGTTTCTCCTGCACCGTCTGTAAATCATAAAGATTTCCACTGCCAGTAGTTACGCAGGTCCCCAAGACTGGTCCTTTTGAAGTTAGTCCTTTGAACTCAGTCATGCAAACCAGTCTTTGACGTTATTAAAATGCCGCAGTAAAGCTGATGGTTTAGAATGCAGTCTCGAGCCTGTGAGTCAGTCCACTGAATTAAATCCCTGCTCCCCATTTCTAGCTGTGTGACCTAGAGCCCCCTGAGCCTCAGTTTTCTCATCAATAAGCTAAAGATCTCAGAGGTCGTGGAGAGGAATCAATGAGATAATTCACATAAGACCCATAAAGCACAGGTGTGTTTCATCAATGTTAGCTATTATCGTAGCATTGAAAGGATCCCATTTTGAGAAAGGGAAAGTAGACAAAGTAAATTTGTAATCACATAAATTAATTTCTGGAAAAGGTTCAGCTTTCCCCAAGGGTCCATGTTCCTGCTAACAGTCTTGAGGCCTATTTTCATTTCAGGAGTTCTCACTTATATCAAGGAAGCTCCACTTCTTTCAGAGTGTAGCGAACTTTCCAGAACTTAATTCCTGCAGACTTTTGCAAATGTCCAAGGTTCCATCTGGCTCCCTCCAAGGCACACCTCAGTCAAGCAGAATTCCATTCACTTGAGTATCAGTGTGCTGGGTAGGAAAAGATTTCCAGTTTTTTCTAGTTCTGCTATGCCAAATATTTGGCACATATATCTATCCTCTTCTACTCCTATGTTGAGCTGTGTCTGTAACCTGTCCTTCCCAGATAAATCTCTTTAATTTCTTAACCTTGGCTCAAGCTCTTGAGAACCTGCTTTCCAAGATATGTGAAAATGCCAACTAGATTTCTTAAAATGCTGGATGAAGGACACAGTGGAAGAGGTCATTGTTCCATTGGGAAATGAATTGAAATCTATTTTTGAAACAATTTTCCAGAATTTTTACAGGAATCTATATAGTTGCCACTTAGTCAGACCCACTTTTTATTTTCTTTTCTGTCCAGGCAAGAAATAGAAAAGAGAAAGTGAATGTTCTTGCAGAAGTTTTGCTTCAAAAATTAAAACCAGACCTTCCCAAGGCCGTTTGTGGTCTGAATGTATCAATGGATCTAGTCATATTTCATCTGAGCTTTTCTTAGGTATACCAAACCACAAATATGAATCTCATTATTGTGTCTAGATGGAAATATTTTATGGATTAAGATTTGTGGATTTAATTTGGTTGGTAATGAAACTTCTGTTCAAGGGGTAGGAAGGAGGGAGCCCAATCGTGCCACCAAGACTTGAGCCAAACAACTTAGGAAAGAAATACTCAATATTTGGGGGGTTTTGTGATTAATATTGGCCATTTGGCTTGGGTCTAAAGTGACACCCAAAATTAAGTTTGATAGAAATATTGCCAAGTTAACAATAAGCCACAGGTCACTAGGACCAAAGATGACCTACAATTTGGCCGTACACAATTGCTTATTCTACAGGAGAACCTGAGTCTTGAAGAGCAGGTGACCCTTGCTCCAGGTCACACAATGAGTGGTTGGCAGAACTGGCCCAGAGTTCCTCTTCCTGTTCTTCTCCTTGTGTCCCTTTCTGCTGTGTGGTCCCAGGAGAGCCCCGATTCTCCAAGAACTTATGATACATAATAAAGACCAAAATTCAGGAGAGGAACCTAAATTTAATGAACAACAGAAACTGCAATAAGATTGGAAAGATTACTGATGGACAAGCCGAGAAACTTCCTTCACACTGATACTGATGGTGTCCCAGTCCTGGCCAGTCCCTCTCCTTCCAGTGGAACTTACTTTGGTCTTACAGAAATCTTGTCTCCAAGTGACAGCTCTGGGCTCCCAGGAGTTCCTGGGGAATTGACTAGATCTCATGGATAGGAGAGACACCTGTCTTGTTCACTCCTGTCACCCCTACACCTAGGGTGGAGCATACAGTGTGCTCACAAACACCTGGAGGAAGAAAATGAGCCAATGACAGAATTGAGGCTGAGATGAATTCCTTGATACATCATGCCTTAAAGAGATCACAGAACCAATTACACACATGTCATCAGGAAAATGGGAGCATTTGTTCATTCTTTAATTCCACAGATACAAGAACCTGGTATGTGTAGCGTTGAACCAAGAAATATTTTCAGCAACTGCATTTTGTGACTCTGCAGGAGGATATTGTAAGCTTTGTTATTATAGAGAATATGTCTATCTTCTCCATTGTTGTGCCATTTACCCAGGGCCTGGCATGTGGCAAGGATTTAACATAGGTATTGGAAAAGTGGGATGATGGAGGAATGTCTAAGTGAAAGTCTATACTGGACCAAGAAGTCTAGAACTCTCTTAACACAGATGCTGTCCAGGTTCCCACCCCTGATATTTCTCTCTGGAGACTATTGCATTGACTTCAGGCTAAGAATTAATGGAAACCTTTTACGTGCATTTTTTATGTTTTTCCCAGGTTTACTGAGGGATAATTGACAAATAAGGGCAAATAACATAATGATTCAATATTCATAACACTTTGTGAAATGTAACCACCAGATTCAAACAATTAACACATGCATCATCTCACCTTTGGGTGTGTGTGGTGTGTGTGTGTGGTGAGATCACTGGAAATCTGTCTTAGCATATTTTTTAATGTTTTCATTGTGCATCATCATTATATGTAATAGTGGAGTTTATTGTGATATATTCAGATATATACATGACAATTCATATACATGCTTCAATTCATTCCCTAGTACCTTTCTCTACCTAACTGTATTCTGTGCTGTGATATGCCCATGTGTTTGGGAGCCTCCCAGTGGAATGGGGAAAAGATAAACAGCAATCCAGTACCTTGACCAAGAGGCAGAGGCAGGAGCTCTGGATTTTAATATCTGCTTCCTCACTAATTCTCTTTGGGTGTTTCAGTTCTCATTCTCCTAAATAAGTGGACGCAGTGGCAAACAAGTGTCATGTCAAATCCTACCTCTACTTGATCAGATATGGCTGTCTGGAGTGATGGGTTCAGAATAATTCCAAAGGAGGGGGCTCCCCAGAAGTGCACCCCTATTGATTAGCGATATCTGCCATGTGGACCAGAATGGAACCTGCAGGTGCCACTGATTTGCCACCACTGGACTCAGTGATCTTCTCCAAGCCCTGCTGAAGTGTGATTTTGATTCTATCATCTGATTTCCGTCTGGGTATGGAAAGTGCCGAGAAACTGTCCAAATGTTTCCCGTTAGGCACACAGTCCTGAAAGACTAAACCACAGGCAATCTGTTCTGGAGAAATTCCGGACTTGGCAACATGGAGAAACATCTCAGTTAGTAGCACTGCCCCTGAGAGGCCTTGGCCAGAGTACTGACCTCCCAGAAAAGAAAAGGGCCCCACCCAGGCTCATTGACTTGCTTACCCTGCTACTGACTAAGACCAGACAGACTAGGAGGAAAACCAGGGTGGTAGCCTTCACCTCTTCACCCTCCCAAGGATTTCAGAGTCTCTCTGCTGCTTCAGTAACTGAAATTGAATTACTCCTTCCACAGGAAAACCAACAGTGGGATTTTCAGGGGATCGGGTAGGTAGTCTTTTTTTTTTTTTTTTTTTTTCTCGTGGTGCTGGGGATTGAACCCAGGGCCTGGGCATGTAAGGCAAGCACTCTACCAACTGAGCTATGTCCTCAACCTATGTAGTCTTTTTAAAGGGAAGAGGGAGCATCCCCAGATTCTCTTAGGAATCTCTCACCTGACTGGCTTCTGCTAACTGCATTCTCCAAAGAAAAAGACACAGCAATCATGCACACTAGTTACCAAAACTGCCTTCTTTATTTTTAAATATTTTTTTTAGTTACCAATGGGCCTTTGTTTTTATTTATGTATTTATTTATATGCAGTGCTGAGAATCAAACCCAGGGCCTCACACATGCCAGGCAAGCGCTCCACCACTGAGCCACAGCCACAGCCCCCCACAAACTGCCTTCTTTTTAAGTGTTGGCTACTAAGTGTTGTGCACACAGTATCTCATTTACTCAAGTTTCTCCTCCATTGCATTTGAAAGAACTTTATTATGGAATTGGTGTCAGCATTGCCATCTCACAGATAGGAAAATTGAGGCTTAAGGAGGTGATGTTTCAAATCCACAGTCATAGTTACTCGCTGGAATCATATGGAGTTGCCATCACCCAGACACTTTTGACCTAAAACAATGGCAACTCCATATGATTCCAGCGAGTAACTATGACTGTGGATTTGAAACATCACCTCCTTAAGCCTCAATTTTCCTATCTGTGAGATGGCAATGCTGACACCAATTCCATAATAAAGTTCTTTCAAATCCACAGTCATAGTTACTCGCTGGAATCATATGGAGTTGCCATCACCCAGACACTTTTGACCTAAAACAATGGCAACTCCATATGGTGCAGATTGATATCAAATGGCAGAGACAAGATCCACCGGTATTCGACTGATTCTAGAGCAGATATTCTCAAGCATCACACAGACTCTCCTTGGACGTTTGTCAGTTTGGGCACTCATCACTCTTTCCAGTAAGGATCTGTTGACATGTCTGCCTCCTTTACTGAACTGTGAACTCATTGAAAGAAAGACCTGCCCATCATGGATCTCTGAAACACCCCACCAGCCCTGGGCTATTCCATAGCTGGTTATTCCATTCCTCCAACTCATCTCTGTTGAATATGGGAATAAATCATTATTAAGATGAATTCTCAAGTGTTATGGTTTGGATGTGAGGTGTTCCCCAAAAGCTCACCCGTGAGACAATGCAGGAAGGTTCAGAGAAGAAATGATTGGGTTGTAAGAGTCTTAACCTAATCAGTGAATTAATCCCTGATGAGATTAATTGAAGTGGTATGGTGAGGCTGGAGGAGGTGGGAATTGGGGTGTGGCTTTGGGGTATATATTTTGTATCTGGAGAGTGGAGTCTCTCTCTCTCTCCCTCTCTGTTTCCTGATGATGTGAGCTGCTTTGCTCTGCCACACTCTTTGGCCATGATGTTCTGCCTCACCTTGAGCCCCAAGGAAGGGGGATGGCCTTCTATGGACTAAGATCTCTGAAACCATGAGCCCTCAAATAAACCTTTCCTCCTCTATAATTGTGCTGGTCAGATCATTTAGTCACAGCAGCGAAATAGCTGACTAAAACATCAAGACTCTGAATGACTACTGGCTCCAACTGTGTATCCTGTGTCCTTTGGGGCCACAGGGACAAGCCAGCTCCAACTTCCTTAGAATCCAGACCTAGTAACCATGCACTATGCTGCCTAAATGGATAACTGCTTCTCAGTGCTGGAATTCAAACACCTGGGACTTGGAAGGTCTTTGGTTTGTCACTGAGAGATTACTCAATTAGTTTATGACTCAGGTTGTGCTGGACTCATCCAAATGTGGGCTCGGATGTCCTCAGGAAAAAAAAAAAAAATCCAACTTAAAGCTGTTTCCTGGCTCCTCTCTCTCCCTGACGCATTCAAAGAAGGAATTTATGGATGTTGGGAAGGACAAGGGGTGAAGAATTTCTAGAACATTTAAGAACTAAGAACGCCTGTGTAAGCAACTCTATGCTTGAATGACTGGGCACAATAAAATTCTCTGGCCTGTAAGCCAGAAGAAAAGGTTGGTGTAAGCTGCCTCGTGTCCTGCCAAAATGATGTGGAAACAAAGCCATCTGCATTTTTTAAATAATAAAAATTGTGCTTGTCCCTCCAAACCTAGGATATTTCACATACCTACCTAAGTCAATACGATAAATATATTCCACGAGCTGCTAAAAATGAAGTCATAAGTAACTGATTCTGAAATATGACTCTAGCCTGTTGGAAGTTTTATCTTTATCTAGGAATGAAATTGTTTATTGTTTATTCTCCAGCTGTGACCAAGGAAAATTTCAAAGCTTGTTGATTTCTTCCTGTAATGGTCTTTGTCCTGTGGTGAGGTACCTAAAAATAACCATTAGTTTATTCCACCATGCTTCCAAAAGGTTAGCTACTAAGCCACTCCACCAGAAGAATCTTTCTCCGGGTATGCTAAAATTTTTGCTTCTTGTAACCAACCCCCAGTAGAGACACACATTCACACTTGTTCTGTCCTTTGGGGTAAAAGGGACAAGCCAGCTCCAGCTACACTAGGATTTGTACATGGTGACCCTGCGTGCCTTGGTCCTGGTTTTCCCAACTACAAGGTAAACAAACATAGGTCTGTAGTTCTTCCCCCTACAAGATGTTTTCCAGACCTTTCATTACCAATCATTTGCTGTAAAGATAAGAATCAAGTGTGCCTCTTAAGGAGTCTCTGTCGAACATTTGCTCATCCTGAAATTATAAAAGCCCTACTATCAGAATTTGATCCTTCATGCCTGACTTAAATCTCCCAAGCTCCAGTCTTAAGTAATTTTCCCTAGGTCTGCCCTCAAAAGAGACATAAGCCAGCCAGTTGTCTACATGAGAATATTTTGCATTCTTAAAGGTCATTATTTGCTGCCTGGATTTTCCCTCTCTGGAATAAATATTTTTAGTTCTAGTAAATTGATCTTCACTAGGTTTACCGCCTCACTCATCAGTGATTCTGCAGCCCCTCTGATCTAGATCCAAGCTGCTGCTGAGTGTAGGACCAGATTCAACTAGGAGGTCAGGCTCCAGTTTAAGCAAAAGAAGGGTTATTGGTGTGGACTTGTGCTAGGTTTTTGTTCCCAGGAGGATAACAAAATACAGCTACTGTTTAGTGAGCGCCTACTCTAAGGCTGACACCATGCTGAGGTGCTCTATGCACAGGTCCCTAATCTTTAATTCCCTCTGGAATGGTTTTGACCCCTCATTTATAAATAAGGAAGTGGTTCAGAGAGGAGGTGTATTTGATTCTAAAGCTTAGCATTTTCCACAAGACTGAAGATGCTATGAGTCTTTCCCAAATCACAAAACCCGCCCTCAGGTCACCACAAGCCAGTGGGAGTACACACAACCCTTAGAATAACATGTCCTGTGCCAGGCATGGTGGGACAGGCTTGTAATGCCAGCAACTCAGGAGGCTGAGGCATGAGGATCACAAGTTTGAGGCCAGACTCAGCTACTTAGCAAGACCCTGAGCAATTTAATGAGACCCTCTCTCAAAATAAAAAATTAAAAGGACTGGGGATGTGGCACAGTGGAGAAGCACCTCTGGGTTCAATCCCCAGTACGAAATAAGGAAAGAAAGAATACCACGTCCTTCCCCCAGAAAGTGTCAGTGCACATCACACATACACAGTAGAAGTCTTCCCCCCACCCACTCTCTGGGTACCCACCCTACCCACCTAATTCCTCTAACTCACAGTAGAAATCTTCACCCTACCCACTCTCTGGGTACCCACCCTACCCACCTAATCCCCCTAATTCATTGTCTTGGAGTCTCAACCAAGACAAACCTAGGGGTGTTTTAGATGGAAACCTCAGTCATTTAACAACACAGACCAAGGTGTTGAGTGAAATCAAAAACATTTCAGGCGAGGCCCACAGCTCATTCTACAAGGAGGGAAAAAAAAAAAAAGGAGGGATATAAAAATTCCTTAGGAAAGGGCGGAAGCAAAAGAATTGGTGAAGGCAAAGAGAGCCAAAGCAGGCATTCCACTAGATCATACAGCCAATCAACATTCATCCAGAGAACAAATAAGAGGTACATATTAGTTTGAGAGAGTAGGTACCATGCTCTTCTATTCAGGATGATCTTCATTCACTGATGTTTCCTGCATCACCAACACACAGCTCGTGATTCAGGGAAACTGTTTAAATAAGAAAGCGTGCTCAGAAGTTTTGTTCCTAACTAGACGTATGCCCTAAGTAGACACTAGTTGAATCCTAGGTAAAATGTCAATATGAATTTAATTAGGATGTAGTGGGGGTGTGGGTAGGATGCTCTTGGTTAAACACCCAGTGGTGCTTTCGAGTTCTTCAGTTCCCTGCCAGTCCTATAGAAATGCTACTCAGTTTAGTGTTCCTTATGTCCCTCTCCAGACATTGCAAAGACTTTCTGTCCTATCAAGAAGGCAATCATTTGGTTTCAAGATGATACATTCTATCATAGTGATAAGATCTTTCTGGGAAAAAAGAGTAGAGAATTTCCTGCAGGATTAGTGACCCATATGTCAGCTTATTGACATCAATAGCTAACTTAGAATGTGCAAATGTAAGAATAGTGTGGGTATAAGAAAATGTCAGTTTTTTAAATGACTTAAAACCAAATAGCTTGGTAGCTCAGTGGTAGATCACTTGCCTACACACACAAAGCTTTGGGTTCCAATTCCAGCATTGCAAAATAAATAAGATAAAATAAAGTTCTTCAATAATCATCTTGACTTAGGTGTGCTTTCTAATTGAAGAGGGTCATGAGTGAATTCATAGTGTGTATAGCTCACTCTCACGTGCACCTAAGGCATTGTTCTGTGTTAAAACTACCCAAGCGTAGCCACATCTTGTTTTCTCTCAGTTTTTCAACTGCCTTTGACAGCTCCTCTTTCCTGTGTTACCCGATTGCCCTTACAGGTAAATAGCCACATGGCAGATGGGTAAGAATACTTAGCAAAGTCAGAACTCTTCACAGTAGCATAGTCTCCTCCATACTGTTCTCATGTTATCCCTCTCATGATGTAAGACTCAGCTTAAACTCCATCCTTTCTAGGAGGTCATACTCTGCCATTCTTTTGGAAAAAAAAAAATCCTTAATTTCTCGAACACTGTAAGTAGTTAAATTGGAAATCCACAAAATAAATCCTTTGTATCCTTTTTTTGTTCCCTAAATAGTGGTGATACCATTTTCTTCTTAGTCCTATTATTAAGTCTGCTAAGTGTAGACATTTGGTTTTATGTTTATTTCTACCACCCACGGAACTCTGATGCTGTGGAAACTCAGCAGGATGCTGTATGAAATGGTGGGTTGGAGAAGACACATCAGAGGTTCACAGACACCCTTTCTGAGTCATCTGGTGCTGTGAATCTCAGTTTGAATAACAGGTTCAGGAATATGCTCTCAGGTTCTTCTAAAAACTAGACTTTGGAAGACTTTGGATATGAAACAAGGAGAAGGAAAACTGAGCATCAGAGAGATGCGATGCTATGCCACCAGCCACATAACTAGACAGAAGTTCAGCAGGATAAAAACTTCATTTACCTTCTGGTGTCCTTCACCTTGCCCTCTGCCTCCCGTGGCAGGAGAGAATAAGTGGACAGTATTAAACTCTGTTTGGAGGGTCAGTAAATACAAGACGGGAGTCACAAAACGCCTCCTGGGACTGTGACCTTTGCATCCCTATAAGAATTCACCCAGTAAATACTGAAGGAATCAATGATTACATGAGCGATTTCTACCTAATACTCATTTATATCCTTTTTAATCTTGCACTACCATTATTCACTGTACATAAAGTGAGATAAGGTGAGAAAAGTTACATAACTTGCCCAAGGACCCAGAGCTAGATGAGATACAGCCTCTTATTGACTTCACTCCGATGTTTGGCCCTTTCCTCTGTACCCTATTCTCTTAAATTTCTAGAAGTCAACTAGTGAATGAAATAGTGCCTTCAAAATCGCAGAAATTCTTTGAGAGATCTTTTTATATCATCGCTACAGTATAATGAAGAAACATCAGGAAGCTTCAAGCAGAGAGATATGTTTAGAAATAAACATAAAACCAAAATTCACTCAAAAATGTAGAAAATTAATACTATATACTAACACATTTATTGTTTCCTTTGTTCACTTCTGCAGAAGGTCAGTCATTCCAGAAAATCAGAGACAACCGTTTTGGATTCTGCTCTGCATTCCTAACTCCCAGATTCTACTAAGACTAAGAGATCCTAGAGCCACAGCAACGAGCCAAGCCCACCACGGCCATGGGGGTCATGACCCGAGTGCTGCCGGGCATCTTCCTAGCGCTGCTTGCCCTCCCTTCGGAAGGTGGCGTCCTCAAGAAAGTCATCCGGCACAAGCGACAGAGTGGGGTGAACGTCTCCCTGCCGGAGGAGAACCAGCCAGTGGTGTTTAACCATGTCTACAACATCAAGCTGCCCGTGGGGTCACAGTGTTCGGTGGATCTGGAATCAGCCAGTGGGGAGAAAGACCTGGCGCCCCCGTCGGAGCCCAGCGAAAGCTTCCAGGAGCACACCGTGGATGGGGAAAACCAAATCGTCTTCACGCACCGCATCAACATCCCTCGCCGCGCATGCGGCTGTGCGGCAGCCCCTGATGTGAAGGAGCTCCTGAGCCGGCTGGAGGAGTTGGAGGTCCTAGTGTCCTCCCTGCGGGAGCAATGCACAGTGGGAGCAGGCTGCTGTCTCCAACCTGCAGAAGGTATGCGTCCCCATCCCTGTAGGGTGGGAAAAAGGATGACCACAGCAAGACCCACCAGTTTCCAAAGTGGGTTCCCTGGGAAACTAGTCTGTCAAGGTGTTCATTAAAAAGATTTTAAGGTCAAATACCTGTGGAGATTGTAACCACCTCTCCTGCTCTTGGAAGAGACATGCTTGCAAATATTTCTCACAGGAATGGTCAGGCTGCTAAGAAACGCTGTTTAAAACCCTATTTCACTCTAATTATATGCTTCTAAGACTTATTTGGCTGTGGAATCTATCCATTCTTAACCCAAAAACCTCTGAACACGAAGTCCCTGCCCCAAAGGGCACACGCTTCAGAAGGCACTGCCTTAGCCCCTCATGGCATTGCAGAAAGAGGTAAACCAAGGCCCAGAGGAGGATGGGATTCTCCAGGTCCTGCAGGGAGGAGCTGCGTTAGATCTTAAGCACAGCCGTCCACATCTGAGTGCCTCAGGGTCCAGGGCTGCCTATCCTGAACTGAACTGGAAAAATGTTCCAGTATAATGCAACATTCATGTCATGATGGTCACAATCATGAGAGAAGCCCCTTTGGGGCACCAGACACCATCTTTATTATCTCGTTTGAGCCTCTTAACACCCCCTTTTAAGATAAGGCTTAGCATTCCTTCTGCAGACTAAGAATTAAGGCTCAAAGAAGTTCCCCAAATGTCACAGGATGATGCAGAGAATGACAAGGGACAGGGGCTTTGAATACATAAGGATCTCCAGAGCTCATGCTCTCCTGTTGCCCCTGTCTTCGTGTGCATCCCACTTTAAGGAATTTTGCAGGTTTGGAATTATGGCTTTATTTGAATTTCCTAAAGTCAAATAGGGCTACAGAAGATTTGATAACCTCTAATCAGAAGCAAAAATCTCATTTCTGCCACTCAGAGAAAAAGTACCATAGAGTTCTTCAAGAGTTATTTCAAGAGTAGACCTAACCACTAAGTAACCACTTGGTAGCACTAACTGGTGAGTGCTGTAGGACATGTTCTGGGTATCTACGGAAGAATTTTTAGAAGCTTTCATTGGGCATAAATTACTTTATCTTCCACATGTGTCAATTTTCAGGCAAAATACAGGTGAGGAAGTACACGGTAGGTTGAAATAATTGTTTACGAAGGAGTGCTGGCCAATAAAAATATAAGCTATCAGCACTTCAATTTCCCAGTAGTCAAATAAAACAAAAGAAAAAGAAACAGGTAAAAAATAATTTCAATCATCTATTTTATTTAACTCAATGTAACCAAAATATCCATTTTTCATCCCAGGATCAAAATAAAAATTAATAATGGATATTTTACATTTCATGCTTTTACATTAAATCTTTGAAATCTGGTGTGTATTTTATGCTTAAACACAGCCACAGTTTTTGGTGCTTGGTGGCCACACGTGGACAGTGGCCACTATACTGGAAAACACACATTAGATTCTCATTTTCAAACCAACTCTAAAAGTCTGCTATCAGGAAGGAGCTGACATATTATACAACTATATCTAGATGCCAAAACTAGGAAAGTGAGCACTGCTTCTTCACTTGGGATCAGCCCATTGACTCCTCCAAGTTGCACCAAGCCAGTATTTAGTTGCAAAGGGCTGGAGATGTGTCAGCCCTGAAGCTGCGCCCCTCAGGCCCGCCCACCACTGCAGCCTTCCGGAGAGTGAGGGGAAAAATACGGGCACAGGCATTTTCTGGGGGCAGAGCCAAATTGAAAGGTGACCTGACAGAATCAGAAAGCCACTCTTTAGCTGCCTCATTTCAGTTTTGGAAAATTAGAAAGCTTTTGTCACGTAAGCCCACATACCAACTCAAATTGACCCTAAAAATGTTCTGGAAAAGAAAACAGTAAAAAAATTACAATGAGCACAAGAGTGAGCTCTTAATGTCCTCATCTGACCCTTGTGTGTCCTGGGAAGACTTCAGTCCCACTGGGCCTACAAGGACATTGAGCTCCAGAGAGTCCGAATCTCTTCCCAAACACGGCATAGCTTTTGAGTCAAAAAGTCAGAATGAAGTTCAGTCAAACAAGAATTTCTCAGGTCTCTTGTATGCCTGACCTTGACTCAGCACCAGTGAAGTAGCAGCGCAGCCAGGATAATGAACTGCACGAGGCAGTGACTCACACTCTAGAGTCTTGGGACTCCTTGCAAACGTGATGAAAACTACTGATCCTTTCCCCAGGGGTAGAAACACAGACATACACACATGCATGCACTACCCTTGCCTACAAGTCTACAATTTCAGGTACATGATGAGAATCCCTACTTAGGTAACTGGAGATGAATCCAGTCTGATTTCACACACTTAGCAGCTGGTTTTCAAACCAGGTGGAGCCTGAACCATCCTCAGGCTGAATTTGGATCTGGGTTTTGAGGGAACCAGCAGATACGCTGCTTGGGTGCCCCCCTGAGAGCCTCTGATCTCTCCACTGCAGGACGCCTGGACACACGGCCCTTCTGCAGCGGTCGCGGCAACTTTAGCACAGAAGGCTGCGGCTGCATCTGCGAACCTGGCTGGAAAGGCCCCAACTGCTCCGAGCCTGAATGCCCCGGGAACTGTAACCTTCGAGGCCAGTGCCTCGAGGGACAGTGCGTCTGCGACGAGGGCTTCACTGGAGAGGACTGCAGCCAGCTGGCCTGCCCCAGCGATTGCAATGACCAGGGAAGGTGCGTGAATGGGGTCTGTGACTGCTTCGAAGGTTACGCCGGGGCTGACTGCAGCCGGGAGGTCTGCCCGGTGCCTTGCAGTGAGGAGCATGGCACGTGCGTGGACGGCCGGTGCGTGTGCCAGGACGGCTTTGCGGGTGAGGACTGCAACGAGCCCCTGTGTCTCAACAACTGCTACAACCGCGGGCGCTGCGTGGAGAACGAGTGCGTGTGCGACGAGGGCTTCACGGGCGAGGACTGCAGCGAGCTCGTCTGCCCCAACGACTGCTTCGACCGGGGTCGCTGCATCAACGGCACCTGCTACTGCGAGGAAGGCTTCACGGGCGAAGACTGCGGCCAACTCACCTGCCCCAACGCCTGCCACGGCCGCGGCCAGTGTAAGGAGGGCTACTGCGTGTGCGACGAAGGCTTCGCGGGCGCAGACTGCAGCGAGAAGCGCTGTCCCGCCGACTGTCACCACCGCGGCCGCTGCCTCAATGGCCAGTGCGAGTGCGACGACGGATTCGCGGGCGCGGACTGCGGGGAGCTCCAATGCCCCAATGGCTGTAGCAGCCACGGCCGCTGCGTCAATGGCCAGTGCGTGTGTGACGAGGGCTACACCGCAGAGGACTGCAGCCAGCAGCGGTGCCCCAGTGACTGCCACGGCCGGGGCCGCTGTGTCCAGGGCCAGTGCGTGTGCGCGCAGGGCTTCAAGGGCTACGACTGCAGTGAAATGAGCTGCCCCAATGACTGCCACCAGCACGGCCGCTGTGTCAACGGCATGTGCGTCTGTGACGACGGTTACACCGGGGAAGACTGCAGGGACCTCCGCTGCCCGCGGGACTGCAGCAACCGCGGCCGCTGTGTGGACGGCAAGTGCCTGTGCGAGGACGGCTTCGCGGGCCCCGACTGTGCCGAGCTCTCCTGCCCCAGTGACTGCCACGGCCAGGGCCGCTGCGTGAATGGGCAGTGCGTGTGCCACGAGGGTTTTGCAGGTAAAGACTGCAAGGAGCGAAGGTGTCCAAGTGACTGCCACGGCCAGGGCCGCTGTGTGGACAGCCAGTGCATCTGTCACCAGGGCTTCACAGGCCCCGACTGTGGGCAGCGCTCCTGCCCCAATGACTGCAGTGAAAGGGGACAGTGTGTCACTGGGCACTGCATCTGCATCGAGGGCTACACTGGGGAAGACTGCTCAGAGGGTGAGTACGAGTGTGCCAGCAGGAGTGATAATGGTCGTGATGTACCTGGTTTGCATTGCAGGATGTACCTGGTATGCACCCAGATTCTATTTCTATATGAAATTAATATCTTTATATTAGACACACATGTGTGGGCACTGACTCTGAGGTTGGTCCCTTGGTACAGGTTTACCTGGCTGAGAGCTCAAAGACTCAGAGAAGTTATGCAATTTTCCCAGTCACTTTCTCTCTCTCTCTCTCTCACACACACACACACACACACACACACAGAGATGGTGTTTGGGTCTGCCTAACTCATGTGCAATGCCAAGGTGAGGTAGACAGAAATGGCCCTCCTTTTGCTAAATATTGACCTTCTTTCCTGTTCTCCACTGACTTCATACCAATAGCAAACAAAATCCCCTCATTTGGATGAAGTGCTAATTCAGCAACATTGAATAGGCAGTAAGATTAAATAGAACAAATGGTATTAAATGTACATTCAGTTAGGTTCACTGCTGATCATCTGTAAGGTAGATGCGTCTCTTAAATTGTCATTTTTTTTACTGACTTTATCTCAAGGGTTTTGAGCCCCTTAATGGAGACCTGATCCCAGCAGTTAGCACAGAGCATGGTACATAGTAACTGCTCAGGAAACACTGGTTGAATCATAGAGCAAAGAATGATAATGCTCATGTTTAATGAGATCTTTGTACCTCTCTCATTTACCTGTGTTGTAATGGACATAATAGAATGTCTGCTATTGGCAGCTAGGAATAAATAACTCTGTGTTTAACGTGGCCAAAGTAAGGAAGTTGGTTGGAAAGGATACAGGCCAGCAGGGAGGACATGTGAGCTGCAGACTTGATAGGGTTAGCACACTTGAGCAAGTTCAGATGGCACTTTCCCAGACCCACAGCCCAAATCTGAGTGGGGGACCCAGGGAGTGAGAAGTAGGAGGGGTCAGATCATGAGGAGCCCTGAAGGCCTCACTGACCTTCAACCTGAGAGCAGTGGACTGATGGATTTCAGAGATGGAGCCCGGCAGGGGATCCTGGATGGGTTCCGCACTATTCAGAGGATGGAAGCTTGATGGAAGCTCTCCATGGGGAGAGCCTCAGGCCTCTGTTGATGACAGTGGAAGGGCCAGTGGTCCATGGAAGCAAACCTAGAGGGATCTCAGAGGTACATTACTCACCCCAGATGTCCCTTCTCACTCCTGCCAGTGTCCCCTCCCAAAGACCTCATTGTGACAGAAGTGACGGAAGAGACGGTCAACCTGGCCTGGGACAACGAGATGCGGGTAACGGAGTACCTCATCGTGTACACGCCCACCCACGCGGATGGCCTGGAGATGCAGTTCCGCGTGCCCGGGGACCAGACGTCCACCACCATCCGGGAGCTGGAGCCTGGCGTGGAGTACTTCATCCGCGTGTTCGCCATCCTGGAGAACAAACGGAGCATTCCCGTCAGCGCCAGGGTGGCCACCTGTGAGTGAGCCTCAGAGCCCCTCTGGGCAGTGCCCCTAGCCTCAGCCCACACAGTGCAGGACCTTCCCCATGAACTACCATCATTTTGCCCCCCAACCCCATTGTCCTTCTATAGTTACCCCAAGTAAGCCTAGAACCCAGTTAAGTTCTTTATGTCCTGCAGTCAACTCCTCATTTCCTACCAGTCTCCCTCCTGGCTCTCCCCAGGTCCTTCCTCCTTAGCAAGTTCCATGTATCAAGTGTTCACCAGGCACCTGACTTTGTACTAACTCACCTAACCAACGAGACAGGAGCTGTTGTTAACCCTGTGCACAGATGAGGAAACTGAGTCTCCGAGTGGTTAAACGTGGTTAATGATCTATCTCATCCCAGATCCCACAGCTGACAGTGGTGGAGATGGCCTTTGAACCCTGGCAGTCCTGGCAAATCGACTCGTCTTAGCTACTCTACTACCTTTCTACAGAGCTCACTAATTTGCTTTTTTATTTCTTAAGTGGAAATGTTAGGGTTCAAGTTGTTCCTTTAAGAGTCTGGCATCAGCATAATTACCTTGGTACCTGGAAAGCAAGCTGTGGCTAGCAGTTGGCCTTGTCTTGCTTAGTAATAATGGCATTGGCTGCTACTTAATGAACTTGGGCTGCTTGCCAGGAAGCAGGCCCAGCAGTCTGCACGGAATATCCCGCTCAGTTCTCAACGATTCCTAAGGACAGTCAGATGTGCCCCCTTCTCCCAGGGAAGGAAACAGTCGCAGGGCACTTTGTGCATCTTGCCTGAGGTCACAGGGTCAGCAGTGGTGGAGCTTAGATTCTGGCCCAATCTATCTCATTCCAAAGCCCGTACACCGTACTTTATTAGGTTTAACCATGTGAAATTGCAAATATTTCATCATATGATTAGCTGCAATGTTAATTTTCATACTGCTGCACAGTAGACCACATCCTAGAAGAAACTGTAAACAGACTCCAGCTGCAGGCATCAGCCTCAGGGTGATGGGCAGCCATCATGGGTTTGGTGGAATCAGGGCTGTGCAGCCCCCAGCACACATCTGTCCATCCTTATGTCCATTCCTGCACTATTCCTTGCAGACCTGCCTGCACCTGAGGGCCTGAAATTCAAGTCCATCAAGGAGACATCTGTGGAAGTGGAATGGGACCCTCTAGACATTGCATTCGAAACGTGGGAGATCATCTTCCGGAATATGGTAAGGGACACAAGGAAGCAGGTCTGTTTGACCTTAGGGATCTGGAATATGATCAAAAGATTCTGCAGAGTTTTACATCTCTTGATTTCCTTAGCTTTAGGTAGAAGACAAGGCTCTAACTAGCACTTTGTGTGTTTGCATACATATTTTAAGTGATGTTGGTTTTGCCCTGATTTTAATAAATCAAAAAGTACAGCAGTTAAGGCTAAAAGCCTAGACAAATCGAAGTTAAGACATCTCTAGGTGTCTTCTTGAAGATCTCAACTCAGAGCCAAAGAAAAGAAGAGCTAGGCTCTCCTACACAGCACCTCCAGACCTATTAGAGCAGCCCTTACCCACCAAAGGGATAGGTGTGGCAGGGTACTGTATTTCTTAATTTCAACCCAGACTCTGCTACTAACTAGCTGTGTAACCATGAGACAATCACACAACTGCTCTGAGGCCAGCCTCTCTGTCTGTCGAAGGAGGGGCTTTAGAATCCCTTTGCCTCTCATATTCTGTCATTTGATTTGCAAGTCAACAGATGAGTAGAGGGATTGACAAGTGGGAGAAATGAACTTGAGACATGCCTTTAGCATCTCTGTATCCTCGGCACCTGACATATGGATCTGATGTACAGAAGGTGTCCAACAAATAGAGGGAAGAGTAAAAGAGGAATGAATAAATACATAAATGAAGACGTGGGAACCTCTTTTAAGTCTTAACAAGGGGTTCCTATCTTTCAGAATAAAGAAGATGAGGGAGAAATCACCAAAAGCCTGAGGAGGCCGGAGACCTCGTACCGGCAAACTGGTCTAGCTCCTGGGCAAGAATATGAGATCTCGCTGCACATCGTGAAGAACAATACCCGGGGCCCTGGCCTCAAGAGAGTGACCACCACCCGTGAGTATCACCTGTGACCCATAAGCAGCTAACTGTGCCTTGTGGAACCTTCTGGTTGATAAAGCACCCTCCTACATCACACCTGTATTGCTGAGCTTTTGCCAATTAACGAAAAGCACAGGTAGTGGCCTGACAACAATTCTGCTGGTGACCCCTCAGCTGAGGGCTCGGGCTCAGCTGAGCTGGCCTGGACTGGGCTCACTCATGCACCAGTGGTCTGGGCTGATTGGCCCAGGATGGCCTCATTCAGGATAGTAACTTTCTGTTCCCTGTGGGTTTATCCTTGGGTCACTCACCTGGGGCTGGCACCACATCATTTGTGTCAGAGCAAATTTCAAGGCCATCGAGCTTAAGGGATAGGAAAACAGACCTCTTTCTGCTTCTGTGCTTCACTGTCACAATGCAAAAGATCAGGAAGATAAATAATTGAGGCCATGGCAAACCATTTGCCACATTATCTAATTTAATACTAATACCCAGTCCCACGACAGAGCCAGGGCAAATATTCATGCTATTTATTTCAAGAGTAGAAATTAAGGCTTGGAGAAGCTGAATCACTTTAACTAATAGCACATAGTTAGTACAATCATGGCCACAGCTTTAAGCCAGGGTTTATTTTAGAACTTTATACTCATTACCACTAACATCAAATAGCCTCTGTTTTGTGCAGAATGTTGAAATCTAAGTAAAATTTCACTCAATCCTAATGTCAGAACTTCTTGGAGTGGAATAAGATTTAGATCACTCCTAGATCATTTGGTAGGGAAAAAATAATAATAATAATCTGAATTTGGAGTTGCTCTGTCAGGAAGCAAATTTTTTAAAAAAAAGAAGAATATAATTTTGCATTACCATTTAGGGAAAGCTGTTAACTTTTTTCCAGATAGCATGTGTGCCGACTCTCAGGAATTGACTCTTCTTGGCAGGGGGTTGTTGGAAAAGTTAAACTGTTGACTAATGACAAGAAAGAACATCTTGCATTTAAATGTTTGCACATTTTGCTGAGCTCAGAGCCAATTCCTAGGCTCCTCTCCTTCATAAGCAAGTGTGTTCCATCATCCTGACAACATCTCTCTGCGGTAGGTAGGAGGCAGGTACCAACAGGAAGAAATCATTAGATCACCAGAACAGCACAGAAAAGATCAAACAAATGGGCTTGTTCCCTGGAGAGAAAACACCCTGAAAGCACAAAAGACATTTCTTTCGTTGGCCTTTTCTTTTTAATCTAAATTTGAGAATCGGCTGCTTTATTTCCTTCTTATTAAAGAACAGACACCCAACATCTGGAGTTCCACAATGGTGTCAATCTCAACATGGAAGGACAGATATTTACCTGTTCATTTTGTTGATATACCTGAAGTTTTTCCAGATTTGAAGGACCTTAAACTTTCAGTGCAGAACGTGTTTGACTCCTTCTTTCCAGCATTTAGATGGAGGTTGTATTATTGCCATTTTTGACATGTGGATATTTTTGAGAAATAGTGTCACAGAAAGGGCAAAGGGCATGGCTTTGGATGCTGTGCACCCTGAGTTTAAATCTCATCTTCACATTCACCATCACTTAGGAAAAGCCCATTTCTTTAAGCCTCAGATCTGACATTTAGAAAATGGGTGTTCAGTGTCCTCCTTGTGAGGTGGTCCTGAGAATTCTGACAGATGTCACAAAGTCCCATGCTTGGAACAGGATTGGCACAGAGCAGTATTAGTTCACTGAGGAATGAATCAAATCTAGGGAGATGTCAGTGTCCTTGACCACATCCCAAGTCTGATAAAAGGAGTGCTAAGGAAGGTAGGTGTATGGCCTGGGTGCTCCCTAGCAGCTCTAAAAACATAGGACAGGCAGCACGACTGTCAATTTGCAGTGTCATGGTCATTGTGCATCTCGCAAGCTTGTCAGCAGCCCAAGACTGATACCTCAACACCTGGCCTTCAAAAGTAGACTGAAGTCTCCTCCCAGGCAGCTATGAATCATTCTTCCTCCTCACTCTCTGCAGAGGCCTCCTATTTGATACCTTTTATTCAACCAATACTGAAAACACAGACTTAGCTAGTTTTGAAAAAGAAGGAAAAAAATCTACTGAATGCCTGGCATGTGCCTGTCTCTAATACTGGGGACTCAGAAAGGCCAAAGACTCATTCCTGGGTGAATGAATAAATAAGTAGATAATCAAATCTAAGCTGATTGAAAGTGCAGAGAAATCTGCTACTACATAAGGGGAAAAGTGCAACATTGAAAAGCTCTTTAAGGGCATAGCAGCCCCTGAGAGGGGGCTGTGTTTTCCTGGCTGCAGCAGGACCAGGGAGGCTTCATGCTAGGAAGTGATGGGCAGGTGAGATTTCTGAGGATGACTGGAGAGTGCTAGATAGGCAAGGGCCACCTCAGAGGTGTCCTCTGAGAGGACACAGAGGAACAGCTCGTGCTGAGGCTGGGAGGTGACTCAGCCAGGCTGAGCAGCTACACTGTCAGAGCACAGGACAGGAGAGGGTTGGGGCAGCGGGAAGCCAGGAGAAGGACACAAAGAGAGCCCAGCACTGAGACAGTGGGGGCTTTCCTGCCAGAATTCTTTTCATCAAAAACAACTTTCCATACACCATGAAAACAGTCCCCTGCCACATGCTTCTGCTCCATGATGTTGACTAAAAGTCATCTACCATCCAGGAAAGATTCGCCCAATTTTGTTTGTTTTTTAAGAAACAGATCACTTTTGTTCCAACGATATATCCCCTAAGCAAATTTCCTCAACTCATGAGAAAAGTAATGATGATGATGATGACATCCAGGAAGGGACACTGATCATGTGACCGTCACCTGCCAGGCTCTGTGCCGGAAGCTTCCCAAGCTTTATCCCCTTCACTAACTGAAAAGCAAAAATAAAAACAAAACCCTGGAGGTAGCTAGCATAATCTCCACTCATAGCTCATCAGGCAGGACCCTGAGGCTGCAGAAGGAAAGAAGAGATCAAGTGGCCCCTACCTACCTAAATGTCCCCCTCTGGGTCTGGACAGTTGCAATGCCCCTCCCTGCTCAGCCCCTGGACTGGCCTTGATCTCTGAAACTCTTCCTCCTCTGCCTGTCACAGGCTTGGATGCTCCCAGCCAGATGGAGGTGAGAGATGTCACTGACACCACCGCTCTGGTCACCTGGTTCAAGCCCCTGGCTGAGATCGATGGCATTGAGCTCTCCTACGGCATCAAAGATGTGCCTGGTGACCGCACCACCATCGACCTCACGCACGATGAGAATCAGTACTCCCTCGGGAACCTGAAGCCTGACACGGAGTATGAGGTGTCCCTCATCTCCCGCAGGGGGGAGATGTCCAGCAACCCAGCCAAAGAGACCTTCACCACAGGTAACAGACCTTCCTCTGGAATGGCAAGGCAAGGAAAGATGGCAAGATTTCTGTCCCAGTCACAATGGGGTGTCCTCTCAACTCATTTTCCACTCAGAAAAGTACAGAGGGGATTTTGCTTCTTTCCGTTTATTTTAGGATACTGTAGTAATTAATTTTCAAAGGAAAAATATTCCAAATAACCTTCCACAGCTTTTTTTTGTATACATAGAAGATGTTCATTCAATAGTTACAGACAAATTTTAAAAGAAAATTTAAATAAACATTTTAGAAATAACGTGCATTATATAGAAAACGTGAATGACCAAGAAGTCCCTCGAGTCTTAGCCTATGGTATTAGTTTAAAAGTGCCAAAATGTCAGTTGTTTATTCATAAATACTTTGTCAAAGCTCAGCACTGTATTAGCTATTAGAAACAGAGTGACAGAGTACAACAGACCAATTCTTAAACTCATGATCTTATTTGTAAGTTTTTGTATTGTTCCTTAAGAACAAAGTCTGAGGAAAAAGAAAGTTATTAAAATATTGTGAAGGTCAATAATAGGAAAAGGTACCAAATCTGCAGCATTTGTTCAGATTTGTGTATCAGCTATGATGGAAACCTGGGGACTGGGTCTTGTCATTTCTCCCCAGGGGCAAGAGCCTTTTGTATCTCAGCTTGAACTATCAGACTTCTGCTCTCCTGGTCCCTGGAGTTTCCAGTGCAAAAGTTCCTTCTTCTCCCACACAGGTCTGGATGCACCCAGGAATCTCCGGCGTGTCTCCCAGACTGACAGCAGCATCACCTTGGAATGGAGGAATGTCAAGTCGGCCATTGACAGCTACAGAATTAAGTATGCACCCATCTCTGGTGGTGATCACGCCGAGGTCGATGTTCCAAAGAGTCAACAGACCACAACGAAAACCATACTCACTGGTGAGTTCTGCATCCCCAGGGCCCTGGAGGGACAGGCACTTGCTCCTGCATGTCCCCATTTTGCATCCCTCCAGCGGGAAATAAACCCAGGTCTCAGAAATTCCACTCACTTGAACTTCAACAAGTTCATTTGTACACATCACATTGAGAAATCCACATCCAGGGACCAGTTCAGGATCTTTTTACTGTTTTTGTTTTGGGGTTTTTTGTTTGTTTGTTTGTTTGTTTGTTGATGCTGGGAAAAGTTTTTCTAGTTCTAGGCTGAATCTCAGTGCTCACATTCTCTCTTAGGCCTGAGGCCCGGAACTGAATATGGAATTGGAGTTTCCGCTGTGAAGCAGGACAAAGAGAGTGATCCAGCCACCATCAATGCAGCCACAGGTGAGGGGCTCCTGGGATCCCAACCACCACTGAGCTGGCCCTAAGCAGACAGGACAGGGCTGATGAGACAGAAAACTACTTAAAAAAAAAGTAGAAGCCCCAAGAACAAAGGGTCCCCAACCACTGGCCCAGGTGTTACATTCCAACCAATGAAGTGGACACCGCACTTTGTAAAATAAGGGATGAGAGGGCTTTCAAGAAAATTTGGAACCAGACATGATAAGAAATCCATATTTATAAGTCAATAACCAATTCCGCTTTTTAATGTCATTCCCTACTTAAAACACATCCGGGGATTTTGCTCTTGACACCTTAGAAAGTAACCTCTGACAAGCAGAATATAATTGTCAGGATCATCGTTGAATTCAGGACCATCCTGTTGCTCCAGAAGAATAGTCCCCTCCCAGGGATCTCCCATGCTACCCTCTACGGCCAGGGCCCCTTCCCCTTCTGCCTAGCCCTCGGCATTCACTGATCTTCATCTCTAAAATTTTGCCATTTCAAGAATTCCACATAAATGGCATCCTCTGAGTATTAGTCTGTTTAGGATGTTGTGACAAAATGCCTTGGACTAGGTGGCTTATAAACAGAAGGGACTCATTTCTCAGTCTGGAAGTTAAAGGGTGAAAGATCAAATTGCTGATAAGGTCAGTGTCCAGTGAGGACTCTCTCTGGCTCAGAGAAAGGTCCGTCTTTTCACTGTGGGCTCACATGGGAGAAGAGGCAAGGGATCGCTGCGGAGTCTTTTTTTTAAAGCCACTAATCCAAAGGACCCACATCCAAGTACCATCACACTGGGGATTCAGTTTCAACAAAAAATTTTGGGGGAGGGTGGCACAAATATAGAGTCCATAGCAAAATAGTATGTCACCTTTTACACTGGCTTTTCTCTTTCAGCATAATGCTTTTGAGATTCATCTGTTGTTTTTTGTGTCACTAGTCCATCCTTTTAAATGCTTTTACCTGAGTGACATTTTGTGGAATAGATATGCCATGACATTGTTTTTAATCTTCCAGACAAGCCACAAAGTATCATATAACTAGACCCATTTTGCAAACCTAGAGACCAAACCTCAGAGGGGTGACTATCCTGTAGCCACACAGTCCCGCTAAGGGTTAACCCCAGATTCCAGCCCAGACCAGTTGACTTTCAGCTCCAGAAGCAGTTGTGCCTCGCAGCCTTAAGAGTATCCATCTCTCTGCTTTTCTCCCAGAAATTGATGCACCCAAGGACCTTCAAGTTTCTGAAACGACAGACAACAGCCTGACCCTGGTCTGGAGGACACCATTGGCCAAGTTTGACCGCTACCGCCTCAACTACAGCTTCCCCACTGGCCAGCCGGCAGAGGTCCAGCTTCCAAGAGACACCACCTCCTATGTCCTCAGAGACCTGGAACCGGGCCAGGAATATACCATCCTCCTAACGGCTGAGAAGGGCAGGCACAAGAGCAAGCCCGCACGTGCCAAGGCATCCACCGGTGAGTCACCCGCACCCCACAAACCCCTCTGCCAAGGCTGAGTCCTGCCAACCCCTTCAGCCAGCTGGTCCTTAGGTGAGCAATGCAGACTTCCTCCACCCAAAAGCCTCCAGATGCTGCCTCCACAGAGCTGCCCACTGGTCTGTCCCACATATTAACTTTCCTCTCATCCACTATTTCAGCAAAGTCCCCTGGAGAGACAAGAGTGGTCTTTAAACGTTTCTTCCCAGAAGGCTTACAGTGATGGGGTTTGTGTTTGGCTTATTTTTTGTTTTCTTTTAAAATTAGGTGTGTTGCAGAAACTCTTAAATAGTTGATTTCCCTTCTTTACTCCAATAATTAATTTACTTTGCCTTTTTTTTTAAGATGACCAAGATGGTGGCAATTATTGGGGGTTGTTTTCCGTGATATGTTTTTATTCCAGGTCTTTTGCTTTCCTCTCAGGCTGCCCCTGAAGAGTTATCAATGGTCCTTTGATTCTCCCTCAGCAGCTCCCTCAATTTCTCTTTTCTCATTTAGAGGCTAACCAGGTCTATCCACAGTGACAGCTGAGTCCCTTCTAGCCCCTTCAGTCCTAATCACTAAACCTGCTGCCACGTTTTCTCAGTGGCTAAGGTGAAGACAATCAGAACGAAAAAAAATCCTTCTTTGTGTATGATACCTAACACATGTGATTTTGGCCACTAAATGGATGGAAAATGTTGCTTCTTTAGGGTTTGGCAAGTCATTGTCCTAACTTTCAATTTACTTGGTAAGCGTGTATTGAGGGCCACCTGCATGCATTGTACTGTGCTGATGCCTGAAGAGCAGGGGTCACATCGTCACATTGCTATGGTGACATGTCTCCTGCTCACAGTCCTCAGGGAAGACCCAATTTTCAGAGATACATCGGGGAAGGAATCAGGAACAGGTAATAGAGGTGTCATGACAGGTGTTCCCCCAGCTGAGCCTCCATAACCAGAAGAGGAGTGCCCTGGGAGCTTGGGCAATGGCTGGAAGTGACTTGGTCTTTTATAAATATGTTCGACTGAATATAAAAGAACTTTCCAGTAACAGTCACTTAAGCAAAATAGAAGTTGCTTTCCTCTCTCATAAAACAAATCGGGAGCTGGGTGGTTTGGAGACAGCATAGTAGTTTCCAATTGTCAGGGACTCCCGCCTCCGCTGCCTCTCTGTTCCACCATTCTTAGTCCTTGGCTCCTATTCTCAGTGTCAACAGAATGTCACAATACAGCTTCTGAGATACAGTTGTCACACGTGTGTTCTGGGCAGCATGACCAAGAGAGAACCCAAACTCCAAAACAGGGCTGCCTCCTAGATGTCTTTCTGGAAAACTCACTAATCCCCCAAAGCCATTGGCCGTTCTTACCTCTAAATCAGAGCCAGAAAGGTAGTCTCCTGTCAGAACATGCTCTACCCTTAACATTATGGTTGTTTGTATGGAAAAGAGAGAGGTTTATAAATAAAGAACATTCTCTGTCAGAGAGTGTAAAGTGAGCCCAGATGGACAGTTCTCTTGACTGCAGGGGCTGCATCCACTCACTGGGAGATGATGGTGGAGGATGTTCTGCAGGGGTAGTTTAATCAAGCGTGGGGGAGGGGCAGGATCATATCAAAAAGAAATCAATCTATAGAAGAGATTTGATTTTGTCCGCTTGTTTTAAGATATCAAGAGATAAAAATGAATCTGAAATATAAGAAAGAAGAAATTTCTCTTTGCTCCTCCCTCTCCTCTCCCTCTGAGCTCTCTCCTGAGATTGACAAATGCTATTCCTGTCTCCACTTGGCCCTGTACCTTTGGGTCTCAGCCACTCCCTCTGTTCTGCAGTGGGGGAACCCCAGCCTCAGCAGCTCAGGGAGACAAAGCCTCTCCAATGAACCCCAGGTGGGAATTCCCTTATCTAAAGGAGCACCCCATGTTGACATCCCGAATCCTCAGCCATTTCATGTCCCACACCACACCTCCTTCATTCTACTTCAAAGAAGTCACACTTTGTGTTCAAAGACATTCTTCATCACAGGAAAAAAATGTGCAAAGTCTCTTTTTATTGGATCTTCCCCATTGTCTACAGAACATGTTCCCCCTTGGCTTTCTCCACCGAACAATTTTACTTTATTAAAAGTAGAACAGATGTGGCTTTCCTCTCTTGAGTTCTTTCAAAATCTCTTGCATTCACTGAGCCAGTGAAATCCGAGAGCCACACTCTGTGGTAAGGCTGAGGCCACCAGACCAAGGCAGGCCGACCTGTGCTCTCAGGAGCTCAGCATCAAGACCCCAGCCAGGTGCCAGGAGAGCCCTCTGCTCCCACCTCCATCTGCTCCCTGGATGCCACACTTCTCCCAGTCCTCCACACGGTGCTCTCCCTTGTCCCACTCAGCTCAGATGTCATCCCCAAGCAGAGGTTTCCATACTTTTATGCAGTATGGAAAGGCACCCCCTCCTGATCTGCCCCTCATGCTGCTCTTGAGTCCCCTGACACTTCTCTGCCTCAGCAGTGGTCAGTTTAGTGTCTGACTACCTCCACTTGCCAGAATGCAAGGACTGTCCCCTTTATACTGCTATGCCTACAGGGCCTTCAACACAGCTATGCATGTGGTATGAGCTTCCTGAGCATGGGGAGAGCCTCAGTTGCTCCAGAGTTGGCATTTCCAAAGAATCCTCTGGTCGTTTTGTTCCACCTTAGCATTGGCATCAACATCTCCCCTAAGAATCCAGGGGAAGGAACAGGAAGTCATTCCCCCTTAATTGGTCTTAATCTGGATTTATAAAAAGAAGAAGAAAGGAAGGAAGGGAAGGGAGAAAGTTAGTCTTCCTGTTGGCACTGGAGGAAATCAGTGTGCCAGGCATTTCTCACCAGGTCCCCACTCCTCCTCTCTGGTCCTCTCCTCTCTTCTACCCTTCTGCAATGGTATTCTGATAAACTCAGTTAAACCCAGTTTAAGGCCAAGGCCATGGATGTGCTGTGAGCCAAGGGGAGCAGTAGGGGCAGAGATGATAGGTAGAAGCACAAAGACAAGGAAGCATGTTTCCATGGCGACATAAGACTCAACATAAATTTTGGAAGAAGGAAGGTGTAATTTTTCTTTTAACCACAGCTATGGTGCTGGAGACTACTCTGCTCTTGATTTGCCATTTTGATTGTCTCATGAAGCACACTGAAGTTTATTCAGATATTTATCTTGCCAACAAGTGTTTATTGCATCCGTACTCTTGAGTCCAGCCGTGCGGGCACAGAGCAGAGCTGTGCAGCCCCTCTCTGAAGACAGGACTCACACTGTCATGAGAAAGAGCGAGAGTCAACCCAGAATGTGAAAATGCAACTCACCTGTCTTGGAGGGACACATGGAAGTCACAGGAGGATGGAAGCAGGAACCCATCGCACACCTAAGAAAAGGGAGCAGAGAGCCCAGAGAGGTTTTAGAAGATGCCATGAATCCTCCAAAAAGGAAAGGAGCTGGGCGCATGGAAGAGGAGCAATGGCATTTCTAGCAGAGAGCAGCAGCTGAAAGGCTCAGAGCACGAGAAAAGGCGCCCTTGTGAGCCACAAGCTGTATGGTCCTGCTGTATGATGGAGCTGGAGAGTAGCTGGGTACAAGGGTGGAGTGGTCCTCAAGGGCCATCTGAAGAGGGCTGTGCATGTTATACCAAGTGCTTGGGCTTTGTTCTTAACAAATACAGAGACTCACCAAAAAGTTTTAAGGCAACTAAGGCCTTTTATTTCAATTATCTCTACAAGGAAAATCACTCAATTGTATGAGAAGATGAAACAGGATATGGGGGGTCATCATATAAAAGCATTGGTGCCATTTAATCTACCTTTGGGGTCCTCTGGCTTAGATGCCACCAACCTACGGAAGAATCACTCTTTATCTCATAAGTGAACGCATAAAACAGGTGTCTCATCAAGCCAGCAGCTTGGTGGTTACCATCTCCAGGATGGTGGGAATCTAAAGATCTGAAATTGACACTGCCAGAAATTCCTCGGGGCCAGCTGCTCAACCCACCACCAGCACAGACATGGGATTTCGACATTCTGGTTTCCCAGGCCCACTGACATTGTTCAGAGGGTAGATTCCAATGCACAGCTGTTGAGAAAAAGACAACAGCCTTTTCATCAAGAAATGCCAAGAAAGTCAGTGCGGAACTGTACAATGGAAACACTTGGCTTCTGGGGGCAGGAAGCCCACAAGGGTGTCATAAGCTGTGGAAATGTAGACTCAGCACTGAGAGGGAGCCTCTTGGTGTCCACCTCCACTCCGTCTGCTCTGCTTTCCTTCATGGTGTCCCCTCCTTTCATAACTCCTGTTCCTGTCTCCTTCCTTTGTCTACTAATTTTATTCATAAAGCTGCACCTTTTACTTATCTGATTGGCATTTGTATAGTGGAGGGTTCTGGGTAGGTGCCAGCAGCATCCACTACTGAAGTGGCCACCTGCTCCTCCCAAGTGAAAAACCAGTGCTCCTTCTCAGTTTCCTGCCCCCAAAATGGAGGAATAGCCAAAAAAATTGGCAGAAGATCCTCATCACCATGACTGTTGCTATTTCCTGACTGACAGGGAGTTATGTGAAAATCACTGTCTCAACCGTATATACTGATGAAGGAGGATGTGGGGGGAGTCATTGTATAAAAAGCGTCAGAGACACACACAAATGCCGTTTCAAAGAGATGAGGTGATCCTCCTCAGGAGGAGGCATTTTCTACTGTCTGGCTGCTCTTCCCTTTCCATCCATCTTTACTATAACAGTTTAACATGTGATCAGGAATCTCCTCCTCCTGCCTCCAGTCAGGGACCTCTCCCCACATCCCTTGTAATCAGGAATCTGAAATTTTTATCATGGGAATAAAGTAATGTTTTGTGTCATATTAGAGATTGGGCTTAAAATACAGATTCCTGCAGAGGAAAGTTAGTGTCTTGGTTTACACAAAAATATAAATGGTTGATGTCAGATGAGATTCTGACAATGACTTGGAACTGCAGGAGAGCCAGCTAAGAAGGGGAGTTAAGAGCCACGGGATCCAGTTTATTTTTGCTTAGATTTGTTTTTGTCCTGAATCTCTTTATGCCTGAGGACTGCTGGAATATTTGAGGTCAGCATGCACCTGAGTCTAATCATCATTAATTCCCAAGGTCAAGGGTATAATTCTATCTGCAGATGCCATTCCTGGTCTCACACAGGCCTGTGTGCTTTAGGGTAGCTGATTCTCCTTTCTTTCCCCAAATCTAGACACATCACTTTGAGTTTTGGGTCCTTTCCTTCTCATCTAGACGGTATATAGATAGTTAGGAACTGTTATAAAGCCTTGGGCATGAGCACCAGGATATGAATCTCAGTTAAAGGAGGGATCCATGGACTGTAGTTCAAGATCAGGTATCACACGTTTTCTGTGCCGGGCCAGATAGTAAATATTTGAGATTTTTCAAGCCAGACAATTTGTCTCAACTGCTCCAGTGTGCCATGGTGGCTCAAAAGCAGCCATAGTTGATGTTTAAGTGAACAAGTGTGACTTTGTTCCAATGGAACTTAGTTTACAATACCAAAATTTGAATTTCGCTTGATTTTCATGCATCAGGAATTATCATTCTTGTTTGGAATTTTTGGTCAACCATTCAAAAATGTAAAAACTGATGTCACTTGCCAACTGCCACATGAGCCAGCAGGCCAGATGTGGCCCCTCTAGTCGTGGTTTGTGTACCTACGTGCTGGGTCAGAGTATTCTAAAGAAGAAGAAAGCTGAGGGATGATAAGCTTTGCCAATATGAAATGATTAAGGATGTTCTCCGGAATTTGGAAAAGTCTGAATTAAACAGATTCTAGAAATGACATGTTTTCCCCTCTGAAAGGATGTCCTTGTTCAAATTATATGCTAATGTTTTCAAGTTAAAAGACTGCTGTCGTGCAAATACAGGGCTCATTTGAAATTAGCGATGTGAGACATAAGTACATCAACTATTTGTTCTTTTGAATGAGTAAATCCAGCTCCTATTCTCTTGTTTACAGAGTCCCTTTCCAGAAAAATCTGTTCTTCCTAGGTCATGCAGAGTCTATCTAAGCTCAGCCTCAGGCATATGATCTCCTTTAAGGCAGCCTCAGACAAGGGACTTTTGCTGAATTTCCATTTCTCCCAGGGCCTCAGTCTGTCTTTCAAATAAGGGACCATTTTTCAAAGGGACCATTTTCTTATAAGGGAACATTGTCTAACAAGGGACCATTTTTCAACCCTTTCTCCATTCAGCCTTACTAGTACTGTATTCATTTACCTCTTGTCTTCACTGAGTAAACTTATTTGAACCCTAGAAACTGGCAAGATATGAACTCCAACAGACCTTCCAGGGGAGATAGAGGCAGCACATTGATCTACCTGCCTATTTTGGTGCAAATACCATGCTGTTTTTGTTGCTATTGCTCAGTAGTATAGTTGAAGGTCTGGTATTGTGAAACCCCCTGCTTCGCTCTTCTTGCTAAGGATTGCTTTAACTATTCTGGGTCTCTTATTCCTCCAAATGAATTTCATGATTGCTTGCTCTATTTCTATGAGGTCCGTCATTGGGATTTTAATTGGAATTGCATTGAATTTGCATAGTGCTTTTGGTAGCATGGCCATTTTGAGGCAGCACAGAACAAACAAGCAAACAAACAAACAAAAACAGAGTGGGGATCTAAGAGCAGCCAATTATCTGAATTGTCTCAAGGTACAGAAGGCTGGTCCAAGCCCCCAAGGACAGCTGAGGGCCACCTCCCTATAATGAGAGATATTCTCCAGAGAAACAAGGAAGGCCTGAAGCCTCACTAACACAGATGAACAGTTTCTGAGTCTTCAGGACACAGGTCAAAAGGAAAAGACATTTCCCAAACCCAAACCCAAATATGCATGAAGGCAAAATGAGCATTGTATTGATTTTTCTCCTGGGGTTTTACTGGGGACAGCACCGGTAAGGGATGCCCTGGGAAAAGCCCTGCACTTGGCCACCAAGGACCTTCCAGTTTTGGCATCAGGCCTGGCATTTCTGATCCTCAGAAGAAAAGCACTTTGAGGAATAATTTAACTGACCCCATCTCTGTCCGTTATTCAGAGCAAGTCCCTGGACTGGAAAACCTCACAGTGACTAAGGTCGGCTGGGATGGCCTCAAACTCAACTGGACGGCAGCTGACCAGGCCTATGAGTACTTTGTCATTCAGGTCCAGGAGGCCAACAAGGTGGAGGCCGCTCAGAACCTCACGGTGTCCGGCAGCCTCCGGGCTGTGGACATCCCTGGCCTCAAGGCCGCCACCCCTTACAGAGTCTCCATGTATGGGGTGATCCGGGGCCATAGGACACCAGTGCTCTCTGCTGAGGCCTTCACAGGTACTTCCTACCTTTTTACTTACAGCTTTTCTTTCTCCCAACAGGAAATTGCCAGGGATAATCAGACAGATAATCCAGCTTTGGAATGGACTTGTTTTACCATAGGTTATAGTGCCATGGAGTCCAATAAGGGACAGCCAGGCCATGAGGTCACACAACTCCAAGGCCATCTTAACCATCTCACCACATGACCAACCCCTTTTGAAACTATACAGAGCCTCTTGTGTGGGACTCACCCTGTGGCCTCCGGAAGGGGACAGCAAGGAAGTTAAAATGCTATATGTAAAAGGAAACAAGTCATAAATTAATCCCCTGATGTTCAGGGCAATTTTTCCATAAGAAAACTAATATTCCCATACCTCTCCCTCTGTTCTTCTCTTAAAATTTAGAAAGTTGCATGATGCATGTTTATCTACATTTTAAAAAGCCTATTCTTGTGTTCAAGATTTCCTGGATCTTGGTGTGTAATTTAAACCAGTGCTTTGTCCTTCTTCAGGAGAATCTCCCCAACTGGGAGAGGTCACCGTGACCGAGGTGGCCTGGGATACCCTCAAACTCAACTGGACTGCTCCAGAGGGGGCCTATGAGCACTTTCTCATTCAGGTGCAGGAGACTGACACCGGAGAGGTAGCCCAGAACCTCACAGTCCCAGGAGGACTGAGGTCCGTGGACCTGCCTGGGCTCAAGTCAGCCACACGCTATAGCGTCACCATCCGCGGGGTCACTTGGGACTTCAGCACAGCCCCTCTCTCTGTTGAAGTCTTGACAGGTATTCTAGACTAATTCACTCATTTGCTCCATCCCCCTGTTTCTGCTCAGGAGGAATCAAGGCTCCAAATTGGGTTCAGCCCCTACCTCGTTGGGGGAAATACTGGTGAATCATCCCTGCTTCCCAAATGTCACATCCCTTATTTGGCCACGTCCTCCTTGTGGTCTGGTAGCCAGTCCCATGGAAAATTCCACCTATTCTTCATTTACAAAAGTGAGAGGTCGTTCTTTCCAAAGCAAGTTTCAGTCATAATATCTACGAAGTTGGAAAGCACTACTTGTAAGTGAAAAAAAGAAAATAAAATAGCTCCGAGCTCATGCCAGGCACACTCAAGGACACTCCAAAGCCCTGTTTGTGTGTCAAGAATGGAAGTTGTGAACAACTCCGAAAACCACCTTTCATTCCCAAAGGTTGCATACAAAAACCCTGGCTTTAGTGCCAACAACGAGAGCACACTCAACACCGCCATAAATCACCCATCTGCAATCGACACTAACCAGACAACTCATCCCAACCTCAGCCAAAATGCCATCTCACCTGGATCCCAGCTTGCGATTGCCTTTTTTAGTAACCCGGCAACTCTATGTCCTTATGCCAGAGGAGGGTCCAGATCTGGGAAACCTCACAGTGACCGAGGTTAGCTGGGATGCCCTCAGACTGGACTGGACCACACCCGATGGCACCTATGACCAGTTTATCATTCAGGTCCAAGAGGCTGGCCAGGTGGAAGAGGCTCATAATCTCACGGTTCCTGGCAGCCTGCGCTCAGTGAAGATCCCAGGCCTCAGGGCTGGCACCCCTTACACAGTCACCCTGCATGGCGAGCTCAGGGGCCGCAGTACTCGACCCCTTGCTGTGGAGGCCATCACAGGTACACGTCTCCTTCCAGACCTGATGTGAGCCAGCCTGGAATAGAAAATTCCCCATGTGGCAGGGTATCCTCCCTGAAAGTGCTTGGCAGGCAGCATGAATTTCTAACTCAGGAAGGCTTACCCTGGAATCCCACCTTACTGGCTGAATATTCTTGGGTATGTCACTTTCCCTCTCTGTGCCTTTTCTCAACTATAAAGCAGGGATCTTATCGATACTTTGGGACCCTGTCATGAGCATAAGTGAGCTCAAGAATGAAAGTGCTTAACAAAGTGGCTGGCATGTGGTCATCATTGAATAGCAAATAGCTAAATGAATCATAGAGCAACAGTCATAATGAGACATAGCACAAACAGCAGGACCATGGCACAAGGATAGAGGCAGAACTTTCTAGAGAAACCTTCTCACTACTAGCCTTAGCGTCACTAACGTCTAGCTTCTAGTCAGATGGCTACAGAATCACCCTTGGAAATGATCTGGTTATCTTCAGATGAAAGTATGCACGTCTGTCTCCTTATCAGATATTCAGGACAAGAATATTTCCAAGAAAGGAGAGCATTTTTTAGTTCATTGCTTGTTATTCAACTTGCAAAGAGAAAACAATTTATCTCAGTTTGTCCCCTGAAAATAGGATGTTCCATCCATCATTTAAAAAAATGTGTGCTCTTCTTGAAGTTTCTAGAAATAGCTTCCAAAGGTGCTTTGGGCAAATGGGCCAAATTTGTAATAATCTCATTTTTTCTAAGCCCACGTCCTTGCATTTTGCTAGCGCCACAGAAATTATCTAATTCGAATAAGTTGTTTTTCTTGCTCTTATATGCCAAATAAACTTGGTCATTAATAGAAACCACACAGGATTTCAAAAATAAGAAAGTAATGTTATAATTTACCTAATGTGGCCAAGTTATTATCCTGTGTTTCCTCAAATATCTTCAGACAAAACAAGAACACAAAGGACCTTTGAGAAATGTGTGATCAGTTGCAGGATGCTGATGATCTACCTTCATGGTCTGCAATTTTTTTTTTTTTAATCAATAAAACTTCTTTAGCAAATGAAATCTTCCAGGAAATCCTCTATTTGACAGACAAAAAGCAGTTCTGAAAGAGCTGGGAAGGAAGAGGGAGATGCCTGTGTTTGCAGTCCTTCCAGGAACGTGCCAGATCTGTGGGTGGGACACTTTGAAAGCAGACCCCTTAACAGGAAGAGTTTGCTCAGACTCTCTGGGCACACTGGATCCAGGGATACCCGAGAACAGAACTCCTCTACCTCTGGATGGTGGGGTTGAGATCCCTGCAGATATTTTCCTCCATGACTTCTTATCCACAGTCACTTCAGCTTTAAGAAAAGGGTCTGAGAGGTTGCATTTCATCCTGAGAACCATCTCATAAAGCAGTGGATTGTTTTTTCTACATCCGAATGCAATCTTTTAAAATCAGCAATAATAACTCCATTACATTTCCTTCCTACATCATAGAAAATTAATAGTAGGCCCTGTTCTGCACCATTTACTGAGCAAAATAGTCATTTTTAATTTAAAGTAGGAACACACATTTCACAGGTGCACCTTAGTGGTGTGACACAACCATTCTTCACTCAGAGGCAGAAGCAGGTGGGAGGAGAGAACCAAACAAGAATCTGGCACGTAACCTCTGATCCCTGAAAACTGAGGGAAGTCCAGAGACTTGTCCAACTTGAGACAGCCCGTGCTTTATAAAGCCAGGCAGAGAGCCGGTGGGCTGCATGAGGCAAGCTCTCATTCCAAGCTCTGAGATGAAGCAGGTCAGTCCCCCAAGTGACTGAGAAGTTCCAAGAAGAAACACCTAGACAGTGACCTATTTCCTTGAGCTGCCACTTGGCGGTCATTCACTGTATCAGGTATGATGTAAAGGATTGATAAATACTGTTATATAATCATCACCAAGCCAATGAAATAGTACTGTCAGCAGCATCATTGAAAGGTAAAGAGAGAGGGGCTCAGAGAGAGGTCAGGTGACATGCCCAAGATGACACAGCTGGCAACAGCAGGGTTGGAATTCTATCCAAGATCTGCCACCTCCAAAACCTGCACTTTCAACCCCACTTCCCTCACCCAGACCTACAGCCCCACTCTTCCCCATGTCCATCAGCAGCTGGCCGTGCATGCTCAGGGGCTGCCCAGAGGGCTGTGCATCTGTGCAGACACGTTTGCCCTCAAAGCTGAGCCTTGCAAATGTTCCCCTTTCTGACCATTTTCAAATCCTGCGGAAAGATGCAGCCAGAGTACCAAGTTGAAAGCCCAAGCACCCACAGACCAGGAATCACCCAAAGGAAACACTCCTCTCCTCTTTCTCTCTTTCCTGGAGTTGGGCCGTGGGACTTGTGCTTCCTCCTTTTCTGTTTGTAGCACTGACAATTACCTCTCTATCCTTCTCCAGAGGAGCTCCCCCAGCTGGGAGACTTAGTCGTGACTGAGGTCAGCTGGGATGGCCTCAAGCTCAAGTGGACGGCAGCTGACCAGGCCTATGAGCACTTTGTCATTCAGGTGCAGGAGGCCAACAAGGTGGAGGCCGCTCAGAACCTCACAGTGCCCGGCAGCCTCCGGGCTGTGGACATCCCTGGCCTCAAGGCTGCCACCCCTTACAGAGTCACCCTCTATGGGGTGATCAGGGGCCATAGGACACCAGTGCTCTCTGCTGAGGCCTTCACAGGTACTTTTTCCTTCACTGTCCATGCATCTCCCCCAGGTTCCCTGCTTCCTCTCCAAGAGATGGAACAGGGAATCAGCTTCTCTCCATAACTGGATCCTTTCCATGCGCCCTTAGCGGCTGGCCATGCATGCTCAGAGACCTCCCTGTAGGCTGCACCTTTGTCTGGAAGCCTTTGCCATGGCTATGATGACCCGTGCCGATGTTGCCCTTCCTAGCCTCCAGCCCCCAGCCTCCCTCCCATACTTACCTGGCCAGTCCTATAATTACATCTCCTTTGCATGATGGCTTTTCATCTCATGGATTAAATCTGATGATTTTTATTATCCTCTCCAGTGCCCGCATATAACTAGAAGCCCACCTTTTCCAATTGTGGGGAGACACATATTGTTTCTTTTAGAGAGTCTTTTGCCATGTGAAAATAGTGCTTTGCCATCTCCAGACCCTCCAGGGTATGGGTCCTGTGGTTCTTGCATTTAAGAAATGTTTCTTTAAAATGCACTGAATAGAATAAGAGAACTGAATTGCCCTCCTCCAGGCAATTCCCTCAGATACTGAGTCATTGTTAGAACATCAAATTAGCAAACAGCTAGACCAAAATGAAAAAATAAATCATGCAATTATGACTAGAGACCATACCAAAGAGAAAGCCATTCATTAGCAGAGTATAGTCAGCAGCATTTGAAGTAAGGAATGTCCCAGGCTGTGAAAGAGCTGATACCCTTTCCGCTCTTGGAATCAAGAGCTGCTCCCTGAAGTGCTGGCATTTGGAGGGCAGACTCCCACCTCTCTTCACTCTGCTCCGGTCACCAGGCTTCAGTGTTTCCCCAGAGTCTGCTAAAGTGAGCAACCTTCCCTGCCGCAAGCCCCACCGTTTTCCATTGCTCATCTTTACGATGTGCCCCAGTTGGTTAGACGTTCAGCGAGTGCTGCCCTGCTTTGCTTCCCAAATGTCTGTCTGCCTCCCTTTTTATATGATAGTTGCAACTGAACTTTCACGGCCAGCCTGTACATCCTCATTAATTTGAAAGCATAGATCTGCAGTTTTGCCTTAATCATTTCAGTAACTCTTACTGAGGATCACGGGCAACTGCATGCACAGTGACCCTGGGAAGCCTAGAAATTGTGGTGGACCTGCCCAGAATTTGCCCGGAACTCTTTAACCTGACATCCATAAATCATCTGTTCCCAGAAGGCAAAGAAATCACCCACCACTCTGATCTCTCCTGCAGATCATGTGTGTTTTTCTTTTTAATGACAGTGACATTCTTACCTCTGATGAGCTGGCTCATGGGGAGGAAGAGCCATAATTCCATCTGATCTGTGTTTCAACAGATCGTTGGGTTGGTCTCAGAGACCAGGAGTCTCCTTCCTTACTAAACAGCACCAACTTTTCAAACCCTGCTCCCGCCTGCCCTCTGAGTGTTTATTCCCACTGCAGGACCATCTCCAAGACAAAATGTTATTTCCTGACTAAAAAAGCATTGCCGAAACTGCCTTGTCTTGGCTTAACACTTGGCTGGCCATGCAGTGCTAGTCCTCTTGGCCCACACAGAAGCGATTAAGAAAGGGGACCAGCTATGTGAGAACAGCTGGCTGGCCCTTATCTGAAGTACAAAAAAATATATCAAAAATTACACTGAGAAACTTGCCAGTCCCTTCAAGTCACAAAAGCAGAAACCTCCAGGTGCCACTGCGGGAGGCTGATGTGTCAGAATTATTTAGCCTTCATTTGAATAGATGGGAGCTCCCGCAAAGCATGTCTGGGGAGGCATCCAAGTCATCTTGGTCTCCTGAGGGCAGTTCAAGAGACCTGAGGCTGGGCTCCTGGAGACAGGTGCGGTTAACATGCAGCCACTCCGCTGAGATCATCCAGCACATCTCTCTCGAAGGATCTCCCGATCATGCATGGCAGTGCCTTCTATTCTTAACCTCTAACAAAGTCCCTTTCTCTCTCTCATTGGCACTTATCCAATACAGCGCTTCATTTCGCCATAACCCTGAACTGTGGAATCTTTCTCCCCAGCAATGGTTTATTAACAATCCCAATCTGAAAACACAGAGGAATAATTAACTCAAATTTATTTTTTCCTTTTCTCCTATCCCTATTTTTTTTTTCAGCCAAAGAACCTGAAATGGGAAACTTAAATGTTTCTGACATAACTCCTCAGAGCTTCAACCTCTCCTGGACAGCTACTGACGGGGCCTTTGAGACCTTTACCATTGAAATTATTGATTCCAATAGGTTGCTGCAAACGGTGGAATATAATGTATCCGGTGCTGAACGAACTGCCCACATCTCAGGGCTTCCCCCTAGTACTGATTTCATTGTCTACCTCTCTGGACTTGCTCCCAGCATTCGGACCAAAACCATCAGCACCGCAGCCTCCACAGGTACATGTGTGTCCCCAGGTTCTAACACCCTGTGTCCTTAGGCTTCTCTGCAGGGTGCAGCCCCTCCTGCTGGCCCATCGGAGCACATGCTAGCTCTTCCATTATGCTGGGCTGGAGTGCTACCTCATATAACTCTCTTCCAACAGCATCCCGGATGGTGAATTGCCGTAAAACATGTGCCTGATCAGGACATTTATTTGCAGCACACAATGTAGTTGGGTCCAGATTGCCATGTTGAATCTGGAGAAAAGAATGCTCTCCTTTGGCCACTTAAAAGCTATGAGAGTTGTCCTTGGCTTGGAAAGATGTCTACATCCATCAATGAGTTCTTAAAAAGGGGATTTTTGTGTTATCTCTAGTGTCTTTGTCTTCCTAGAGTCCTGAAACCTCTCTTACCCAAATATCCCAATGAGTTAAGGAAACTGTTGATAGTGTTTTGTTTTAAATTGGGAAAATGAAGAGAAAGAGTCAAGATTACTCATCAGATAAGTGCAGGAGATGGCCATGCCATCGGATCACCCCAATTTCAACACAGCCTCCAAGGAGGAGAACAGTGAATGGTATAAGACAAAAATAAAAGAGAATGGCCATGCTCAAATAGGGAGCTTAGTTTAGAAAGGAGTAAATGCTCTCACTTTGAATCTCTGGTATCTGTGGCGCATACGTCCTATGCGGCATGGTTCTCTGCTATGCAGTAATAGAGAGCCCTGTGGAAATTTAGAAAGAAGAGCTTTGTACATTCAATATTGCACTTTTAGCATGTGTTAGATAATACATTCTCTTAACAGGCAAGCTAAGATGTCACAAACTGAAAACAAAAATGGTTTTTATAGAACAAACACTGGAATTTTTTTCCTTATAGCTCATAAAGTAAGGATCCATTTTCTGGGGATTCCAAGCAAAGGACTGGCATGGTAGCATCTTTATTATCTATCACTTAGTTTAGCCATGGTTGAGGGAGGGTCTGTCCTCATTCTTCATGAGACTACAAATTGTTTTCAGGGTGGTCCCTAGAAAAGGCAGGGAGCCAGCAATGTCTCATTCCCAGCTCAGCCAGATTAAAGTCTAACAAATCATAGGGGAGAAAATTAGTCAACCATATGTATTTGGTTCATATTGGTTTTGGACAAGACAAGTCGCTTTACTGGAAGGTACAGTCTAAACAGTATGGGTTTAGTCTCATGTGTTGATTTTGAGCTATAATGGTATTTTAAATTGACACGCTCATATTTTTTCTTTTTGCTTTAGTAGCAAAACCTTAGCTATCTCACTGTCTCAAGGTGACCTGGGGAAGCGTGTCCATCTCATGGAAAGCCCAAGAACCAGCCATTGATAGCTTTCTTGTAGAAGTTAGTAATTCTGACCACCCCCAGGAGATGGTAGTGCACTCTATGCCTGGGGTATCCCGCAGCTGGGTCATCATCAACCTCAAAGCTGCTTCTAATTACACAGCCCACCTTCATGGGCTGATTGTTGGGCAGCGTGCTCCGACCCTGATGGTCCAAGAAACCACAGGTATTTCCCATTGTGGGTTCTTCACTTGCCATTGAACTTCCTCTAAATCACATTCCAAATGTCAACTCACTCGACATCCTCCTAATTCCACTAGATCTTTTTCAAATTTGATAGAGCCAATCAAATTGGAGTTTGAAAGCTTTAAAATAACCCTCACCCCAAATTAAGGAACTTCAGCATCTGATCTCTTTTCCCTAAATATGCACTCCTAGCCGAGTCGCTCTCTCTGAGTTAACGTGACTTGCTCTGTTTGAATTCTTAAACCATCCTTTCATCCAATCTTGAATAATCCTTCCCTTTGCCACCCATTATCATCTGCCTGTGGTCTTTCTAATCAAAGTTTGCCTGTGGCATATTCAAAGAAATGTGCATGTCATTTTTGATTCCTTGACCAGAATGATCTACAGAATCTGTCCAGCAGAATTTTAAACATGGTGCCACTAACAGGCTCAGAAGAGATACTAGGTCATGATCCAAGAACCACATGAGAGGACCTAGTGTTCTCCTCTTGTTCTGGAGGTATTCATTTGCCTGGATTCCCAACAGACTGCTCTTTTTGGCATTTATTCTGTCAAGCATGTGTCGTCACCCACTGATGTCTGTTCTGAAGTGTCAGAATCTTCTTTCCATCATCTCATCTAAGTCTTGGTGCATGTGTTGGATATTCAGTGCATTCAGTTTTTGATCATGTGTTTTTTCCTGAAAGTAGACAGCATGTTAAGGAATTATTCCAAAGGCTTAGAAATGGTGGGAGAAAAATGTCCCTTGCTTGCATGGAATACTGACCACACCTGAACTAGCACTCTCTGTCTGAGTTTTTTCTTCCATCTCACATTTGAGCTTGGTTGTACCTTCTGGGTGTCAGATGAAGATAAAACTAATCTCAAGAACCCAGATCTTATTCTGCATGATGAATGTGTTGGTACTGCCAGTTTTTGTCTGTGAGCATGAGAATAATTCCAAAATGCATCCTTAATTTGGGATATTGCTTCTGCAGCAAAATATAGGCAAAAAACAGTGCTTGGAGAATTTATCTTTTGTGTAGTTAAAGAAATGTGGCAGTGCCATAGCTCAAAACTACATCATTATTAGCCTCTCAAACTAATTGACAGTGTAGGAAATTCCTTGTCATTGCTTACATCTATATTCTGTTTCTGAGCCAGATCTTATTTGCCCTTCGAGACTTTAGAGCATCAAGTCATGCTGTACAATTGTGCAGTTAAAGTTTATCCAAAAAAACCCCTTCTTTCCTTGGAATATTTGAGCTAAAGCAAAACAACACCCAAGACCTTGGGAGAAAGTCTGCCTTTCCCAACACTAAATTCTGTTCCCCATATTTAAACCCTCCAGAAGTATTGCATCTCTCTAAAATACAGTCTGGGTTGAACTTACCTTAGTCTTAGTGTTATTTGTTAAATGAACACTTGGGAGGTCTGACCTACATCTATTTCTGTTGAAAGTAGGCATAAAGCCCCTTATATTGAATGAGTGACTCTCACCACTGATTGTCCAGATTTTACGGGTCAAGAGAAGCTTATCCTAAGTAGAATCATCCATCTTTCAAAATTATGCAATAAGTAAATCTCCTAATCAGAAAAGGCAGTGCTTTGCTTCAAGTTTTCCCTTGGCTTTTGCATCCACCAAGAATGGAAGCCATTTTCACTTTTACAGTTTTTGGGGTGAGATCCAGATTTTCCTATGACACATACGTTTGGATTTCTATGCTGCTGCAGAATTTCTCTGACATGGATATTAGCCTTTAATTTGTGCAATCCTAATAAGATCAAAAGAAGACTAAACTCCAAAGGAGCATTTTTTAAAGCATGTTCAGTGGAACACTAGCTCCAGGAGATGTTCAAAGAATATTCCTGAGATGGGGTGTCATTGATCAATAAGTTCATGAAATGCTTGGGCTAACCAAAATCAAATACATTTATTTACAGAAGAAGCTCATTAGAGCTTTTCAAATGCTAATACACTCTGTGAGTCTCTACAATAGGATATAAAATGCAGTGTTCATGGTGCATTCATCAGCATGAAGCTGTCTTTCCTTGGAACAGCGTAGGGCTAGTGCCCCACTTCAGACTTTGGAAAATGGAGCCATAATACCCTTTACATTAATTTTACCTACCTCTAATGACTTGTCCACTTATCTTCATAGGTGACTAGGAAATGGCCATTCCTATAATTTAGAATTTGCAGAACACAAATCATACTTGCAGAAAAGCAATATATTCTCTGTTGTTTATATTCAGTGCAGGTATAGATATAGCCCAGTATACTCTCTTCTGCACATACTTGGAGATAACGATGCACTTGTGTTCTATGTGACATTCTGGAGATACCCTACCGCTTCTTCTAATAATGTTTCTCTCTTTCTCTCTGTCCATGTTCCTCTCCCTTCAGAGCCAGAGCCACAGTTGGGCACGCTAATTCTTAGCAATATTACTCCTGACAGCTTCAACATGTCCTGGACCACTCAAGCTGGGCTTTTTGCAAAGATTATTATCAATGTGAGCAATGCTCACTCTCTGCATGAGTCCCAGCAAGTCACAGTCCCAGGAGATGTACAGCAAGCTCACATCTCCGGCTTGGTGGAGAACACTGGCTATGATGTTAGTGTGGCAGGGAACACCTGGGCTGGTGACCCCTCCAGTCCCCTCACTGCCTTTGTCATTACAGGTATTCAGAGGTTCTCACTTGTCTGTTTGGAATTCTGACACAGGGAAAGGGGGAAAGGAGATAGATATTCCAAAGGAAAATTCGATCTAAATGCAGTCCACACTCTAAATGTAAACTTCTGTATTTTTAATTATAATTGAAAGATAATAGTTGTTTATATTTATGAGGAGCAATGTGATGTTTTGATATATGTATATGTTGTGGATTGATTAAGTTGAATTAATTAATATATCAATCACCTCACCTACTTTGCATGGTGAGAGCATTTAAAATTCACTTTTTAAAACAATTTTGAAATATACAGTATATCACTACTAAGTGTGGTCACCACGCTGTGCAATACCTTGCTAAGACTCATTCCTCCTATCTAACTGAACTTTGTACCATTTGGCCTGCATCTCCCTTTCCCCAGCTCCCGCCCGCTCTAGTCTCTGGTAACTGCCATTGCACTCTACTTACATGTTAAACTTCTTTAAAATCCACATATAAGTGAGATCATGCAGTATTTTTTTTTCTGTGCCTGACTTATTTCCCTTAGCATAATGTCTTTCAAGTTCATCCAGGTACTTGCAAATGACAATTTCTTTTTTTAAGTCCGAACCATATTTTATTAGATGTGTTTAGCACATTTCTTTATCCACTCAATCATGGATGAACACAGGTTGCAAAGTGACATTATGCATAATAGCCAAGATACCCCATGTCAGTTTCCAAGTGAAGAGATTGCTGAGGCTTCTGGAAGGGAAAGATGTTTCACAGCCACTCTGAGGAAGAAGCAATCTTCTCAATGGCTGCATAAAGTTTTCAGGAGTTTTATAGGCTGCAGTATTCACAATTTAGAGACACTGGATAGAGAATAAATTCTAAATTAGCAAAGGCCTAGGACAGGGATTTTGTCCATAAATCATGCTGCTTAAGGCAGTTCATAAACTATCTGTCCTAAAAATATAATAATCTATCTTTTTTTAAAAAAAAACTTTTTCTTAAAATTGACAAATATAGCAGATTGATGAAGATTCACCCTGAGATGGTAGATAAATGATAAGGTTTGTTAAAATCTTACCCATTTGTCAAATTTGACTTCTAACTTCACTTTGAATTACATAAGGGAATGGCTATTTTCTCTACTGATATTATCCCAAATCCACAGTAAAGGCTAAAAATGGTGTGAGGTTACCAAATCAAAGTGTTTAAAAGCCTCTTGTCTTCCCCTAATGACAGCTTTCAGGAGATGAACTTTGCCATCTGACTTCCACACTAAACAAGTCTTTCCCAGGGTCTAAATTGCTCTAAGTAAGATATTTTAGTAAGTACAATTGAATAATTTCCTGCACGTATTAGGGCAGCCTGGCAGAGTGAGGATTTTGAAATCGAGTCTGTTTGGTTTGTAAAACTCTCCTGCATCTTCTTAGCTGCATAACCTTGGCAAGTTCTTAACTTGCTTGGACCCCAACTCCCTAACATAAGGCACCAGGACACCTCAGGTGCCTCTGGTAGCCTGTCTCAGGGATGAAGCAGATGCTATGAAATATAACCTCCTGGCATTCAGTGGGTGTGATACAGACCCCAGGTCTTTTCCTCTGTCTCTCAAAAGTATAAGGAAAGTCACATTCTTAAAAATAACCAACAAGGGTGGAGGTAGCTCAGTGGAAGAGCACTTGCCTAGCATGCACAAGGCCTTGGATTCCATCCCCAGCATTGCAAATAAGTAAGTAAATTAAAAAAAAAAAAAGACCAACACGCCTCAATTAAACACTAGTGCTGTGCAGTCATAACTTGCTTATCATTTGTAAGAGAACCTTGGGTATGTTTGAATATAAGATTAAAAAGTGCTTGCTTTTTCTGTTCGGTTATTGAATGTGAATGTAAATTATTTAGATCAGGCTGCAATGGCAGAATTTAGTAATTCATGAAGGAGCCTGGAAGAGCAGGTGTGAGGTTGAGTGGCTCATTGCCCTGGAGGAGGGGAATGGCTACAGATGCCATCAGGCCCTTACTTGTAGCCCCTTGCAAGACCTCCCACAGAACAGAGAGGAGAAAGAGGCTGAGAGACCTGGCCCCAATAAAAGATCCAGTTACAGCATTGTCTCTGCTAATCTGGATGTGAAAAGACTGCATTTTAAAAGAAGTATATTTAAATAGAACAAACCATGAACAGGAGGGACTTGAAAAAACAAGCCCTTGATTGACTAATTAGCCTGAAAGCCCTCATTTTCCTTGGAATTCACTGCTTTGATAGCTTGGAGGTGCAAAGAGGCCAGCTATCAAATGGAGCCCCACTTACCTAAATAAAACCCAGGGGCAGAATTTGAGACCTTTGCCTTGCAGAAAACAGGAAGGCCATTTGAACAGAATATGTGATTTCATCTTTGACTTTGATAAGAGTTGATTCTTGGGAAGTCTATACATGAAAAAAAAAAAAAATCCCTCAAAATAAACAGCAAGAGTTGCAAAATAAGTACAGGGAGTCCAAGCCACAGCAAAATCTAACTCTCTGCTTAGGCAATGAGGGCATTCCTTCACTTTTTCATTCAGTCACCAAATACTTCTTAAGCCTTTTTTTTTTTTTTTAAACATTCCATGGATTAGACCAGCAGCATTAGCCCAAGGTCATTCATCTCTTTGAAAGTTTCCATTTAGCCACAGTGGAAAAGAAAGATCTAAACTAGATGCACTAAAGCAGTCTTGGCTGTGGGATTCCCATCCCTATCCCCTTCTGCTCAGAGAGAAATATGCTCAGCATTACACAGTGCTACTTACTACAGAGTAGGTCCTGCTGGTCCTCCTGTGCCTCAGGGCTTGCCGGCACTGGTGGGGTTTACTAATTAGACAGCAGCCTGAGCATATGGAAAGAATAGAGAACTTGGAGTCAGAACACCCTGCTGGAACCCAGCTTACCGCCTTGTGGATGTGGGATCTTGAGTAAGTGATTGCCTTTCTCTTTCCTTAGATGTAGTGGAGATTGAGGTGTAAGGTGGCAGGATGTCTACCTTACAGTATCATTGGGACTGTCCAATAGGACAATGAATGTGAAGCCTCTCTTCAGCTGACACTTATTAATAGAAATTTAGCTGATACAGGCTCACCCTTTGCATCACCCCAGTGTGTGAAAAGACCCCTTGGCACCTGAGAGATCAGAGCACCTGGGGCACAGATGTTTGGTGACTGAATGAACAAAGGATGGAGAAACTTCTTGAGGATCCGGATATGTCCTTGTTTTCTGACTTTATCCACGAAAATAAGCAGCAAAAGAATTAGCAAATTTTAGAGTTTCTTTCTGGGCCATAACCACAAATTGTTAATTTTAACACATTGAAAAGCAATAACTAATGAGGATGTGTCTCTAATTAGCTTAATTGATTTGATTCAAAATGTAAATAGAAGTAGAATAGAAACGTATGAAGTATTCCAAAAGAGGAGCATACTTTAAAAAAAAAAAGTTAATTTGCTTCAAAATCAGAAACAGAAGGAGATAAAGGGGTCCAAACCCAACACAAGACATCCTGTTTGAATAGACAGAAATACGTGGACTTTGGAGTCAGACTCAGCTAAAATCCCTGCTTGATTCCATGACAGCTTATGACTTTGAGCAAGGCATTCAACTGTTTTGAAACTTGGTTCTCCCATCTGTGAAATGGAACAATACCTACCTAATAGATTTGCTAAGAGAATCATCCTAGGTAACACTCTCTGGCCCCCAGGAAGTTCTTCCTGGACATTCATTTTCTGAGCGTGTAACACAGTGAGTGGCGGAGCGGGTGTCTCTCGTGTGCGTGGAAACCTTGCTCTGCCAGCAGAGTCCCCGCTGCTAACCTGAGTTGTTTTCGCTCCTCCCTTCTTTCAGAGGCCTTGCCCCTTCTGGAAAACCTAACCATTTCCGACATTAATCCCTACGGGTTCACAGTTTCCTGGATGGCATCGGAGAATGCCTTTGACAGCTTTCTAGTCACGGTGGTGGATTCTGGGAAGCTGCTGGACCCCCAGGAATTCACACTTTCAGGAACCCAGAGGAAGCTGGAGCTTAGAGGCCTCATAACCGGCATTGGCTATGAGGTCATGGTCTCTGGCTTCACCCAAGGGCACCAAACCAAGCCCCTGAGGGCTGAGATCACTACAGGTATTTCATCTCAAGTGAGCCCTTCTGTCCTCTTCGTGGCCCATGTCATCTGTCCACAGCATCACCGTGGTCTTAACATCCTTGTCCTAGTCCCTTCTTAATCCACAGGTGGGGCCTGTTCTTTCATGTCCTTCCACGCTTCCCTGTGTCTTCCATATCTAATGAGCACTCCTCATTCCCATCCCAGAATGAGAAGGTCGAAATGTTCCCACTTGGTGTCCCCAGCCCCTTAGCCTGATCTTGTCCCTGGTTCTTGTGTGCTTATTTTGCATCAACTTCCTTATATTCATCCTGGCTGGTCCCCAGTTGCATTTCCGCCTTCTCAAAGAAAAATATACCAGTGAGTATATTTTAAAAATGTATTCAAAACATTTCCCATCTCAAAGTCTTACCTGTGATCTAACAAACTCACCCAGTGGGCTCGTCATTGGAAAACTAAATCGGAACTCATCACATTGGTACATGCTAATATTGGAAAGATTTTTTTAACACAGACTAAATCTGTATTTTCTTTAAAATTTAAAATTGCTAGAGAAATATAGCACTAACAATTTTAACAGTCAAAAACCTGTGTTTCCCAAAGTCTTTCCAGAGATTAGTTGCTCCATAGATCATTCAAAGGCCCTGTTTGTGAAGGAGTTGCATGTTCAAATAAGTTTGGAAGCACCAAGTTCAAGTCAAACAGGACCCCTGACCATAGGGATTTGTGGAATAGCCCATGGTGTATTTCCCAGAGGGCTGTGTTTCCCAAATTTCTTTGCAATGAATATCTTTTAAGGAGGAGGATCAAACAGGCATAATTGTTTTGAGCACCCTTTGGGAAACCCACTTCCAAATTTACCTTGATCTTGAGTTTTGTGTAGTGAAGGCAATCCAAGATGAACCCCTGGGTCCAAAGAATATACCTCAAGAGGTTCCCAGCCTTGGTTCTACAACCTGAATGCTTATCTAATGATTCCAATAGCAAGAACAGAAGTCAAATGAAAAAGAAAATCAAGAGGAGGAGCCTTCTTTAGTAAATCATCTCCAAGAATAGAGCATAAAAAGACCCAAGCGTTTAAAAAGCCATTTTGTTTGGGCTCAAGGGAAGTACAGTCAGTCATCACAGGGCAGCTCTACAGATTGTTAATGCTGGTTTATTTGTCTTTTCAAAAAGAAAAGAGAGGTCTCGTAGCAGATGGGCACTCAGCCACTGGAAGACTGAGAGCATACATAAACAAGTATTGGCTCCAAACTTATTTAGTGATGCACGGGAGGGGCGGATGAGGAGTCCAGATGTGGGTTTATAGACGTGCTTTCAGACAGAACTCACACATGCGAGCATCTGCCCGCTTGTCCTAGACATGGACACTCCAGCCTCCCCCTCTCCCAGCCCTACTAGACTTGTTAACGTCGGAAGATTTTATTTTCTATATCTCAGGACACTTCTATGTCTGAAAGTCGGGGCGCGCTGCCTGTTGATATCCCCACGAGAGAGAAGATCGCTGCTAAATGTTGTTCTCTTTCCTCCTCCTTCCACCATTTTCTCCCCCTCCAGAAGCTGAACCAGAAGTTGACAACCTCCTGGTTTCAGATGCCACCCCAGATGGTTTCCGTCTGTCCTGGACGGCTGATGAAGGGATTTTCGACAGTTTTGTTCTCAGAATCAGAGATACCAAAAAACAGTCTGAACCGCAGGAAATAATCCTCCCTTCCCCCGAACGTACCAGGGACATAACAAATCTCAGAGAGGCCACTGAATATGAAATTGAACTCTATGGAATAAGCAATGGAAGGCGGTCCCAGCCAGTCAGTGCCATAGCAACAACAGGTACTGTAAACACACAGGAGAGAACAGAGGAGAGTCACCGTGGGGTGCTTCTTCTCTAGGGCTGGGTAATTGCAGGAGCTTTGGACGCAGACAAGCTCACTGGCTCCGTCATGTGTGAACTGTCACCTTAGCTAAGTCTTCATAAGTACGATGCCATTTACCTAATGGGGTTGTGAGGACTCAGTGAGATAATTCATGTAAAGCCCATAGCAGGGGGCCTGGCACACACAAGGGCATGGGGAGTGACAGCTGTCACATTATCTCCACTGGCAGCATGATTGTTGGAATTATCACGTTTCAGTTTCCAAAGACTCTGCCTTCTGCCTGTATCTCATTATATTGTATCCAGGGATACAATTCCTTGTTCTTTCGTCCAACATCGGAGTTGCACAAGGTGGGGGGACAATGGAGAAATGCACCTCTTCCTCTAAGGTTTATTATCTATAAAATGTTGCATGTGAGTAATTAGTGTCCCGCTCAGCACGGAAGAGGGAAGGAGCTGGCCAGGATAATAGGACCGAGTTCACAAAGTGCATTCAATTCTTTCAGCAACTCTGAAAGCCATCTAACTGAACCCTTTTCCCACCTAAGCCTTGTCAAGGAGAAAAGAAAAGCTTGAATAACCTGACTCTTGATAATAATAATAAATGATTCTTTAGAGAGAATAGGAAAAACCTGCAAGAGGTGAGTTGAATTCTTTCAGGAAATAGGGAGATGCAGAACCAGCATCCCACAGGGACTGCTGCTTCAATGAGGAGCCAGAGGAAAGAATCACAGGGGAGGTAAATGAGCACTGAGGAATGGTACAACTCACCCTTTTCTGTGTGTGCATGAAGAATATGAGGCTCAGAAAGGTGAAGCCATCTGCCTAAGGTCACACAGCTAGATTTGGAGTAGACCCCCAACCACCAGCTTCTTTCAGTACTCTTAGATATCAGGAGACTGGAGGACAGGTAACAGTGGACATACACATTGTCACAGGCAGAGAGCGGCACCAGCCCAGGCCCTCTCCTCCTGGGGTAAGGCTGGGTATTTTGTTTTGTCAAGTTTCAAGATCTAATAAACTTCAAGAAACTACCAAGGGAAATCAAAATCAGTACTCATTGACATGCTGGGGTCCAGACAGGCAGCTAGTGAGAGGAAAAGCCTGCTCTTTACCCACGCCATGCCCCTCTCCTGCAGGTCAGGGTCCCCCCTCCCCATGGCTAGCCATGAAATGGCTCCAGATCAGAGGCAGAGTCTGGTTTTTGACCTTGGTTTATAAACACTGCTCTTCAAAGTTTACTTCTGATCTCTGATTTTGTTTTGCTGATTTTTTTTTTTTTTTCTAGAAGCCCTGCAATGAGAGAGAGAGAATGAATAATCATGAGCTGGTTTTTTTGTTTTTTTTGTTTTTTTTTTTTTTTTGAGAACAAAAGAGAAGCAGAGCCTGCTGTTCTGGAAGGCCCTTTCTTAGATTCCCCTCTCTGGGGCCTTGGCATTCACAGTCAAAGAGGAGAAGAGAGGGGGAAAAATGTGTGTGGCCATTTATGCCCATGTCCCCGAGCCCTGGGGCTGGGAGAAGGCAGAGGAGGCAACTCCAAGGTAGCAGACGCCTAGTGTCCACCCATCCCTCACCAGCTCCGACGCTTTCCCTTTTCTTTGCTCATTCATTCTCCTCTCTTCTTACCTCCCTCACCCCATTGTAAACCCTCTGTGATGTCCTTCCTCTCCTCAAGCTTCTGCAGTGGTTCCTTCTTACAGAGACCTACTTATAGGATCTGTCTCCTGAGTGGAAGCTGCCCACCCCGAGTGCCAGGAGCAGTGGAGGGGCAGGGTAGCCTAGTGGTTAGCTGACAGTCTCCAGCAGATCCTTGGACTCTGATCATGTTTCTCGTTCTTACCAGCTGTGTGACTTTGGGCAAGTCCCCTTTCCTCTCTCAGCCTCCATTCCCTCATCTGAAAAACAGACTTTGACTCAAAGGTCAGCCACAAGGCTTAGATAAGACCACGGATGTTGAATGTTGAACAGATTTTCCTTGCCCACACTAACAACACCTGTTCCTAGGATGTTTGGCAAGTTAATGTAAATTTTATTTTTAATGGAATACTAGGTTCAAAACTGGAAAATCAAAAAGGGCATTCAACTGTGTTCCTGCACCTAGGGGCTCTATCCAAAGGCAACCATTGTGACCAATTTCTTGTCCTTCTGGAAATACATAAATAGAAAAAATAATTGACATAAATTCAACCTTTTTACCCTTTCTGAGGAGCACAATATTTAACACAGCACCACTTTTCTATGCTTTGCGCCAGGTGTTTCTTACTTATTAGTAGATATCAGAGATGAGCCCCTCCATGTTATTTAACCACTCCTACTGATTGACACTTAGTTATTACTTTTGTGGCTCCATCTTTCAGTCCCTGCTCTTGCAATGGCTCCTCTTCCACTCTGTGACTGGAGCCACTTCCTTACAACAGTCTTGGTCACCCTTAGAAACTTCTTGCTCCTCCAGGAAGTGTACTACCAACATGCCTCCAGGCGCCATCTTGAGGGCCCCCAGAGTGGGCAGAGAGCAGGGAAGAAATCTGAGCAACTGACTGAGAGGACTTGGCTGTGTTGTTCAGGAGGCTCCTATAGTCGACCAAGGGTGTTTGAGTAAGGATGCAAAAATGTTTATTTAACCTGTCCCCACGCTGTCCACAGACACACGTTCATGTGTCCCTCCTCCAGCCCCTAGGCCAATGGGGTATCAATACCCCTTCTTTCAACTCCCAGAGCCCTGCCCCCACACGCACGCTGCTCTACCTTTCCCAGACAGCAGCCTCTCAGCTCCTCAGCTTGGTTGCAGTTCAGCTGAACTTGAAGCCACACTCCACCTAGGAGCCGTGACATTGTGCCTGGGGCTGGGTCAGCAGGTCTGAAACCCCTGCTTGGCAATTCACCCTTCCACCTGATGCAGGCTCTTCATGCCCAGTGCCTCTGCCTCTGAGTCACAGCCTCCACCAGGAGCTTAAAGATGATCACCACTAATTTCAGAGTACTAACTTTGCACCAGGTACAGCCAGACACTTCTCTGAATCTGTAGGACACACATGGACCAAGGGAGTGCCACATCCCACCCCTTTTCACAGATGTAAAAACAGAGACCCAGGGTAGTAAGGCCAGAGTGGAACTCAAAATCGAGTTAGTCCAAATCCAGAATTCTTGCTCTTAAACCATACCTCCTCCAGCAGTTGCCCCCCTAACTTAGCACAGGGCCTAATGCATATTAAATGTTCAACAGAAATGTGTTGAAGAGCTGGGCACAGTGGTGCATGCCTGTAACCCCAGTGACTCAGGAGGCTGACAGGAGGATTGCAAGTTCAAGGCCAGCCTCAGCAACTTAACGAGGTTCTAAGCAATTTAGCAAGACCCTTTATCAAAATAAAAACTAAAAAGGGCTGGGGATGTAGTTCAGTGGTAAACCACCTCTAAATTCAATGAATTGAAAGGGGAATAAGTGTTAAGTGATTGTCGTTTGCCCTATAACGAAAGACACTTGCCATAGATTTGGGAGGTGAATTTTTATTTGGCAGATAGAAATCCTTTCAACCTCCTGGGGAGTTGTTAGCAATTCCAGATATTTTTCTAATGGAAGTTTGAAAATGACTGAGTATCCTTGGAAAGAAAGATAAGAAGCATCGCCTGAGATACCAGACTTTTCAATAGATGTGATTCAGCTGCTGTGTGTACAGCCACCTGCTGCGGGGCTGGAGACTTTGGGGCCCTACTTGTGGCAGAAAGAGACATGCTAGAATAACAAACAGTCTTCAACTCCAAGGATGTTCTGTGGTCCAAAAATAGTATGCCATTGACCCTGGAATCCCACCATTTGGGGACCGTTCTTTCAGGTTATGCATAGTATCTTGCTACAGCTCTTAGCAAGCACATCCCCCAGCAATGTGTGAGAGACGATGCCACCAATTCTTACAGTGTGTAAGATAGGCAGATAGGAGTGTCATCTTGCAGATGAGAAAACTGGAGTCTAGAGAAGAACGCTTTGGCTACAAGACCCAAGTTCTAAAATATGCCTTTCCCCCAGAAAGAGAGTCAGAGTGAACTTGACTGGCAGAAGCAGGTCCTCTGGATCTGATATTGTATGCCTCACCACGGTTTTCTCTCAGTTGGACCCTTCTAGATCTTTCCTGGGGGATACTTTAAAATTCAGGATGGCTCACGCAAGGAAGAGTCACATGGGAACGAACATAGAGGGCAATCGTATGTACCGAATTGTTACTGTGTGCCAAGCTAGGGGTTTTACATCATTATCTCTGCTAATCCTCAGAACATTCCTGTGGGTGAATATCCCTTTCCCCGCTGAACGTATGAGGTAACTGAAGCTCCCAGAAGTGAAGGGACATGCCCCAGGTTGCCGTGTCTCCCAGGGGTATTTGGATAATCAAGATCTTGCAGGCTCCTGAGGCCCTGTGGTTTCTCGAACTTTACATGGATAGAGCAAAAGCCCAGGCAACCGCAGAGTTGGTTCCCGGGTCACAGAAGAAAACAGTAGGAGGAGATAGATGTCTTGGATGACGGAAGAAGACAGAAATGGGCAGGAAAAAAAAGGTCCCCAATATCTGGGGGTTGCAGAACTTAATAATCTATGTGGCTTGAAGAAGGGACCAGTGAGCTCCAAGTGAGCTCCCCAGAGCCTGGAAATTGTTTCCTGGATTCTCTGGCTAAGCATGGCAGTTCAAGTGGGCATAATTCCAAGCCAAAAACCAAAAAGGCCAAAGGAAACTGGGTTTGTGGGGGAGACGTGTAGGGAACAAGCCTCCCCTGGGCCTGGGTTTCCCCACATGTGGACCCAGTGCCCACTGAGTGTTTCCTTTGGTGATGGTGCAAGGTTGTTCCCTGGGCTCTGGACCTCCTTCCCATTCTACAAGTGGGTTAGTCAAGGTCAGTTTCTATGTGACCATTATTTCCAAGATCCTGGGCTGTGTGTTTGGCTTGGCCACATGGTCCTGGGATCCAGAAATGTCCCTCAAAAGAATGTTGGTTGAGAAAATGGAGCTTCACTTTGGTCCTCTGTGTAATAGGTACCACCTTACCATCTTCTCAGGGTTTCTAGGTGAGGGTTAAGCCTTATCAATGGCAAAGGACTGTATACTTGTCAATCTTGGCATTACTTAGTAAAAGGAACTAAAAGCAAAGATTTGAAAAAAATGCTAAAAATCAATAATAAAGGAGGAACATATTATAATCTTTTAAGACACTCTCCCCACTTCTTTGGAAGACACTGCAGCATAGTCCTGGGTCCTGTATCTGGAATGAAAGGACAACGATTTCTATCAAGTCACAGCTTAATCACAGGTCTCATGCCCTCCACCCTAAAGGCATGGCTCAGATGTAAACATAACCTCTAGACACTAAGTTTTCCGAGATCCAGAATCTAGGATCAAACACTGATGGGCACGATAATGAACTATTTCTGGGTTTCTCCTGTGTTTTCTCCTGACAGCCATGGGATCTCCCAAGGAGCTCATTTTCTCAGACATCACTGAAAATTCAGCCACTGTCAGCTGGAAGGCGCCCACTGCCCAGGTGGAGAGCTTCCGGATCACCTACGTGCCCATGACAGGAGGTAGGGGACTCAGAGCGGGGAAGGGCAGGCGGAGCCTGGTGTCTGGGGTGGAATCATGAGAGACCCTGAAAGTTACCATCCCCCCAAACATGATGACCAAAGAGAATGACTTCCTTTATTTTATTTTATTTTATTTATTTATTTATTTATTTATTTATTTATTTATTTATTTTGCGGTGCTGGGGATTGAACCCAGGGCCTCGTGCTTGACAAGCAAGCACTCTAGGCACTGAGCTATATCCCCAGTCCCAACTTCCTTTATTTTTGAGACCATCTTTTGTGAAATTCTCCAAAATCCTTGGTGGGGGAGGTCATTGTATGAAGATCCTTTCCAGCCTTGAAATTCTAAAAAGTGCTCCAAGAATTTCATTCTCAGTATTGTTTGCACACAATGAGAAAAGACTCTATGAACACGGGCCTTTCTCTCTGTGAGCATCTCGTCTGAAAAACTGGTCTTGGATATGTGTGAGATTTTGGTCCTTGGGTGCCAAAATCTGTCTGTCTCACTGTAGGATAGGGAGTTGCAGATGGGCAAAGTTGCAATTCTAGCTGAGAACATGGACCCTAATAAAGACCAGTGAAGGCAGGTGGTGAGCTCTCTGGTACTGGAGGTGTAAAAAGGGGAGAGTCAGTAACAGGAGTGCCACAACATCTCCATGGGGAGTTTGGCCAGCCCTGAAATTCTAAAATAGATAAATTCTGGACTTGGTAGTAAATACAAGAGCACAGGTTTGGCTGTGACCATCTTTTCATCATCAGTAGTGTGTCTACTAATAAGGGAGTCTCTGCAATGCTACTTAACCCAAGAGAATGGTTAAGTAGTTCAGATGTACATTAGAATGAGCTTCCCAGGTGCCTTGTGGGAAAAAAAATAATAAAGAAAATGAATTTCATGCAACATGCCAGCTCTCCACGAAGCGGAGATTTGCCATTTTTAGTACATTGTGGCTTCATGTTTTTTTCCTCTCCTGGCTTGGGTTTGGCATCTGCACCAATGGAAAAAGCAGGATACAAAAAGTGAGGCCTTTTCCCTGTGCCAGAGGGTAGGAGAAAAGGAAGAAGTGAAGAAAATGGTATCAAATACAGACATAATTTCACTTCCCGTGGGACACACCCATTCTCGGGCAACAGTGAGGAGGGGTCGCTGAGGCTCACCCTTCCTGGTCTTGCTTCCCCTGTGGTCCAGGTCCACCCTCCATGGTAACTGTGGATGGAACCCAGACCGAGGCCAGGTTGGTGAAGCTCATTCCTGGGGTGGAGTACCTGGTCAGCGTCATCTCCATGAAGGGCTTTGAGGAAAGCGAACCTGTCTCAGGGTCACTCACCACAGGTATGCTGGGCCTGGGCTTTTGTTTCCCAGGGCCCCCTTGTCTCGGCTACTCTCTTTCTTGCCTTTAGCACTTTGGCTCAGGACTCAGCCGCTGTGGAAGTTTTATTTAGGAAACCCTAGTGGAAAGGGAACTGGATTTAGTGTGCCAAAATCTCATCTGTGGCCCATCTCTGGCCTCGAGAGAGTTGGGTAACCTTGGAGGCCTCCTTGACCTTCTCAGATCCCTGATTCCTCAATTGCTGTAGAAGAAGGTGCTCAGCTTTGGTAGTCATAGTGACCTGGTTTGAAGGCCCCGTTCTGTCATTGGCTAAGCCACATGAGTTAGTTTCTCTGGGGCCCAGGGCTTCCTCAGGATAGGATGGGGAGTTGTGGTGTGGCAAAGTTCTAGTTCGGGACACGGACTTCAATAAAGACCACAGCGAAGTCTGTCTTAGGTATGTGAGGACCTCTAGGTATGAGTGATGGCAATGTCCCTTTCCTCCTCCCTCCTGCCCCTGCCTATTGCCATGGTGAGAGCCCTCTGAGCAGGTGCCTCACACAAAAATGAACTGGTGACAGCCATCAGGTAGCTACCCTCTGTTTGGCAACTCTAGCATTCTGGGAACTTTTGCCAAACCCTTTCTATTTAGGGCCCACAGCTATTTCCATCCCCACTTTACAGAGGAGATAACTGTGGGGAAGTTAGCAAGCCACAGAATGAGTCAATGTTGGAACCAAATTTGAACCTGGGTCATTCTGACTGCAAACCCTGTATTATAAAATAAAGGCTCATTTTGCTATGAAAACCTGATCTGCAGCATGCTGTAAAGGGGAGAAATAATGAATTGCATTGAGGGAGAATGAAGTGGAAAATCTCTCTTCAGACAGCCATGTGTCTAAACAATTTATCCTTTGAGATATGAGCAATTATCCCATCCAATCCATTAAGGGATCCAAAGATCGGGCCTGGTAGGAAATTTTAAAAATATCCTAATTGCCTGAAAGAGTTGATAACATGCAATTAAAACACCCCATGTGAAGCCAGAGTCATGTCCACCCTGCCGCAAAGGCCTTTATTTCCCAAAGAAATCCTGCTTTCATGAATTGTGCACATCAACAGATCATAAAAGCTGGGTGTGGTTCCTCCCGAGGCCCTGTGGTCATCACCAGTCAGAGGAGACTGTATACACGCACCGTGACACAGGAAGGAACCAGGAGTGGACAATGTGGGCTCCAAATAACTCTTCCACATCCAGTTATCTCATCCCTTGAGACTCAGGTGCCTCCTCTGTGAAATGGACGGATGGGAGCTGCCCCTATCCCCACCGGGGCTGTCCTGGGGGCAGCTGAGTAGTAAGTGCAAGAGTGAGAGGAAAACAGGAAGGGACGTTGATGGGGAGAGCGGTCAGTTAGACCAGGCCCCCTGAATGTCCTTTCTCGGGACAAGTCATTGAAAATCATACCTAAGACTCCAAATAACTTTAATGGACAGATTAATAACAACCACCATTGCCGAGGCTTCCTGTAGCCCATTTTCCAGGTGTTGTCTAGTTAACCCTATAGCCACTACCCTTGGACAACCAAAGAAAGTGAGGTCTGGAGAAGGGAAGTGACCTTCCAAGGGCACAGAGACGCCAGGCAAAGAAGCCACACAGAACCTGGAACCAGCAACCTCCAAGGCCTAGTTCAGGATTACCTAGAAACCCCCTCACCAGCGATGCCACCCAAAGCCCCGGCAGGCCTCAGACAGTCTCCACCATGTAATCTTCTCTAAGTTCCTTCCCTGGGGAAAAGGGGTGCGAACTCCGATCCCGATCTCGTCACTCATTCAGTTCTTTTCAATTTTCCTTTCCACCCCTAACATGTGAGAATCAAAGTAACACTGAGGAAAAGTCGACTGGAGTTGTTATCCCCACTTTACAGATGAGGAAACAGAAACCCAGGGTAACAGAGCCAACAGGGGAGGCCCTCGACTCACAGCCAGGTCAGCCTGGTGCTGGCTCAGGACTCTGAACCCGTCCTGCATCTGTCACCGTGACTAATGCCAGGGGTCCTTAAGCAGTGTGGATGGCAGAGAAGCTGGGTTCTGGTGTCCTCCCCAGCATGACCGGTACCTCTCACGCCATCTTTCTTTGCAGCTCTGGATGGTCCATCCAGCCTGGTGACAGCTAACATCACGGACTCAGAAGCCTTGGCCATGTGGCAGCCAGCCATTGCCACTGTGGACAGTTATGTCATCTCCTACACGGGGGAGCGAGGTAAGTGCTTGTCCGAGCCCTGCTTCACTCTGACAGTGTCTGTCTCGCCGCAGACTTCCCATTCTGCCTCTCCATGTCACATCGGGTGCACAATGACAAAGTGCATGGGTTGCTTGGAAAGGCCAGCAATGTCCCTGTGGTTCTCAGTTGCAAACTCAAAAGGATCTGGCAGATCCATTCCCAGCCTCTGCCTGTTTACCTCCCCACTTCCTCCTCTGCTGCTAGAGTCTCTGCCTCTCAGTGCGAGACACCCCCTGTATGAAGCTGCTCTCATCCTCCACAAAGCAAGAGCCCAAAATTTAAAACATTAAGCAGACTCCATCAAGTGGCACGGGGTGCCCAGACTTCTCTGAGGCCACAGGAAGTGCCAGCGGAAGCAAATTTTATTAAAAAATCTGAAATTATTTTTCCTTGTTTTTACAACCACCTATGTTAATTTACCCAGCGGGCAAATTAAACATTTGCTTTAAGGCACCAGTGAACCATGGCCACCAAAAAGTCAAATACAATTGAAAGAGAGGCGGAAGAGAGTTCCAGTGAGCCCAGCCACAATCCTGTGATGATCTATTCTAGAAGGAATTTCGCTATTTCAATTTCCAAGTCATTGTGACTTTCCTATTGTAGGGTTCATTCTTGTTCCGCTTTCAGTGACGGTATGAGATGGCACTGTTACCTGTGCCTGGGGCCATTAAATGTTTTTACTGGGCCCTGGCACCCACCAGGAGACTTCTCTCTAAGGACAGAGCATAGACAGGGCAAGAGGGGGAAATTAAGGTCAATTCTTTTTACTCTTTAATTCTTATTCCTTGTGAGCAAACTCCTCGAAGACAGAGAAGATGGTATTACCTCACCTAAAACAAATAAGAGGACAGTTCACAGGAGTCACGGAACTGTGGATCTGAGAGTAACAGAGGTCCTGGCCAGAGGGGAAAGAGACTTGGATGATTAGTCTTGAGACAAGGTCACCATCTTCTCCTGTTTTGCCAGGGACTTTCTCAGTTTCAGCCTGAAATTTTCACACCTGGGAAACCCCTGAGTCCTTCACAAACCAGGATCGCTGGTCACCTTGATTAGGCAGGACACATGGTTTGGCTCCCACCATTGGGCATGTATGAGCCAGCGGGCCTGAGAGGCAGTAACCAGACACTGATGTCTGTGATAAGTGTGAGCCCTCAACCTTAAGCATTTTGTGGTCCTCGATTTAAAAACATTTGGTAACTTATAATTGGGATATGTGAACAAATGAAAAAGAGAACAAAGCCGCAGACAAACCAACTTTGGATAGTCCCTCAGCTTGGGGATGTTGCTGGCAACAATCCTACAGCTCATTCCTATGTCTCGGGGCCACAAAGCTGTCCCCTAGTTCCCCTTCCTGCAATATGATAATCCTTCCTAGAAGAGAGAGAAAAGGGAGTGGGGCATTTCAGGAATCGAACCTGCTTTTCTGCAGGGTCACAGCAAGTGTCTGTGTTAGAAGGAGGTGGGAGTGCTATTTGCCAAGTTCAAGGATGGCCCAGACAGCAAGAGGTAACTGCCTTGTTTGTATTTCACGTTCAGTGCCAGAAATTACACGCACGGTGTCCGGGAACACGGTAGAATACGCACTGACCGACCTCGAGCCTGCCACAGAGTACACACTGAGAATCTTTGCAGAGAAAGGGCCCCAGAAGAGCTCCACCATCACTGCCAAGTTCACCACAGGTATGAACAACATTGAGAGCTGGAAACTCCCCTTTCTGAGCTGCCCAGCCACAGCCTGCATCTTGAGTGGCAGTCCCCGGCCAGCTCTGCCTTCTGAAGTCAGGCCCTTGCAATGTGATGACATCAGCCTCATGTGGATCAGCTAAATCCACCAGTGCCCACTCAGTCAAGACCCAAAGAAACACACCACTTACTTTGGAACTGAAGTGACCTGGTTCTCCCCACAGATGAGGAAAGATTTTTAAGGGGAAGGTTTTCAAAATGGAAAAACAGTCCCCACTGGCCTTAAACTCAGTATTAAATGAGCCATGTTCCAGGCAGGGAAATATTTTGAAAGAGAAAGATTTTTCAGGCAAGTTTTCTTAGACATGCATTGGATTTTTATGCATTGAGATCTTTTTACAAATGGCAGCAATTGGGGAAATAGAGGAAAGGTTCCCTGTGTCAGGGTGGATACTGGTAATGGTCTCCACAGCTGTATCTTCTCCCAATGTCCAACCAGTGCCACTAAGGACCATGCTGGCCTCATGGAAACCCTCCCCTTAGGATGAGACGAACAGTAGAGAAGTGTCTTTGGAGATCACGTGGGTTAACCTCCTCATCTAAAGACACCAGTCAGTGGCAGGGGAGGGACTTGAACTCAGCCCTCTTGATGCTGTCTGTCCTACACTGGCTGACTTATCCATTGTTTTCTCCAGACATTGATTCTCCAAGAGACTTGACTGCCACTGAGGTACAGTCGGAAACTGCCCTCCTCACCTGGAGACCTCCCCGAGCATCGGTCACTGGCTACCTCCTGGTCTATGAATCCGTGGATGGTACAGTCAAGGTATCTTCCAGTATATAGGCAACTCCCCACTGCTGGCTGAAACATGTGCATGATCCTTCAGGATCATGGAAACAGCCTGATACTGCAACAGGAGAGCTCAGAAAAAGAAAAAAAAAATTGGTAGGGACTGGTTGCTGTGTCAGTCCTTCTGAATCACACTCTCCAGGTCCCCTCATCTGAACCAGCCCCCAGTTCTTATGGCCAGCCCAGATCAAGAGCCACTTTTTACAGGATCTGAGGGCATTTTAGGAGCTGAGCTATTGGTCCTTTAATGTTTTATTGAGACCAAGACCTTCTTCTGCATCTTTACCGTATATATCATCTCCCAGGTGGTATCATTACCTTACATATTGCAACCTGTTTCTCGAAGTCCTTAGGGCACCAGCTGTTCATACACCAGTTGTGCATTATTGTAATATTTACACCCATTGCTGATACTATTCAGATGCTTTCTCCGTGAACTTTTTCTTTCACTTTTTAGTTGGCAATAATTTTGGACCTTTCAACAAGTGAAAGACGTTTTCCAAACTTTACCATCCAAACTTGTCATGGAATTTTTCATTTTGGTGATCATACTTCTGTGTCTGAGACCTTTCCTTATTCTCTACACATCCACCTGGTTCCAGCATTCTTGTTTGGGTTCCATGCATCATCTTGTCCTCAGCTCTAAAATATGTGTCATTGGTAGTTTGTTTTCCAACAGGCAAGGCGTTTCTTCCAAGATTTTCTCCTCCACTTTTGTTGCTGTTTGGTTTCATTTCATTTGGGTCTCCCTCTTCCATATTGGAGACTTTTGCCCAGTGTCTGTTCATATTGTTGGTTCATCTATACTGAGTCAAGAATAAAAGGCTGCTTGGGATCTACACCAGCAGGACTTCCCAGCAATTTTCCTGGGGACCCTGGGAAGCCTGGGCTCTCACAGCGTGCAAAGCTGCCCATCAGCTTACATTTCCAGTGAAGCACTTCAGCCTCCTCAGCAGCTGAGCCTGGTAGATTTGAATCCAGAGCCTCCCTCTGGCTAAGCCTCTTCAGGAGTGAACCCCAACTTTCCATCTGAACTGGGAGGAGTTGGTGGGATCTGGGGATCTAAGCATGTCTTACTTAAAGCTTTTAAACAAACCAAACATTGTCTTCAAAGGCATCTTTGCTTTGTACACATTTGTCATGAACTTGTTGGACTTGGTGGCATGTGTGGCCAGTGGCTGGTGGCTCTGCCCACTCTAGTTTATTGGCTCCCATTTGTCCCCATTCTGCCCCATCAGGAGTCCCTTCATCACCCACTTCCCACATACCAAGTTTCTGAGGATGTGACATGTCTATTGTGCTCTCTCTTCTCATCTCCCTTGCCTAAGTGGATTTATACCTTGTATATCTTTACTCTCATTTTAATGAGCATCAGAAGCAGGTAGAGGTCAGCAGATGTAGCTAATCTGTCATGTTTAGGCAGAAGAAGTCACATGATCCTCATTCCTGGCCCTTTCTGGAGTTGGTATATCAGGAACTAATTCACTGCATGGACAGAGGCAGATCCTTTCTTTTTCTTCTCTGGTCTCAGTATTCACATCTGTAAAATGGGTGCACTCACAGATCTCTAAGGTCCCCTCCCTATCAGGTGTTCTAGGACTGTTTACCTGAACCATGAGTCTCATTTCAAGCTACCCTTACTGCCTATAAGACAAGTTCACACAGCAGCCTAGAGAGCTGGCAGGTAATTGTATCCCCATGTATGCCCTGAGCCCCGCTTTGCACCTGACAGTTGATCCCTCCCCAGGGACTAGACCTGAGGGTGACACAAAGGTCCCTGAGTCACTGGTATTAAATGAGCTAACACCCTGGTTTACCTTCCTGCGTGCCCAACCCTAGCTTTATATGTCTCACTCAAGAAAACCAACCCAGGGTCCTGCATAGAGTGCTGCTAGATCAGGATGCAAGACCATCCTCTGCCATCTAGTCACTAGCAGTAGATGGAGGGCTAGCAGTGAGCACCGGAAACTCAGTTTCCCCTTTGGAAGAAATCAGGGTAGCAAGCCTTTCCAGCTCCCAGGATGCAGGGGAACCTTCCAGGGGTTTCTACACTGACCCATTACTGCCTAAACCCAGCCAGCCATGTGCAGAGGTTGTGGAAAGCAATGTCGTGCTCAGTTTACCAGGATGTCAGCTGAATTTTAATCTCAGGCACAAAAGTCATCTGCTAAAAAGGAATTGGAAGCTAGCGAGAGGACTCGGAAACACGATAGCTGTCCTGCAAACTAAAGACAATCACCTCCACTGGACAGCCTTAAAGTGGACCACACCTGTCTCTCCTGGAAACCTGTGTTCTAGAAGACACACTGGTCAGCTCCAGTCTTCACATGCCCCACCACCAAGCCAAGCCATTATGATCATCTCCTGACTCACGAGGTCCCCAACCTGACAGCACCTCCTGGGGAGCTTCCTAGCTGTGTACCTAGCCAGGTCCCTCCCACTTCCTCTCTCTCTCTCTCTCTCTCATAATTCAGTCAGCCCAGGATGGAACCCAAGTACCATGTTGTCTTAAAGCTTCTTCGAAACCACAATGAGGGACCTCTGACCTAACTGCTCTCAAGAACTCCTGTCCCTTGTGTATTCATCCAGCCATCAACCAGCTTAACCTTCTTAGAACGCACTTGGGTTCCTGCACTTCAGTCATTCAAAAGCTTCCAGACCTTCACATTCCTTAGACTACAAATTCTAATTCTTGACATTTAAGGTCCTTCATAGTCTGATCTTTGCCCACCTTTTCCGTTGCTGCCCCAGGAAACCAGTTACAGCTGCAGTAATTGCCTCCTCCTATCATTGGACCTTGTTCTACTGGTCCCGGCCCCAGGGCCTTTCTTTATGCGGCATTCTCCCTCTCTCTGAGATTCCAGCTGTGCACATGGGTCCTGTCACAGAGTGGGCGCTCAGTGGGTTCTTGCTGAATGAATAAATAGTTACATAAGAGTGAATGAATGCATCAGTTATACCCTGAAAATATCTGTGTATTTTTCTTCGGCCCTTAGGAAGTCATTGTGGGACCCGACACCACTTCCTATAGCCTGGCAGACCTGAGCCCATCCACCCACTACACAGCCCGGATCCAGGCATTGAATGGGCCGCTGAGGAGCAAGCTCATCCAGACCATCTTCACCACAAGTAAGGGGACCAGGGAGCAACCAGGAGTCGAGATGTGACTTTGTGAGATTCAATCGGCCCTCCACTTCCTTTGCATGTTTCAAACAGATCTCCAAAAACTGTCAGTTCCCTACCTCTACTTAGAAATACGTGAGTGCAGGAAGTCATGGGCATCCTGGTGAAAGGAAAGGAGGGCTAGCAGTGAGCATACCTGGATTCTTTCACAGCTCTATCATGACTCTGTGTGCTATAGAGTTTGAACAAGACCTCAGTGAGGCTCATTCAAAATCAATGGTCTTCCCAGCCAGCTGGCACAGTGGGCCAGGATTATCGTGCCCAATTTCCTGATGGGGAAGTGGAGGCTTCTGAAACTAACTGGCCTGTTCTAGACTAGCCCAGGCATCTTCTGCAGATGGCTAATGAATAGCTGGTTCTGCTGGTGAATAACACATGGCATGCATTCATGAGGAAGGGAAGAGCTGACCTCCGGAGCAGCTCCTGCCCTTCACATTTCCCCCCGAGTCATTCTGCAAGATGCTTCCTCTCTGCCAGATCTTAGTCCAGGTCCTGGGAACACAAACCTGTGAGTGCACCTTGAAGACGCTGTCTGACCAAGGCTGTGGAATAAATGACAAAATACCACGTGCTGCACCTCAGGCGAAGGCAGAGCACAGAGAGGAGGTGGTTGGGTCAGAAAAATGAATTGCTGTGACCATAAGTACAGCCCCAAGATTGTCCATTTCTATCCAGTTTTTAATGTTTTGTGTCATGTCATTACACTTGAAAATTTCCTAGGAATTCTTGTTTCACCTAAGATTCCCAGGCTCCGAATCATGAAATGGCTTTTCCGGCATCACATAGCAAGCGAGGCACAGGTTCAGGACTAGGGACCTCATCTCACAATCCTCTGAAGAGGCAGAGCTGCATCCACACTGAGCATTGACTTGAATTTGTCTGGGGAGGTCCAAGCTCCAAAACTTTGATCAGATTTCTAAGCCTCCTGCATCCTAATAGACACCCCCTGCCACAGGGGGCCACAGGTGCTGGAAACCCAGCCTTCCTGGACAGCACCTGGGTGTTCACCAGCTCCTGGATGCCCCAGGTACACCAGGTTAATCACACGTGTCCCTTGTAGCACCTCGACTCCCCACTCCCTTGTCATTGATGGTTTCCACCAGCATGAGGGATTGAGGCGGCCCTTCACATCTAGCCTTCCAGAACCTGCACAAGATAGACTTTATCCCCATCTGCACAGGAGGGAACCGAGACTCAGAGTGGTTTTATTGCTTTCTCCTTATCCTGCTCTGAGAGTCTCTCTTTCACCTTATCCCCCAGTTGGACTCCTGTACCCGTTCCCCAGGGACTGCTCCCAGGCAATGCTGAATGGAGACACGACCTCTGGCCTCTACACCATTTATCTCAATGGCGACAAGGCCCAGGCTCTGGAAGTCTTCTGTGATATGACTTCTGATGGAGGCGGATGGATCGTGAGTGTCACTGTGGTTCCAAAGCTCTGGAACATGGTGTGGGGCACAGCAGGTGAAGAGGGCACCATGCCCTCCTCCCTGGGCACTTCACACCCATGCACATGAGGTTTGGCAAGATGGTGCCTGTCACATGGAGGCTCTCTAGCATTATCTCTTTAAACAGATGGAATGAAGCTGAGCATACAAAATAATATGGGAAAAGATTTCCTTATCTGATCCCTCGAAGACAACTCTGTAATGTGTGACAGTGATCATCAAACACATTAGTTACATTATTTAGTACCAGTCAAGCACTTACAATCTACCAGGCACTAGACTGAACCTGATAGGAATTATTTCAGCCCCATTACCATCTGAGCTGGGTAATATTTTTTTTAATTAATAAACTTTATTTTTAGAGGAGTTTGAGGTTCACGGCAAAATATATCAGAGTTTCCTATAACCCCTGCTCCCACCCAACCTCCCCATCATCAACCTCCCACTCCAGAGTGGTGCATCTGACAGTGACATGTCACTGTCAACCTAAGCAAGGCTGTATTGCCAGTCCCTCTTTCTTGGGTGAGAACATAAGGCTCAGAGAGGGGAGGTGACCTGCCCAAAGCCACATGGCAAATTAGCCATAGCCAGAGCAGCGGATGGGTGCTGCCCTTGCCACAGCCTGCTGTTCCTCCCTCCCAGAGAGAGGCCCTCTCTTCTGCAGGCAGATCCATCAATTGTGTTTGCAGGTGTTCCTGAGACGCAAAAATGGACGTGAGGACTTCTATCGAAACTGGAAGGCCTATGCTGCAGGATTCGGGGACCGCAGAGAAGAATTCTGGCTTGGTAATGCAGTTCCGCATGCTTGCATTCAAAATGCCCATTTCATCCCTCCTTGTCTGATGTCCTAACCCACAGGTCACTAGGAGGAAAGGGGCTCTGGTGGTAGGAGCTCTGGCATATCAAATCCCCAGTGGAAGAGACTATTCAAATGTTCTGGGTCTCTAAAAATAAAACTCAGGTCGAAGGAAAGTCAACAACCAGGCCTTAAGAATTAACTTAGGTCAAAGCCAGTCACTGAACCATTAAGAGTTGTCCTCATTACCATTGACTGCTCCCCTCTTATATCCCGTCACTGAGATGGGCCCCTCATAACCATAATCTCACCCTCAGAACACACATGCCAAGTGCTAAATACCAACTTGCATGTGGAAAACAGATCCTCAGAGAACTTGAGGGGCTTGCTCATGGTAATCTAGCCAACCTGCAATGTGAAGTCTCCCAGGCCAGCCCCACAACTCCCTCCATCCCTCCATCCCTCCATCCATCTATCCATCCATCCCTTCATCCCTCCATCCATCCCTCCATCCCTCTATCCCTTTCTCCCTCCATCCCTCCCTCCATCCATCCATCCATCCATCCATCCATCCATCCCTCCATCCCTCCATCCATCCCTCCATCCCTCCATCCCTCCACCCCTCCATCCATCTATCCATCCATCCATCCATCTATCCATCCCTCCATCCCTCCATCCCTCCATTCCTCCATCCATCCTTTCATCCTTCTATCCCTCCATCCCTCCATTCATCCATCCATCCAGCCAGCCAGTCACCCAGCCAGCCACTCACACAGGTCACCAATCTGCCTGCACAGAGCATCATGCTACGCGCCTTGCCTGAGCCTGGAGATGTTCATCCTGGTACCATCCATTGCCTTGCATTTGAAGGAGTTTTAGACTTTAAGGCACCATTGCTGTCTTATCACCTTTAATCTTGACAATATGCTAGATGCTCAGAAGGGCACAGATGTCAACCTGATTTTACCTAAGGCTTACAAACATGATTTACCTGACATCATACCAGCAAGGAGCAGAGCAACCTTCAGATCCAAGCGTATGTGACATGCACCTCTTTCAAGTTCACCTTGCTGCTCCCACAGGATAGAATGGAAATGAAGGCCTCCGTCAATTGGGCTTCTTCGTAACCCTTGCTTGTCATCCACAGGGCTGGATAACCTGAGCAAAATCACAGCCCAAGGGCAGTACGAGCTGCGTGTGGACCTGCAAGACCATGGGGAGACAGCCTTTGCCGTTTACGACAAGTTCAGCGTGGGAGACGCCAAGACTCGCTACAGGCTGAAGGTGGAGGGGTACAGCGGAACAGCAGGTATGGGGCCACGGCGCTTAGAACCTACAAAGCTGCAGAAACCCTAAGATGCTTCTGGCTAACTCCTTCACTCACTCTTCCCTCTTTCCTTCCTTCATTAATGCATGCATTTATTGAATTAGCAAATACTTGATTACTCACTCAATGCCGATGCAGAACTGATTGGAAAGGATTAGGTAGCTATTTTGGTCAGTGAGCCGTAGAGTATGTTGCACCTTGGGCAATCAGAATTGGTTTATAACTATTCAAAACATGTTTCTGATCTACCTTTAGATGTCAGTTATAAGCTGATTTTTTTTAATGGCCTTATTCTTCATCTGATCCAGCACTTTCCAACTCTGGGGATCAGAGCCCCCAGGAATCATGCCAATGTGTCCGATGCTGAACCAGGAGATCTGGGTGGGGCTGAAATTCTGCATTTCTCACAAGTTCTCTGGAGAAGGTGACATCCCTGGTGTGGCTGGTCTGTGGGCTACACTTTGAGTAGCAAGCAATCCACCCCATCACTTAACTACTTGCATCTCTCCTAAGACGACCCTGTCACACGCCATCCAGCCTAAGCCAACATGCCCTCCACAAATGGCCCTTTAGTTCCTTGTCTTGTTCATAACTTCAGTTCTGGTTTTGAAGGCTTCTTTGACTTAAAATGGATTTTGTGCATTTTTTCTGACTCCACATCAGAGGAGAACTAAGTAAGGAAACATCTTGTACTAAGGCTGGTAGCATCTCTTGGGTAGACATGCCATCTGCATTAGGCCCATTTAATCCTCACTAAAACCTTTCCAGAAGATGCTATAAAGATGGGGAAACAGGCTCAGAAAGCCCAGTGATGTGCCCCAGGTGAGACTTTTTATGAAAGGTGGATGTGAGTATCTGCAGGAAACCATGGCCTCGGATTTTCTTGGTGACAAGAAAGGATCAGGGTAAGTGTGCAGACCACCCAGTGCAAGCTGTGCCCACTTTGGGTGGCTTTATTTTCTGTTTATGAGAACAGAAGAGACAGATGCATTTCCAACCCTTCTGAGCCCCAAAAGAAAACATCCGGAAAGGGAGAGATCTCCAGACAAAGAGTTGCCAAGAGCCAAGCTCCAAACTAGGGAGACACAAAGCTCTTTTGAGATGGCAGTTTGGTGGCAACAAGGGGAGATGGCCAGGGTGAAAATTGTTTTAGTTCTTGCGTGCCTCAAAGAATTCTGACATTTTATTCTCTGACAATATCGACCTCTCTGGTTGAGGTGGCTTCAGGCAAGAAGGATATTGTCTCATGACAAGACCATCCACCAGACAGCAGGAGCATAGCCTTTGTCCATCTTCTGTTTGCATTTCCAAGGAGTGAATGCAGCCTTTTCCTTCCCTCTCCTGCGTGACCCCAGTAAGACTGTATCCCCATGTGTTTTGGTGGCACCAGGCCACCCCCAGAGAGTAGCTGTCTGGCCAGCATCTCCCTACCATCGTCACTCTGGGTTATTGTCAGTTTAAAAGGCACCTGACTGCATTTGACAACCTGCTCCAAAATTTCAGCCTAGAACACCTGGGCATCTTGAAAAAGAATTTTTAATTTTTTCTTTTTTTTGCCCAAATTGGTCAGGGTTGAGAGTGAGGAGACACAAAAACATACGGCGTTGAAACACTTTCATAATTCAACATATGAATGATGGTGATTCCCAGTTCAGTCCCAACTAGAATTATATGAAAATGGGCTACTGGTCTATTAAACCTTTTTTAAATAACTACACAATTAACACACAGGCTATTTGACAACATCTAATATCCAAAGGGCTGAATTATAATTATAGCTATAAATACTTGCATGTGGGGGAAACATGTCATTATTAAGTATGTTAAGATTTTTCAACATATTCTCTGTGCTATCTTATGAAATGGGAATACAGAAAAATTGTAAAAATAACAGCAATCCTAAATAACTATTTGCACACTGCTGAACCTGCCTGGGGTGCACTTTCTTATCCACTGTCACAACAACACTGTGAGGTAGATAGAATCAGTGGGCTGGTTCCATTTCATACATGAGAAAGCTGAGGGTCAGCCAGAGGCTTGATTTGTGCAAGGTCACAGTTAGCAATGAAAGAGGTGGGGCTTGAGGCTGGACCCCCCAAAGCCACCTGCAGCCTTCTTTCTGCCACACTGCGTCTCTTCAGGTGAAAGTGGGTCCCAGGGGTAACAATTATGTGCATTCCCACCTTCACAGGGGCTGAGGTTCAAGGCCAACCACCCCAGACCTTTTGATTGCCACCTCTGAGTCTGCCCTTCATAGTAGAAGGGAAACTCCAGCTGGCGTTTCTCAGGGGGCTATTTTTTCTCCCATTCAGGTGACTCTATGGCCTACCACAATGGCAGATCCTTCTCCACCTACGATAAGGACACAGACTCGGCCATCACCAACTGTGCCCTGTCCTACAAAGGGGCTTTCTGGTATAAGAACTGTCACCGTGTCAACCTGATGGGGAGATATGGGGACAATAACCACAGTCAGGTGAGTGGACTGTGAGCTGGCAGGGCCTGGGAGGGGCACAGCCGGGGGAGGGAAGCACGGGTCAGGCCCTGCATCCTGGCTGGGACCAGGAGGCGGCAGCCTCAGAGACATTACAACATGCTTTATGCCTGTCCCCAACACAATGAGAGATCTCAGTGACATGGCCAGCCAGCTCAAGTAGAAATTGCTTGTTAGCCTCTGAAGATCCCAAGCAGAACCACTGGTCATACAGGTTTCAAACTTAGAAAGCTCTCCTCTGGCACAACCTCTGTCTCAACCCAAAAGTAAGGCAGATGAAAGTGGAGACCATTTAGGTGAAACAGAGTGATGCAGATCCTGCAGAACCCAGCCCAGGGGCACCTTCAGAACCCCAGGGACACCTAGGGGTAAAGTCACAGCCCTCATGTCCCTTCACTTTATGACAGAACCAAGGCCCCAGGAAAGGTGACTCTCTAAAGGTCATGGAATGATCCCAGTCTCCCATTTCCAGGCCCTAGCTTTTCCCCTACACCTCACACAACTCCAGCATGACTTCTGCAGTCATGGGAACAGATCTTTGAGATCCCCTTTAGAAACAGGTGAGCAAACCAAATTCAGGAATCCACCTCACCAGCAAGCACCTGAAAGTGACTAACACCAGGTAATGGTGACACCAGCTACCTCATCTCACAGGGCACGCCACCCTGATCCCTGGACCAATGATTTCCACCAGGTCTGCTGGAATCCCAGGGGCTTTGTGAAAAGGCAGTGGTCCAACTTAAATGCTCAACCCCAGGGATCCAGATTCGATGATCCCAAGTGGGGTGCAACGTCTAGCATTTTCCTTATTTGCACTTTAGCTGTTGTTCTGAGATATGCTTTCAGTGGCCTCTGTGATGAGTTCCTGACATGCAGCAGGTATTGGGAGCTATTCTTCTCCATTGTCCATGATTTTGGTGCATGTCTTTGTGCCCGGGTTAACTGCTCACAAGTGATACCTGTGACCTTACGTGTAGTCTCACTTTGACATAATTTCTGGCACTTTTCAAAGCACTCTTCCCTTCTCTATCTCATGGGCTTTTCACCTTGACCCTGCAAGGGAATCAGGATGAGATTTTTCCTGCCTATGTGATGGAAAAGGTGAGTTGGTAGGACTCCTCTTAACACTGGAATCTTTCCACCTTATCACCTTGCCTCTAAACTTTCTGCTCTCACCTTTATCACCACAGTCCCTAATGCCAGGGTGACACAAAGTCCTGAAAACAGAAGACAAAAAATTGCTGCATGTCAGGAAAGGAAACCTCCTCTGTCATCCCATTTTGCAAGGTTAAAAAAGGTGACAGGAGGACATGAAGGAGTCCCAGAGAGCTGAGCCCCAACTCTGACTGTTGTGTGGTCCTGTGAACTTTCTTTCCCTCTCTGACTTCAGTCTCCACCACAACCCAAGGGGGATCTGGCCTCCAGCCCTGAACTTCTACTGGAGGATAGAACAAGGGCAGAGGAGGGCAGCATGTGGATCAGGCTGTCGGGCTGCAGTGCCCTGTTGTAACTGAATGAGGATGTGCACATTTGCCTATGAAGTGAATCAGCTGTTCTTAAATCCCACCTCCCTATCAGACTGAGGGCTCACCCCATCTCAGTGAAGGCCAAAATATTAGAATCCAATATGGGTCTAACTTGCCCATGACCATGTTCCCTACAGCCCTGTGTAGCTTACAGAGGAGAGGGTCAGCTGGGACACAGGCTCCAGGAGCCCTGCCTAAAGCTGAGGTTACTCAGCCCTGATCCTTCCACATGTGGAGGCAAAGGGCTACATGCATTTGGTGGGCAGATGCCATCATCAGGAATCCCCACTGAAAATTCACACAAGGAACCAGGAAGCCCAGAGCCAATTGTAGTCTTCTCTTATAGAAAAGTTTTGGCCAATATTTTAAGTATAGTTCTCCTTTCTTGAGATTAAAGAAGTAATATCACTGAGGCCCCTACCAGTGCTCACCAACTTAACAGCATCTGTACAAACTCTCCATTTTCATAGCATCTTCCAAAGTTGACATCATTGCATTTAAAGGGAGGGAAAAAAAGATAGTGAAATTGAAGCCCAGAAAGTTTTGTTAAACTTATTCAAGACCATCTTTTTCTCAAACAAGAGAACTAAAATTTAACTTTGTTGAGTTGCAAATATGTGTCGCCATATATTCCGCACCAAACCTCTATTAAAATTCTTCACAGGAATCCTATCAGTTACACGTGCACACACACACACACACACACACACACACACCCTACACCCAGCCTCTCACTTCTGTAACCTCCAGTCATTTCCTGAATTCCTGAAGAACCTGTCCCGAAGAAGAGCCAAGTATCATTCCCTATCATTTGTTTTTTTTCCAAAATGGCAGACTCATGCAAACCCAGGTTACCTCTGTTTAAGAGTGAAAAAGTGGGTCACATTTGGCCAGTCCCTTTAAAAGTCGTCACCACACAGACCAACAGAGAGATAGGCAAGAGACAGCTGGGATGTGCCAAATGGTTGAATCAAAGTGATTCTTTTTGTTTGAGCAACAAAATATCAAGCATCACTGAACACGTCAGTGGAGACCAACCCGGGGCCTTCTCTTTCCCACAGGGTGTTAACTGGTTCCACTGGAAGGGACACGAGTATTCCATCCAGTTTGCTGAGATGAAGCTGAGACCCAGCAACTTCCGAAACCTCGAAGGCAGGCGCAAACGGGCATAAACTCCAGGGACAACTGGCTGAGAGAGGAGCAGGGCCCAGAGAGAGGAAAGGATTTACCAAAGCATCCAAACAACCCTCCAACCATCAAGCACGCCTGGGCATCTGGCAGGAGTCAAGCTGACCACGGATCACGGAGAAACTGGCCTCCCCCGCTCTGCGACGACTTCCTTCGCACCAAAGACACGAGTCTGCCACAGGTTTCCACTTCGTGGTTCAGTTCAGCGAACATCTTCCAGCGATTACAACACCATGACTTTACTTCTCTTGGGGGACGGGGGGCTCTGGGAAAGGGAGCGGGGTGGGCTGTACAGTGGTAGTTTGTTCTAGAACCAGCCATATTTTACACAAAGCTGTATAATTCATTATCATTATTTTTGTTAGCAAAGAGAAAATGTGTGTCATTGGAAGTTGCCCCCCTGCAGCCCCCCACCACCACTTTTTTTCTTTGTACATTTCATACAGCCAAAACCAGAACAGCAATACTGTTTCCATTTCAAGGAGATGATTAATATTATTAATATAATAATGATGATGAGGATGAAAATGAAGGATTTTTAAAGAGATCCTCCTTTTCCAAACACATCTGGACAGTACCTGATTGTATTTTTTTTTAATAAAAGCACAAGTCCTTTTGAGTCGGGCGGTGACTTTGCTTTTCCTCCTTGAATCCGAAGTTCGTAGAGTCATTGTTTTTGAACCAAAGGGAGGAATGTTGGAAAGGAAAGGTCCAGAGGTGGTGGTCCTTACGAGAGGGGGAAGAAGAAATAAGACCACCCCAGGTTGAGAGGGAGGAAAGCTCTTTCTTGAACAAAGTTGGGGGGAAAAAAACAACAACTGAAGATTCAGCATCTGGCTTGGCATTTCCGCAACTAGTAGTTGATGATTTAAAAAGTGCTCTTCTGCCCATTTCCTAGGGCGATCCAAAAGTTCTGTGAGGTTCATGCAATGAGAATTGTTATCATACAAGGGTTCAAGTCCCTGGCTGCCTCAGCTCCGCCATTCCTAGGGTCCCTAACCTCTCTGAGCTTCAGTGTCCTCCTCTGTAAAGTTGAGATACTCCTGCTTCTTATTTCATAGCTTTTCTGTAAGGGATACATTGCATCATCCGTAGGAGGTTCTCAGCATGGTGCTTGGTATGTATTAAGGGCTAATAAGTGTTACCAATCTCTACTGTCACTTTGTATGGGAAGTGCTAAGGGATAGAGAAATACAAGAAGCTATTCACCCAGTTCATAACAGAGCTGGATGTAGGCCCTGGCCTTCTGGCTCCAATGTCCCTGCTCTCCCCCAGGCCTCTTGTGCAAATCCCTCCTGCCATGGGCCGTCGTGTCCCAAGGCGCAAGTTGCAAGTTGAAATGCGGGGGTATTTTGATTGGATCCTTCACATGGCTCCTACATTTCTGAATTCTTAGATCTGGAAAGACTGTCTATTGGGAATACCTCCTCCTCTTCCACACCTAAGCTGCCTAAGAGGAAGGGCCCAGGGTTTCCCACAATTCTAGGGAAGGGCACTCAGGGCCAAGACCAGCAGGCCAGTTCATGCTGAGCAGTGCCCTGTGAGTTAGAGCCACGCCACACAGCAGCTCTCTTTTAAAACAAAGAAGGAGGAAGTTGCCAGGTCGTTTTCTTAGAGATTTTCAGCAAATTGACTTATTTCATGAAAGCATTTGGGCTGATAGGCCTCATTCAAATGGAATGTGATGTCTCAGAAGTGGAGATCAGAGGAATTCATGGCTCCAGCCAGATCCTTCGCCGCTGAGTTTATCTTGCTTTAATAAATGTTGTCATGTTATATACACAATTTGCTGTTCCAGATCATAAGACCTGTTGCCTGCGATTCAGCCATAGCAACGCTCTCCTGGCTGCACAAACCCAAACAAATCGGCTCCCTCTAACAACCAGGCCTCAAGTGGGAGGCTTAACTCTCCAGGGGCTGCTGACTTGGGAGTGTCTAAGCCCAAATCCTACCCCGAATCCAGAACTGTGTACTTACCTGGGCTGCTAAGGGGTTCCCCAGGAGTCACACAAGAATCAAATTCCTACTGGCAAGGAAGCCATATCAAGCAGGAGTCCTTAACTGTGACCTCAGAGGTGGCAGATACCCCAGATGGAGACCAGCAGGCCCACGTGTGTGAGGTCACAGCCTTCAAAGCCCAGCATTTCTTAACACACCCTTTAGTGTCTTTCTCGCTTTTTCAGGTAACTGCCTCCAACTCAGAAATCTCTTAAAATTCGACTCCACCCTCAAGGTCCAGGCCAGATGCCACCCCATGAAGCAGTCAGGAGCCTCCACTAGTATGAATTTCCAGCATGTCCAGCGTGTCCTTTGCTCCTCCCCACCTGCCTTCCTCTCTCTCCCTGGTCTCTCCCTTCAAAGCCACTGGTTCAAACTGTAGGAATGGCCCTCCAGCTTCTAGCTGGGTTAAAAAGTGGGAGGCACCAGCAGGACCATGAAGAGGAGAGACTGGGTCTGGGGGTGACTCTGGGTACCTCTTTTCCCCCTCCATCTCTGCAGCATCTCTGTAGACTGACGGCTTCCCTCTTCAGGGCTCACGGTGATGGCCAATTGACTGTCCTCAGACCCCCCTCTCTCTCCTTCTGGGTTTCAGACAACTGCTCTCGACACACACTTCTTCAGGTCTAGGAGTGGTTATGGCACCTCAGCGGCTCCCAGACCCAGCAGACTGTGCTGGCCCTTGTGGTTTTCCTCTGCCCTGTCCACACCTTTGAAAATAGTCCTGTAATCCCAGCAGCTTGGGAGGCTGAGGCAGGAGGATCGTGAGTTCAAAGCCAGCCTCAGCAACTTAGTGAGGACCTAAGCAACATATATATGTTAGAAAAAAATAATCCCTCTACTCAAACTCTTCTCAGCAGGGATCCCAAAGGCTGGCCCACTATCAGGACCACCTGGGCACTTGGTAGTACCGTTATAACCACCTGCTTGCTTTTCCATTACTACTCCTATCTCAGGTCTGTCTCCCAAAGAGGCCATTTATCATTTAATGGCCTTGCAGCATCTAAATTCCTTTCTAGCAAGTTCAGAGAGTTTCCCAGTGGATGAGGACTCTCCCTTCTACCATGAGGGCCACAGAGAAGATATTCTTTCCTCCTGGTAGTCAGGACACAGGCACATAGCTTGGTCTTTACCAGTCGGATATTCACAAAGGGACTTTGAATTTTGAGCAAGGATTACAAAACAAAGAGCCCCTGAAACAGACTTCCTCCCCATGTAAGAGGCCACCTATTAGTGTGATCTGTGACCAGTGTCTATGGCAGGATAAGGGCATCTGCCTCTAACGGTGACAACCGTCTCCATCAGGACAATAGTATACTTGCTGGTGATTCCTGCTATCTGGTCTCCTCTGGTGCCTGAGGGTCTTCTGAGCCTTATTCTCCAAACTTCCCCATCAATTTTATAAGCTTTCTGAGATCCTTCCAGAAAATTCCTTTTCTGCTTAAGTAATCCCAGATGATTTTTGATGCTTGCAGTCAGATACTCTCCTTCCCTAGACCACGAGCCCTTCTCTTTTATTGACTCTCCTATGGAGTAAGCACTGAGCTCGGCACATGAAATATTTGAAGTCATTTGATCATCACAGTAGACTTTCAATAGATGAAATGGCACCATTTTCCACAGGAAACTAAGCCTCGAAGGCAGCAGGTCTCCTGAACAATCACACAGCTGGTGTCAGACCAAGATTTAAAGCCAGGTTGCCTGAATCCAAAATCCAAGTCCTTTGAAGCAAGGGTCCTTATTGAATCCAACAAGCCACACTAAATGGAGAACAGCACTTCCATGATTTAACAATTGTTTGTTGAGCACCTCTCACGTGGGGAAGATTCTTCAGTGAAGAAAGGTCCCTGCCATCACAGACCTTACGTTCTAACAAGGAACAATGAGTATAATGCACGAGCAAAGTAAATGGCATGTTAAAAGGTAGTAAGTGCCACGAGCAAAAGGAATAGGTGGAGGAGAAGGGGCTGGGGCCACATTGCAATGTGAAAACAGGGTAGTCAGAGAAAGACAGGGAGCAACAGAAGGTATGGTCAAGGAATACTTGCTGCATTGAGCCTGCATCTCCCTTATTTTAGAGCTGGGGAAGCAGCATTTAGAGAATGGATGGGAATTGCCCCAGGGGTCACAGCAAGTTGGCAGTGAACCCTGACAAGATCCTTGGGTGCCTTGCTCTCTGTCCAGCACAGCAAAGGAGCAGAAGGCTGCAAGTTTTTCCTCACTGAGCCTCCTGGGGCCTGAGCACTGTCCAGCATCCCCCTCCATGGCCAGTCCTTTGAGACCAACATTCCACCCTTCCTTTCTCAGCTGACCCCACCCAGGCTATTCCCCTTCCCACCACACCGACCCCAGAGAATCCAAGGCTTCTTTGGGGGCTGTGCTGATTGGGCCTCTTCTCCCAAGATCTTCATTTCTCTTTTCATTTAAAAATCAGTATTGGGCAACACCCACTTCCAGATAAGCCCAGCTCTAAGGGAACAAAATCACCACAGTCCCTGCCTTTGTGGACATCCATGCAGGATGAGGCTGGCGACTGCTACAGCCTCACACCGGCAACTGTTTACAGTGTTTTAGAAGCAAATGCAAAACTAACAGGGGACCTGATGGGAAAGGCTTCCCTGAGGAAAGAGCACTCGGACATTAGACTCCTGATCTGAACAAGGAGGAGGTAACCAGGTGAAGGAAGAGAGTGGGCAAAGGCAGGGGCAGAGCACCTCTGGAGGCCCATGGCTGCCAGGTTGTGTGGAGAGAAAGCCAGGGAGCCAGGCCGGGTAGATGCAGCTGCAATGGTGTCAGGGCCCCGGCTGTGCAGGTCTGTCTGGTCCAGAATAGGGATTTTGGTCTGTTGTCTTAAATGCAACGGGAAATTACAAGGGAGCTTCAGCAGGGGAGTGTTATAATAAGTGGGTTTTTATAACCATCTTTTTGCTGCAGTTTGGATTTCTCTTGAGAGGTGCAATAGAGGGAGACCCAGGGGGAGGTGGCTGTAGGAGCCCAGCTGGAAGGTGGTGATGCTCAGCAAAAGGTGACTTGAAAAGGAAGCCTATGTTTCTGAAAGATGTTTAGAAGATAACGCTCACAGAACTGGGGACCCCTGAGAGCTCCTCCAGGTCCCCACTCCATTCCTGAGCTGCTGTCAATTCCTACTGAGGATTTTCCCTAGGCATGAATGCCAGTTTCAATTAGGCCAGCCTAGTTAGAAATGGGGAAGGAGAGTCCCATTGACTCCTGGAGCTGGGAGACAGCAGGGTCCTGGGGCACCAGGCCTCAGTCCTTGGTACTAGGTTAGGGTGCAATATGGAATCAGGGAGGCTAACTGTGCTTAGCTGGATGCCTGGTGGCAAGGGCAAGGTGAGGCCTACACTGGATGTGAAGGGCAAAGGCAGTGGGAAGCAGAAGGGGGTGATGGGTCCTTGCCTGGAGGGTTTGGTGTCCACTGAGCACAATCAACAGTTGCTGAAGGATGGAGGCCAGGATGGGCCTAGTCAGCACTGCTCTCTGAAAAGCTAGGAAGGCACCTGCCCATCCACCTGCATCCTCCTGCCTCAGCGGGGTGCAGGGAGTGCACCCTAAGAGCACACTGGCAGGGTTCAGGCAGGTGCAGTATATCAGTGGCCAGCAGAGGGCTCAGTCCCCTCCTTCTCCTCCTTCCCAAGGAGCCCCACAAAGGAATTAGCTTTCTGGAAAAGAAACAGGGAGTGGCTTTCTTGAGAATCACTTTAGCCCCACCTGGACTGGAGAATAGAGTTCAGCGTTTTACCGAAAACACACACACACACAGTCAAAAATACGTAGTGCCACATTTGCCCAGCACATTTGCTACTATAGGTTGAAAATTTGTGTCTCAGAAGATCGAAATGAGTCTCCCCCGAGCCTCCCCAGCCTCTGAGCACCAGAGCTGGGTTGCCAGCCTGGTCTTCTGATCCCATAAGCTGCAGAGCATTGAGGAGCGTCCATCTGCAGTTCTATTCTTTTCTCTACCCTTGCATTCAGGACACCCGGACACCCTGCCTCCTACTGATTTCCTTATCACACGCCACAGTTTGCAAGCACAGCACAAGCCAACGTCATGACTTCTTAAAAGCAAACTTCTTGCTGGGAGAGTCAAGCTTGCCTCCCAGGCTTTCCAATTCCTGAGTCATCTTGGACTAGTCACTTGATATTTCTGAGTATCCCCTAAAATGAGAGTGAACAATACCCACTTGGTGAGAATTTTTGATAACTTAAAAGAGCAAGGGGACATTGCTAGACCTGGAGAAAATGCAGTGGACATAGGTTTCTCTCCCTAAAATTCAGACATGGGGAGCATCTGGATGAGCTACTTAGGTCGACCAGCAGATGGCAGCCTTCTCCCAACGTTAAGAGGGCACCAATGGCAGCAGGTCCTTGTAGATGTGTTGATATGGATGGGGTTCGTGCCAGCAGGGCTCCCAGAACCCCAGGTACCTTTGGGAAAGCGACTTCAACCCTCCCCTGAAGTCTGCAGATCACCACTTCTGTTCTTGATTTCCTATCTGCTGCACAAAACCTGTCAACAACCCAAAACCCTCCTGCTTGTCACTTTTTGCAGATGTATACTAAAGGGAATGTGAGACACAGGGAGGGAATGCTTCTTGACCAACATCCAGTCTCCATTCCAATTCCACAAGGACCACCACCAAGGATTTGCACTCCAGCCTGTTGGGTGGCTCCATTGTACTCACGACCCAGCCCTAGTTTATTTTTATTTGGTAGTCCTTCTGGATGATTTTCAAGGCCAGGCTCACATATTTTCTATTGTCCTGCATGTGTCCCTTTGAACCTTTAGCAGTGAGACTTCTATTCTCCTTCCCTACCCTTACCTGACAAGCAGACAGAGACAGTGAAAAATGAGACTCATTCCCAATGCCACGGCTATTCCTACTGCCGTTGCTTTCTCTTGTCTGTAAAGCCCAGTTTGGATGCTGATCCCTGCAGATTATATTGAGCTTCTTGAGCAACACTGCAAATGAAGTCAAGGACCCTGGGTCCTCCACACCTGCCTCCCAGAACCAGTCTGCACCCCAAAGTGCTGAAAATGGATTTGTGACATGGCGCTCCACTGCCCACGCCCTGTGGATCAACATGAAACCCACCTACCACAGTGACTTTGAAACCATGCTTACTTCTCTCACCTCAACCCCTGTCTCAGGCCCCCTGCTGCCCTTCAAACCCAGCAGACACCCTCCATGCCAGCCATTTACCTGGAATGCTCTTTCCCTATGCGGGTATGGCTCACGTTCTCACTTAATGCAGGCATCTTCCAATATCATCATGTTAGTGATTCTGCCCTTGCCCTCCTCCATAACACACAGCATGCACACACACACACACACACACACACACACACCGCCCCCATCCCATACTCTTTTATCCATAGCACATATTTCCACCTGGTTTACTTATTTAAGTGTGTACTTCCTGACAGTCAAGCTCTGTGGCAACAGGAACTTTCTTTGCATTTGCCCCTGCTATATCTCCAACACCCAGAATACAGCCTATTCTGTCATTTCCCAATTGTTACCTGTCAACTGACCATATAACCAGACCCAGAAGGAGCCTAGCTTATTGTCTATTCAATTCGCTGACTGCCACATCTATTCTGTATTCCCAGACCATCATTTTATTGCTGAAACCAACAGACAGAGAGAAAGTGATTTCCCAAAGCCACCATGTAATCACTGTGGATTCGAATTCAGTTCCCACTGAGCCTCACCATTACCTCAATAGGAGGCAGCTGAAGAGTGTGATTTAAGGCATGTCTACAACAGCAAACAAAATTGCTCTATCAAGAACTCCTCTCCTACCAAGAAATGGATTGTCTTCCAATGGAGGGATCCAGCAGGATATTTAGAGGAAAAAATACTACAAATAGAAGGCATTCCAAAGATAGCATGTCCTATGTTCAACCATAATAACTTCAAGGACTTTCCCTGCACGAGGCCCTTGGAGAGCATTCTCCCAATTTTGCCAAGGTCTTACCACCCAGCCACACTGACAGCCATCATTTCTCAAAGATCAGTGAGAAAGCAGCAAAGTTAACTGACCTCTCCATCCTTTTATTTACCCTCATTAACTTAAAGTGGTTATTAAGAAGATGGGGGGGGGGACACAAGAGGGAACTTCCAGGTGTGGGAAGAACAGCACTGGGCCAGCTTCGCTTCACTGTGTGCCCAAGATCATCCCAGTAAGGGCCTCTGCCTCCCAGTGTCGCTGAGGTCTTAGTCATCCCCAGACTTTGGGCTTCCTATGGGTATATTTCCATGTAAGTATGCCTTCCTAAGCAGCTAGCAGAGGAGAGGAGGACCAAGTTCCTGGTGTGATAGAGCTTGGGAAGAACCAACTCTTGTTGGGTCTTGTGGAGGGCAAGGACCATGCTCCTCCAGGACCCTCTTCAGGTGAGTATAGGAGTTGGGTTTGGAAAGGTGTCTCCACCCAAAAGCTTAATTCAAAGTAAAAAAGAGACTTCGACTCAGAACAACGCTAGGGCAGCTCCGGAGCAGGCTGCAAATCCATGAGGATGTGGATTTCTCTGCTCTGATGAGCACTGCACCCCAATGCTGGGTCCCAATACCATGTCCCAATCCTGCTTCCCAAAATGCATAGTGCTGGAACACAGTAGTCACAGAATTAGGATGTCTTTATTAAGAAATCAACTTGTGGGCTGGGGCTGTAGCTCAGTGGTAGAGCGCTTGCCTAGCATGTGTGAGGTACTGGGTTTGATCCTCAGCACCACATAAAAATAAAGAAAGAAAATAAAGGCATTGTGTCCATCTACAACTAATACTATATATAAAAAGTAATCAACTTATAATAACTTCCTGCAAGTTACTGGGAAGAATTCAGAGATCACAATCAGTCTCAGTAGGAATGAGATTAGCACTCAGTTAATAGGTGCCTTGCTAAAACATTTGCAACCCTTAGAATGAAGTGTGTTTAGAACACAAGGATAGTGAGAAGACTAGAATCTTACATCCTTCAAAAGAGGAGAGTGGAAGAGTGAGCAAGGACATGACCTCTGTCTCAGAATTGCTGAATGTCCCTCCTAAAGGGCAGAGAACAGACGATCACTGTTAAGTGATGGAAGAACTAGGATTTGGTAGTGAAATCTACAAGGGAACAAACTGCACTTTAAAAAGAGAAAGAAAGGTAGAAAAAAAAAAAAGGAAAGAGAGAAAAAACTTCAATGACCAAAGTCACTTCAAGAATAAACAAGCTATCATAGAGGTAGTGAGCACCTGACACCCGGTTCCCCGGTCCTGGAGGTAGCTCAGATATTAGATAAGGCAGCATTCCGAAGGCCCCCCAGTGCGAAGGCACGCGCCTTCTGTGCCTCTGGTTTAGTTAGTTTTGCATGCAAGGTATTGAGAGTACTTCTGCTCCAGATTTTCAGTCACTGGCCTGCTTCCCAAATCCAAAAAAAAACGAAGGGCATTATAGGACTCAAACACCAGAAAACTCAGGTGCAGTTCTTGACTCTACATCACGTACAACCAGAGAAACGAAGAGTTGTGCTCCATTCGTGTACAATGAGTCAAAATGCATTCTGCTGTCATGTGTAACTAATTAGAAGAAATTTTTTAAAAAAGACAAGAGAGGGGGAATAAAAATGAAAGGTTGTCTGCTCCTCTGCACAGACAGAGCCCCTCCTCTAGGGAAAATTCCCAGGAGGATCCACTTTTACAAATTGACAAAACCCTAAAACCTTGGAGTTGCATCCATTTTTCTAAAGCACTCTTCTTACTGGAAAAAAAAATCTGCAGTCCCAACCCTAATCTATAGCTGGAAAAGGTCACTGCTTCCTGGGTCAGGGTAATTTCTGCAAAAGATTGCTCCAGGGCAAGTACCACTTCTAGGCAAACCTTCCCAAACTTCACTTAGGAAGTTACGGGAGTCCTGCTCAAAGGCCAGGTCTTCTTCCTAAAGGAGATCTTCAACGTAAAGAGATATGACGTTATCATCCTGCTCCCTCTCTCTACCACCACTTCATCCTTTTTCTACCCCATCACTCCCCAAGGGCATTTGAATATGATCCAAATGGCTTGATATGCATCAGGTAACACATGTTTTGAACAGTCAGCCTTGACATTGAACATCACGGGATCCCTGGACACATAGGAAATTGCCTGCCCAAGCAGCTGACAGGTGTGTTGCAGGAGGGACCATTTCTTAGCATTCTTGGAAGTAGACCAAGGTGCATCCTTTGACTCTGGCCACGTTGATGGCACTTCTCTGTGTCTTGCCGTTCTCTGTGATTTCAGTCTACAGCAAGAAGGATAGCAATATGCTAAATCAACAAATGAGTCCATCAATCAAGTGTTTCTTGTCCTGCTTCTGCTATAGCAATAGGCATGTGACCTTGGTCAAGTTCCATGGCTGCTCTGAGGCTCCCATTTTTCACCGACTAATCAGAAATAATAATGACCTCCTCACACGATTGCGACAGATGCAATGAAGTGTATAGAATGTCCCAGATAGGGTCTGCCTGATAAGCAGTGCTCAGAAAATGCTCTCTCCCTCCTTCCACAACCAAGCTTCACACAAAGTAAATGATCAATACCCATTTGACTCGCTGGTCGATAGGTGGAACTAATACGAATGCTCTCAGTTAATTTAGGAGGAAATACAGAAGGGTCATGTCAAGTGCCTCTGGTCAAGTGGCTGTGTTGGGACAGAGGAAAGAGCAAATATGAAAAGTCACAACATCTCTGCAGAATGTGAGAGGTAGCCGACGCATACATTTGTTTTTCATTTCCATTGTGATCTCTGCTTTGGTATTGTAAAGCAAAGTTCCAGATCTTCTAGACAATTGTATGAGGCTCACACCTTTAAGGACCTATCATAGAAAAGCTGAGTATATAGACACAAAACTGAACTTAGAGTCATCTGTACTTCAGAGAACCCCATAAGAGATTCCTGCTGTGTCTGCTGCCCCCATTGCAGCCCCAAAGAGTTTATTTCTGCAAATGAATACATAGCCAATGCTGTGATCAGAAAGTGAAATATACGTCGTCTAATGTGTTCCTTCGCTTCCTTCACAGTAAGGAAAGTAAGGACCACTTCCTCCAATCATCACGGCTCAACTCCATGGTATCCTCTATTTATTCTAGCTCCTTCCACTGCTCTCCATTCTTTTTTTCCCCAACAGACTAATTTTGCTTTCTGTTTAAACCATTGTAAATCCTTCTGCAAAGATAGAATGACTTTTTTTTTTTTTTTTTTGGAACCAGGGATTGAACCCAGGGACACTCGGCCACTGAGCCACATCCCCAGCACTATTTTGTATTTTATTTAGAGACAGGGTCTCACTGAGTTGCTAAGGGCCTCGCTAAGTTGCTGAGGCTGGCTTTGAACTCGCAATCCTCTTGCCTCAGCCTCCCAAGTCTCTTGTATTACAGGCGTGCGCCACCACGCCCGGCTTAGAATGATATTTAAAAGCATGAAATTTCACACAGATTCCCACTCTGAAAAAGACACGTGACCCCCGCTTCCTCAGATTCGCCCTCCTGAAATGAGTGACGATGCTCAGGAGGTACTTATAACAATTCCTGATATATGCCAGCCCCTGTTCTAGACACTTCCCAAGAAAAGCTCACTTAATCCTTGCAAAAATTCTGCCAGGTGAGGAGTTTCAGTCTTCACTCTACAGAGGAAGAAACTGAGGCATGGAAAGGGTTGGTGATTTCAAAATGGCAGCATCGAGGAGCTGTTCCACTTTGAAGCAGCTAGGATTAAAATGGAAGCGTTTGATTTAGGACCTCATTTCATTTCAGGACTAGGAAGATGGCCATGAACTTAATTAACACACTGCTAATGGCGGCAAGGTCATCAGCCTGCACGGCTCAGACAGTGACGGTAATGATAGGAACAGATTCCACTTTCCTTCCACCATTCAAGTGTCCCACGAGGAACCTCAGAACCTGAGCACAGCAAGATTGAAAGTCACGGGGTTATTTATTGTTGTGCTCATTCGAAGAAGAAAAAAACTGTGTAAGGTAAAAGGAGAGGCACCCTCCTGTTCTCTCTGCCTACGAGGCAGGCATGACTTTCTGTAGAGTGGAGATGTCCTCCTGCAGCGTGGAGAATTGAGACGGGGATTGCTAGGTCACTGTAAAGAGAAACCAGCAGCCTCAGCTCCTGCCCGCCCTGGAGGGTGACTCACACTCTACTCAGAGGTGCTGCTCCTGATGAGCTGGTCTGATGGAGCTGTGGGTCAGTGAAAGATACCTCCCTGCTGCTCTGCAGCCCAGATTCTCCAGACTTCCAGGGGCCTGGGCAGGCTGCAGATAAAAACGATCTGCAAAATCTATTTGACTTTGAGCCAAGACAAAAAAAAAAGCCTATTTCCAGGTTCTAGATTCACAACACCTTTAGAGTTTTGAGATGAACTGCAACTGGATGGACATGCATCTTCATCAGGGGCATGAAGGAAGTGGTCACTTCTTCCAACCTTCAATGGCATCATATGCTTGGCCATACTGAGGGAAGAGAGCCCAGACACAGAGAAGTGCCATCAAATTGGCCAGGACCAGAGGATGCATGGTGTCCACTCCCAGCAGGTGTTCCTGCCAGCCCCTCACTGCCTGTAGACGTAACACTGGGCCTGACTGGTCTCTGCCCAAGTCCATTCCTGCTGCCCAGTTGCTCTCTGCTGGTTGCTCCCCTGCTTCCAGTGCCTGACCTGACTATAGAATTCCTTCCCCTCACCTCCTGACTCTTCTATCCCACACACAATAGTCAACTGAAGCCGTAGCATTCTTGCTGTCCTGCTTCCTAGCCTGGCATTAGTATCTGGTCCCTCTCCTTCCATAAAGAAATCTTGCTTGATACTGTCCCACAACCTAGCCACACTCACAGCTTGGTAGATTTTTAAGCCACACTGGCCTGTGCATCAGAAAAGGGTCATGGGAAGAAAATTAGCATAAGTTGGAACAAGCACACATAGGCCCCTTCAGACAGGATGTCAGGAAAATTCTCTCTGGAAAGAGGTCGAGTGTGCCTAGATCTTTAGTGTGATCCACAAACTGTGCCAGAGTCCTGGAGTGGGCAACAGCTTGCTGTGTGAACCAGCTTCTGCAGACACTTCCTGTGTCCACGTCATACTACGTGTGGACAGGTTCCCCCTCAGTGTGCCTCTCAGTGTCTTGTCTCCTTTTCTGTGGGACTTTCTCAAAATCCTGGGAACCCTCTCACTTCTGAACCAGGATCATTTTCAAATTGGAGCATCCCTGGGGGACCCTCAACTGGAAAGGGAGGGGAATAGACCACAGACGCTGCACGCTCCTGCCTGCAGCAGGGTAATGCAGAGGCATGTTGGATATGCCTCCTATCTCAGTGGGACCAAGCCCTGGTGGCCCAGAGCAGGAACCCACTGAGGAGCACAGCACATACTGACTTTTCCATCCCCTTCTCGCCCTGCCTGTTCTCTCATTCCTGTGTCCTGAGATCACCTCTCAAACCCTCGTCTCAGGTTCTGCTTTAGGTCTGACAAGCTCAGGAGGAAGCTCACTCTATAGTCAGAGCATACAAGAACCAAGATGGAATCCAAGAGGCCAGAATGGGCCAAACCATGAACAGCCCATGAAAAAGCTCTAGATTTCAGCCCCTCGTCTCCCAGTGCCTGGGAGAGCATGATGGTGCAGCCCCCGGATGGAAATGCATGAGACAGGATTTCAGAGACAATGGTAGCAAGAGAGGGGAGAAGGGACATAGGATCTGTCCACCCCAAGGTCAGAGAGAGCTTTCAGGCCTCAGCTAAGCTAAGTTTGAAGGCAAGAATTGGGAACAGCAGAGAAGGGACACTGAGCCAAAAGGCTGCTCACAGAGGTAGGGCCATCAGGGAAGCCACAGGATGAAGGTCTGACTCAACTGTTATGTAAGTGCCCAGAACTCATCTCTAGCACATTGGATATGGCATAAAAATAACCGCAGCTTTCCTGCGCTGCCTATTTACAGTCAGTCTGCTAAGCAGTTTTCATAATGAGCTCACTTGGGCCTCAAAACAACCTCACAAGCCATTGTCTCCATTTAATAGAGGGAGAAAGTGAGACCATTAAGCACTAGAACCAAGATGCACTGGATCCCAAATCCACTGGATTCCAAATTCCATCCTCTGATCAACCAGAGGTCTGATGGTGCTGCCTCCATGGTTCACGGTCAAGGATTGACTCTGAACTTGCAAGTTTGAAGATGGCAGGTGGGAGAGGCCAGAGGAGGTAGGAATTGATTGTCAGCGTCAGAATGCACATACAGCACGGTTTTATCTGCACGATCAGGGAGGGGAGATGTTCCCTGTGTCACAGACTCACAGCCAGTGTGTGTCCTGAGAGGTCAAATTGTAACCATCTCTCCATTCATGAGGAGCGTTTCTCAATTGTGTCATCTACTCTCAGGGCCAGAGGGAAAGGTCAGGATGGGCAGGGTGCTTGGCTTCTTGCCATACAGAAAAGAAACCATGGGCATCCTTATATCTGCAGGCACACACCCATGTATAAATCACTCCAGGGCTTGAATTCATGATCCTGAGGGCAGAGGGCAGGGCAGGCTGTCCGATTCCCATTTCAGAGAGGAGTTAACTGGGAGGAACACATGTTGAGAGGCTGGACGGTGTGTTAGAAATAGCAACTACTGGAGATGGAACCAGAACTCCCACTCCAGTCCAAGGTCTGCCTCCGACTCACCTTGACTCACCTCAAGCCTCCTATTACCTCTGATGCTGACTTTGCAAGCTGCGTTCAGGAGGGAAGAGTCTAAAGATGGAAAGAACCTTATTCTCTGAACAACTGTACAGGGCAGAGATCAAACTCTCCAGTAGCACCAGACCCTGATGTGAGCAAGCAAAGAATGTTTATAGTGTTATGCCACCAAGCTCTGGGAGCCCTTTGGTGACAGCGGTTAGCCGACCTTGACTAATGCAGTCCCCCCATAGTCTAGTCTGCTACCTCCTCTGACCTTGGTCCAGCAAACTCAGCATCTTTTACAACTTCCATCTGGCACTTTCCAAGCTAGACTTCACTGTCATGTTCCTTGATGTCTGTGATGTCCATTTCTAATCCCCAGTCCTTGCCCAGAACCCTTCTCCTTCTTCAATGTCCCTAAAACCAGTGGGAAAGCAAAGCCAAGTACCATCCAGCTTTACTCCCTGCTGGAAGAGAGCCAGCCCTATCAGAGAACTCAGATTGATCAAAGACCCCATCACAAAAGATCTGGTACTGACCAGATATTGTCCTCTCATGCACTTTGTCAGCTGAGCACCTTTCCTCTGCTCCATCTCCCAAATCAAGGGTCTGATTTCACTAAAGCATCCTGCTAACACTTTAGGATTCTAACACGTAGAGTCAAAACACAAGAGAGAAGGATGTGGGTCAATTAGTCAAAGCCGTGTGATAATTAATGAAGGTGATTTCCCCAGACTCTGAAGGGAAAAAAAGATTTCATTGAAAGGGGAGAGAATTGATGAAGCTGATGTCATGTTTGTGTAGGAAAAAGACCAGACCATTTCCACAGAATAAATCCCACCTTTTGAACCATGACAGAAGAGAGTAGAGAGGCCATAGGCAGACCTGGGTTCAAATCTCACCTTTACCTCTGCCTTCCTCAGCCTCCAGTTTATTGCTTATGAAGTGGTGCATCTTAATTAAAGTTTCAGGAGGTGATTGAACTAACGTGAGCAGCCTGCTGGTAAGCAGTAGCAGGGAATTCCCTTCACTGCATCATGCTAAGTGAGGGACCAAGAGACTCTGGGGAAGCAGGCAGAGGGACAGAGGCATCTCATTTATTCATGCTTTTATTCATTTATCACAACATCATGTGTCAGACCCTAGCAATACAGAGATGAATAACAGGGAACTTCTGATCTCCACGAATCGGCATTCAGCTGGGGAGACGGGCATGGACACCAGCTATTGATCCCCTAGTGTGATAACTACCTTGGTCAAGCATGAGAAAGCCAGCCCTTCTGCTCCTCGAAGCAGAGCAGGGAGGGATGTGCTCAGGTGTCCACAGAACACAGACAGGGATGTCCCTGCAACCCTGGCTACAAATTTCAAACTTGGAAAAAATTTCAATGTCCATCAAAAGATATAAATAAAATGTAATAGTTGAATACCCAGAATCATACAGATGTAGTCTTGAAGGCTAAAAATGAGTGGAAATGCCGTGATCAAGTGGTATATACAATTGGGAATCATTCAATTGAATTTTAAAATGAGAATTTTGTATGTTTCATGGATGTATGCATTTGTGTATTTTAAAATATTTTTAATGAACTGGAAACTGTGGCTTCTGGGAGAGGTAGAAGGAAAATGGGTGCAGGGTAATGGGCCAAAAGCAACAAAAATGTCATCTGCAATGCTCCACAGACTAAAAGGACTAGTGACAAATGTGACCAAGTCTTAGTATTTTTAAATTGGGATTGGAGGAGGATGTATGACGTTATCCTCAATGCCTTCCTGTATTCTTTAGAGTTCCCAAGATACAATTAATGAAAGTGTAGTAATGGATTGTACAAAGAAGGTGGTGTCCTTCACCGGTCGGCCTAATGTGGCCTTAGGGAAACTGCGGGAAGCATAACCAGAGGGCAGGGACCCTGGCAGGAGTCACCCAGGGGAGCTCACGGCATGTTGGTCCGCCATGCTGACGATGTCTGGGATTTATCACCCGAGATGGGTTTGAAGTCACGAAGACCTAGTGTTCCAACTCCAGTTTCTACCAACCCTGGTCCTGGAGTACCAGGGTCCCAGAGGCAATCCCACTCCAGCTCTGATTTACCCTGCCTGGTCCTGTGAATCCACTTCTCCATATCAGCTAGCAGAAAAATATGAACTTGAAATTCTTTATAACATATGTGGAGTTTAACTCAATAATTTTAAATAGACCCTTTAGGAACTTCTCATTCTCTTAAAAAAAAAAATCTAAACACTATAATGATGATGCTCCAACTGGCATCCCAATTCCTCCCCAAGGTGACACATGGTGGGCTGGAACCCTGGGCCTGAGGCAGAAAGCTGGGTGGACAGAAAAGCTTGGTGGAAAGCTTGGTGTCAGAAATAATGCCCTTGACCTACCCCGTTGCAGACATCCCTGTTCACATTTGCAACTGAAGTCACACTGGACACTTGAGGTCGGCTGTCTTGTGCTCTCTCCCCTTGGTCACAGTACAGGTCTCCCTGGCTAACTCAACCCCGCTGTTCTAGACCTTTCTGAGGCCTGGAGGAGGATCTCTTCATCCTCATCCAGGTTGGATGCTGTCCCTGCAGCCTTTTCTACAGAACTGCTTCTGCCTGCTCTTGTGAGCCCCTCTAGAGAGACCCCAGCATCGCCCAGCTGCTTCCAGTTCCTGTCCACAGCACACAGGAGCCACGGTGGTTGGAGAGGGCTCAACCACTAAGCCTCCCTGGGCCTGTCAGGCACCACAGTGCCAGGTTGACCTGGAGCTGCTGCCGATGTTAGGAGAGCCACTGGGCTGGATCTCCCTGACGGCTCCCCAAACAGAGCCACCCTTTGTTCTGGGTGTTTCTTCTCTATCCAAAGCACTTCCGTTTTCTGGATCGAATGCTCAGACAGTGGCAGACAGGAACATGGAGTGGCTCAAATCCCTCTCCTTCCCTTCCTGCCTACTCCTTTCCATAAAGCCCTGGGCTGGTGTGATGGTCCACATGATATGTCAACCTGGCTAGGTCATGATGCCCAGATATCTGATCAGCTTCCAAGTCTGGATATTACTGTGCAGGAATTCTTAGCATAGGACTGACATGTAAATCAGTAGACTGAATAAAGCAGATTATCCTCCATGGTGTGAGGGGGCCTCAGCCAATCAGTTGACAGCGCTGAGGAAAAGACTGACCTTGCCCCAAGAAGTGGGAAATTGGTCATCAGACAGCCTGTGGACTCTGAGTGCACCATCCACTTCTCCCTGGGCCTGCAGCCACCCTGCAGAGTTGGGACTTGCCGGCTTCTACAATCATGGCAGCCAGTTCTCTCCTCTCCCTCTCTCTCCCTCTCTCTCTCTCTCTCTGTCATGTTTGTTTGTTCTGTTTGTGTTTTTCTGGTGGACACTGAAACAAGTGAAGCCAACTTCATGCCTTAATGACACACAGAGGCATAGATTCATTTTTTGATATGATAAATGGGAGGAAAAAGAATATAGGAACCCCTTTTCCTCTCTAGAAGAACCAGTTTGTAAGACCATGATCTTACCAAGGACATCAAGTACCTGTTCGCTGGGATGATGGACTTGAAGGAGGTAGGAGTTATAGAACTCAGGGAGGGAGTGCGGTTGGGACAGGAACGTAGTTGGGTAGTGCAGGACAAGTGACTGGGGATTTGGGGATCACAGGCAAAAAGACAGATAGTAATGGCCGATACTCCTTTCCCCCATCTCTTGTCCCAAAGTGTGTGATTCGACTCTGTCTTTGATCCAAAAAGACGTGTGTGCTGCGGCCAGGCTTACTGACGGTTCTGCTGTGTAAGGAGCGACCCAGCATTCAACAACTTCACCCATGAGTCCAAGAGGGATGGGAAATTCCCCTGGAAGCCCAGAGTGAACCGAGGCCAAACTCTGGGCTTTTTTCTGAGCAAACATTTTGAGAGAAACCAAAGTGGTGGTGATGTGGAAGTGCGCGCGGGACTGTCCCCTCGCACAGAAGCACGGCTGATGAAAACACAGGGATTAGCACAGATGAATCATTGCCGGTCCTCTCCCTGAGAGCGATTGCTGGTGGCAACCCAACAAACACCAGATCTCCAAAAGCGCTGACGATTTCCGAAATTGGTGGGAGGAGAAAGCGGAGTGTGGGGACATGGGGGGATCTCCCCCTCCCAGAATTCATGTTTCTCCCTTTGGTAAAATAATTTCCTACCCCTTCATCAGTGTGGGTGGTTCTAGAATCTAGATTCCAACATTTCTTCCCTTCTGTGTGGGTGGGAATTCATAGCCCGCCATGCTTCTGACCTTGACAACAATGGGGAGATTGCTCTGCCTGGTGGGAAGCGTGGAGACCCAGGGGGCGCTGCCTTGTGTCTGATCAAGAACACTGAGAAACACGAGGGGAGTCCATCACGCTACTTCAAACAGAGTCTAGGGAGAACAGAGCTTCCAAGCGGGATTCTGTTCAGTGTCTCAGCTGTGGTCGTGGACCACAGACCTACCCACGGGACAGAAGGTGGAGAATTCTAACAGAGAGGCAGAGCAGTCAGTGTAGGTCAGAGAGAGGGCATCCAGATAAGAGCAATGAAGTGGGTCAATGTCAAAACGCTGGCCTCAATTGCATATTGCACTGGAGTGTGGTGAAATGTTACCATGGGGGAACTGGGTCAAGGGTGCACAGGTTCTCTCTGTATGAGTTCTCTGAAAAAAAAAAAAAAAGGATCATTGGGATTATTGAGAAATGATTCACAGAGCATGCAACTCCCCCACAAAAAATGCAGTCCAACCATTTCAGCAGATGCATGGAGTTGGGTATTCATCACCATCAATTTTAGAACATTTTCACTATCCGCAAAAGAAAACCCACACCCCTTAGCCATTGTTTACCAAACCCCCTTCCCATAGGCCCTAGACAAGCTAGTTACCTACTTTCTGTGTCTACATATTGGCCTATTTGTGACATTTCATATAAGGAATCATAAACTAAACGGCCCTTTATAACCAGCTTCTTTCACTTAACGCTCATTCTAGAATAGATCACTACATCATTTTTTTTTTACTGCTAAATAATAGTCCATCGTAAGGATAGACCACATTTTATTATCCACTTATCATTTGATGGACATTTGAGCTTGTCTGGTTGGGGGCTATTGTGGATAATACTTGTGCAAGTTTCTGTGTACACATGTTTCCAATCCTCTTGAGCACATAACTTCAAGTGGAATTGTCCGCCACTGTAGGATCCTACTGGCAGCATGTGAGGGTCCACCTCCCCCATATCTTCAGGAACACTTGTTATTGTCTGTCTTTTTTATTATAACCATTCTAATGGTGTAAAGGGGTACCTCATTATGATTTGAATTTGCATTCCTCTGATGATAATGAGCTTGTGCATCTTCTCATACTCTTATTGACCATTTGGGTATTTTTTGGAGAAGTACCAATTCAAATCCCACTTTTCAATTAGTTTATTAATCTTTTTGATCTTGATCTCTATTACTTCTTATAATTGCATGTGAAGCTAGAATTATATCAATAAAAATTTCAGTTTTCTTTAAAAAAGGATTAGGGGAAAACAAACAAACAAAAAGGATATTGGGGAAATGAAAAGAAATTTAGAAAAAAAATTTCACCGAAGAGGATATGCAGATATATACAGAAATATCACTAAGCACACAGCTACCGTATAACCCAGCAATTGCACTGTTAAGATTAATCCCAGAGAAACAAAGACTTATGTCCACACTAAAACCTGTATAAGACTGTTCAAAGAAACTTTATTCATAAAGAAACTCAGATGTCCTTTAACAGATAAATGGCTTAACAAACTGTGGTACCTCCATGTTGTGGAGTACGACTCAGTAAAGAAAAGGAACTATTATTCACTGAATATCCAAGGAAATATGCTGAGTGAAGACAGCCAGTCACAAGAGATCAGATAATACATGATTTCACACATAATACATGATATGACAAATTATAGAAATGAAGACTAGAAGCAAGGTTGCCTGGAATCAGGGATGGAGGGTTGCAGGAGAGCAAGGAAAGTGTGGGTGGAAAAGAGCGACCCCAGGAGAGAGATGTAAGAAAAGGCTCTGGGTTTTGATTGTATCAGTGCCACATCCAGGTCCTCCTATTCTGCTCTAACTTTGCAAAATGTTACGATCAGGGCAAAGTGGTAAATCCAGGAGTATGCCAGATCTTTCAGCTCGATATCTCTCTCTCTCTCTCTCTCTCTCTCTCTCTCTCTCTCTCTCGTTTTTTATAATGCACATGAATCTACAATGATCTCACAATACAAAGTTTAATTTTAAAAAAGAAAGAGTAGTGACTCCATGGCTTTATCTACGGCTCAACTGATTATTAATTGTGGACGTCAGGCAAATTAACATTGCCAGCTTTTTCATCTATAAAATGGGAATAATACCTACTCATGTAATTGAGGTAAGGATCAAAAAAAAAAAAAAAGGCAGTGGTTGTAAGCAACAAAGAAGAACCTGATACTCCTATGACTGTTACTGGAGTGCTCTGTCCCGGGTCCCTCAGTGGACACCACTGTGTTGGAAAGGTCCATTCCTCATTGCGGGCTTCTGAAGGGGCCATGCAGTCCCCGTGGAAAGGGCACCAGAACACCCCAGCCACACTCAGGTGGGAGTGCCCAGGACAGTAGGGGCAGGCATCGAGGCGCTTCCAAGGGCTCAGGATTGGAGGGAAGCGGACTGCTGAGTGCCCCCCCCCCCCTTAAACCTGAATTTCCCCTTAACCTTGTGCCCTTAGGAAGGCCACTGCTCCCTGCTCCAAGTTGTCCTCAGCTGCTAAACAGAAAGGACAAAGGCTCCCTTCCAAGGCTGGTGTAAGGCCACCTGTGTGAGATAATCCCATCTCCCCAACTCCAAGCGAGTCTGTGCCCGTGTCATTTCTGCCAAGTTCACTTAAAACCAAATTGTCATTTATTCACTTTCTGTTAAACCAATTCTCTTCTTCACTGGAATAACTTCATTTGCTAAAGGAGACAGAAATAGACATTCGCGGTTCCGAATTGTAACAGCCTTGAAAGCAGCATGCTTTTTTACTATCGATGGTTTATGATGGTTTAATTAGAATTATTTTTCTTTCTTAATGGAATACATAACAATGATGTTTTTATAATCAGTGGCATTTTGGATTCTATTAAATACGGAATGTCACTTCTTTAAATAGAAAACCGGCTTTGCTTATTAATAATAGAAGGAACCCTTTAAATAAGCACATTTTGTTAAATTATATTTTAATTAAATTTCCAACATAATTAATTTCAGTGAGAGTGTGCTACCCATGAATATTTTAGCCTGAAACCTGCTTCTTATCTATTATAAAGGGGAAGCCTAGCAAGAAAGAGAGGCTGTAATGACTTATTAGTGCCATGCACACTGATCTCCATGACATAAGAGCTATGTAGTTCCATTTTACTAACAGCAACACCAAGTAGCACCAAAAACTTCCTCCATTAGTAGCAAGTGGCTATTTTTGAAAAACAAAGGGGGGAGGTTGACTAAGGGCATACACAGCGTTCTGTGTCACTGCTTCTGGTCACTGAATTCGGTGGCTGCATGCAGGGAGACCAGGCAGCTAGAGTGGAGAAATGTCAGCTAGAAGCTCGTCCACTGATGTGCATGGATTCCTAAAATAAAACATGGAGTGAAGGGGTAAGAAACTGAATGAGGTGTGTAGCACACCATCACACAGGAAGTTCAAAGCCTACCCATTCACCACACAATGCACACTTTTAAAAATGGACACATGTTCTTATGGTGGGATAGGAGGAGGGTGGGAGAAGAGGACAAAGGTTTGGGGAAGAAAAATACAATTAATAAAATAAGAGAGGCTCTTTGGACATGAAATATGTGAAAAATACAACTATCCATACATAAAAAATATAAACTCCTAATAGCATCACAAAGGTATACAGTAGGTACCCAGTGAATACTGATTGCTTATCCTGAGGATAATATGGAAAGGCTACACTGGATGTCTTCAAGAATTCCAGATGGTGCTGGATGCTCAGTGAGTGTTCCCAGGTGAACGCCCTGTGCGCCCTGAGCAGACCCCTGGATGGGAGCTATTTCTCTCTCTACTCTGCCCCACACATCCCAGATTCCTGTGGGTCAGGATGACTCACCACCAACCCTGACCCCTTGCACAATGCCATGGGACACCAGAGGCCAAGATGACTCGCCTAAAACCAACTAACGGATGCTACTGCCCATCCAGTGGCAGCTGTGCAGGGACTGAGTCACACCAACCCTCTGTACAGAGGGGAAACTGCACCAGACAGCGCCAGACTCCTCCCTGAATCTGGATGTTCTCCTTCCCCATGTGTGTCCCTCCTCCAGAGCCACACATGGCTGACCTACTAATAAAAACCAGTAGCAAGTATTTCCATGCTCAGCATCATGTCTAGGATGCTGCCCACCAGGCACCAGGGGACTGAGACTCCAGGAGGCCAGGGAATTGCTGAGAGGGCCAGGAGTAAGAGCCTGGGAATGCTCTCGCCACTAAAGATTATCTGCTCCCTGGACGATAAGTGACAGGAGGTCAGGCCTGTGGGCTGCCCAGCACCATTGCCTTTGGGTTGGGGCAGATATAACGAAAGTGGGGGGTCAGGATTGGAGTGGGGGCAAGAGCCAGTCTCTAACCCAAAGTATTTCACCTTTTTCACAGCTAGTAGGAGTCACCGAAAGACTAAAATAATCCACCAAAATTCACAAAGCGAGGAAGGGACTGAAAAGGTATTTCAACAACGAATGTCTGTAAAGACTGGGTCTCTCTTCTGCGTGGCTTCCTGAGATCACAGAAGAAAACAGGAGGAACCAGGGATTTAAACAGACCCAGCTCAGGCCTGAAAAGGAGCAGCTCCAGAGGATCCCCTGCACCTTCACCTCTTGACACAGTCCTTAAGGGAAGGGAGCCAGGTCTCCAGCTGGCTGTGGAGAGAGTGTTAGCGAAGGCATCCAGCCAGGGAGACCAGAGTGCTTGGTGTGGCCCACAGGCGACTCCAGTTAGAACCTCAAGCACACGGAGAGGGACAGAGACCAGTGTGAAAGGCGCCTCCTGCAGGCAGAGGAGGAGCCCCATATCCGAGAAGCCATCCTGGACCACGTGGGCAGAGCAGCTCCGGGAAGAAGTCCCAGCTGCCGAGGGGACATGGCCAGAGTGGTTCTTCAGCCTCCCCAGAGTTCCCTGTCCAGCTCTGTGGTGGGGGAAGGGCAGGACACACACACAGGCTTTGGATTTAAAGGATAAGTTTGAGCCCCAGCCCTGTCACAAACTTCCTGTAACTTTGAGCAAGAGGCTGATCCTCTTAGGTAACGCCTGGACTGGCCAGGCACATGGCACATGCTCAGTGTGCGTTAACAGAGGTGACAATGATGATAACGATGGCAGCGATGACAGTCACAAAGGAGGAGGAAGAGGGAGAGGAAGAAAAGGCAGAAGAAGAGGGTGAGAAAAAGATGCAGAGGAGGAGGAGAAAGATGATAGAGGAAGAAGAAAAAAGGGGAGAACGTGGAGGAGAAAGAAGGGGTGGAGAAGCATAACATAGAGGGAGGGTGGACTCAAGAATGATAAGCAGTCACAACATCCACCCAGCTAGGGGATTCTGGAGGCATGGTCAGGAACCTTCCCAAGGCCAAGGCAGGTGTCTTCTGCCTATCCCTTGCTAGTGTCTAGTTCCTGCTATAAAAGCCACCACCACCACAAATTGATGAATCCCAAAGGCCTATTACCATACCAGGGACTAGAGGCCTTAAAATGAGCAGCCTCTGCCCTCAAGGAGACTGCAGTTGGGGGGCTGGAGTTGAGAAGGGGGCAGACTTACAGGCAACTGCCTAAATGAGAAAAACCACCCCACCTGAAGTTCACGTGAAGAGCTGGGTGCTCAGGGGAAGAGGGCATTCATGCTGAACGCATCCAAGGAGAGGAACTGAGACTGGCTCCATGGATCTCAGAAAAAGATAGAAAAGAACAGAAGCGGGCACTTCCAGGCTTCTAGGCAGCAGGAAATAGCCAATCATCCAAATAGCCTTGGAATGAACATCGCCAACTCTGCCTGTTTTATGTCTTCTGCTGATATTTCAAATGTCTGGTGACCCATTCTTTGATTTCAGACGAACAGGCGTCAGGAACTTCCATCTGAGAGGAGATTCACTTCCCAAACAAAATCCAGACAGTGTCTCTTCTGGTTTGGTCCAAAGAGGTGGAGTGCTCAATTTAAGACCCCACCCCTTTTCCCCACTGACATCCTTGCAACTAGAAGTCATTATAAGATCCAGTTCTGGCCAAAGAGATGTAGGAGGAATTGAAGGGGTGGAGCTCCTGGATAGCTTCTTTTAAGGGAAATGCCCCCTTGGCTATTGGTTTTCCCTTCCCTAGTACTGAAAATCATCGTGATGCCTGAAGGAACAGCAGCCACTTTGTGACCTGAAGCTGAAAGCAATATTCTAAGGCTGGAAGCAACCAGACGTTGTATCAGGAAGGAGCTTGGGTTCTCAATGACTTTGCAGAACTACTTGCCTTTTGGAAGAGGAGTGTAATCTCAGGCGGTCTGACTCCAGAGCACACATGCAATTGGTTTAATGAGTGTTGGTTCTAGGGGGTTCAGGGGACTGGGGTGGTCTCTGTCCACTGGAACTCAACTCAAATATCTGTGTGCACAGGAAGCCCTGCCTGATCCCCAGAACTCCTTTATTTTATAGGTTCGTGGCTCACCTCTGGGCAGTTACCATGATTATTTGTGACACTATCGTATAATGCTGATACCACAGGTTATCAGGGGCAAGTTCTGCTTCCTCAAATGTTGAAGCTTGAACATCAGAGAAGCACGCCAAGGCAAGCATATAGAGCAGGTTTTATTTAAAGGTAATAACACAGACTTCTCCCAGGAGAGAGAAGGGGACCATGGCTGGTATTCTGGCATCCCCAGATGTGAAAGTGCCCTGCCCCTTTTATAGACTAAAGTTCCCTTTGTTCTCCTGCTCTCTCCCCACTTCTCTCTCTCCTTCCTGCCTTTGTGACTTGGCCCAGCGGATGCTAGTGGGGTGGCCAAGAGGTGGGAAGCAGATAGACAGGGGGAAGGGCCAAATGGAGTGATCCAGGCAGGAGGCATTAATTAACAACTCCCTGTCTGAAACCTTTTGGGAGGGGTAATATTGGCAGGTAATCTTGGTAATTAAAGGGCTCTGGAGACATTGACATTCCAGTCTCCCAGGGGTGTCTCCAACTTCCCAGATCCAAACCAGCCTCCATTTTCTCAATCCAATCAGATCATCTTTCTGTATTAACTACCTGTCTTTAATTCTGGCTTCATTGCCGGAGACTGTGAGCAGATCCCGAGCTTGGCAAGGTCCAGCCTATATTCCTCTACCTAGACCTTTATCTGTGCCTATCTGCCCATCATCCATATCTCAATCTATTTCTGTGTCCATATTTATATCTCTGTATTCCCCCACCTGTCTTCTTATCCATGTAAAACCTTGTGCCCCTGAAGATCAGCACAGTGGCATGAGTAACATAGGTTCTCAAATCTTTGCTAAGTTAGGGGATGGATGAATGAATTGACTGAATGGTAACCATATCCTTGGGATCATCCATCATCTTTATTTCTACCAAGAAAAACAAGGTGTGAATAAACAAATTGTGACTCCCCCTTTCTAGGAGCAAAGACACCTCTAAAATTCAGGGGCTGAATGTTCAATATGTCGTCCCTTCGAGACGTCCTCCAGGCATCGTGTGGCTTCTCAGGGTGCACACAATTACAAAAGCATATCTGATCTGCTCTTCAGAGGAACAGAGAGCTGTGGTGGAAGAAGCAGCCTGTCCCACCTGACGTCTGGGGACCACGTGAAAGGTGAGGATGGAGGTCTGTGTTCTGTGCCATTTCCCGGATGGATGCTCAGGCTGTGCCCTTTCGCCACTGCACAGTGGTGGGGTCCTGGCAGAAAGCAGCACGCCTTTCACAGACCTGAATCCGGCTGCTTGTGCTTCAAGCACTTTCGAAGCCACATCAAAGGCCCAGGCAGGGTTGCCAGGCCTACACTGAAAGTCCTCGGGAACCACAACCTGGGAGGCAGGGGCTCCTGAGGCAGACGCTGGCTCAGGAGGGGACCAGGTACTTTCCTGAAGAGAACACATCATTCAGCTCTTCCTGTGCTTTTACCGTAAACTCCGGGTTTCTTATGTACCTGAGAGGAAGGACAGAGGAGAGAGAGGGAGACTGAGATAAAAACAGAGGAGGTTTGACTTGAAAACCATGCACAACAAATAGCAGCAGATCCTTATGCCTTCAGAGCTGTGAGTGGCAGGCCCCCAACTGGGAGGCCCAGAGAGCGAAAGTGACTTGCCTGTGGTCCCCTAAGGTGACAGGGCAAAAATGAAAACCAAGGCTCCTGTGGCTTTGCAATGCGCCCTTCCACCAGACCTAGGCAGTCACTTTCTGGGAGCTCTCTGGAATCCAGGCCTCCGGAAGGAGGAGAGCTCAATCACATGCACTGGGGACCAAGCATGCCCTTGGCACGTGGCACACTTAGATGCCATCAAAACTCAGAAAGACGAAAGCCGAGGCCTCTGCCCTCCCTGCAGTCCACTGGGAGGGTCAGACATGCTCCAGCTCCACAGATCCCCAGAAGACATGGAGGACAGATTCAATGGGCAGGTGAACACGGTGCAGCGGGAATCAGCAACGTGGTCCTGGCTACTTCTTTTGCTCTCTTTTGTATGTCCCTAACTGAACATAAATAGAGCCCTTAGTAGGGAAAGGAAGTCACCTGGATAAAACACTTTGGTGGCCTCCTTGAGTTACATAAACCTGGGGGGATGCCAGAAACGACCTCCTCCTTCACCGTCTTTGAGCTGTCACTTCCAGCGACCAGTGGCATACACCTGGGTTCACCAAGGGAAGGGCCAATTTGTATACAGAGTTGCAAGACATGGCCACTTATTCTGGTGAAATTTCATGTGTGTGCCGTCCAGTTTACATTAGATCATAACATTCTGAGAAATCAATATGTAGCTAGGTGCAGAGAACCCAAGCAGAATAAATGTCCCTCTGGAAACTGCTGGACATTAACGTAACTCGTTTCCATGAAGTTCCACATAGCTAATCATTGTGCATAGTCAAGCATATTGTCACTCTGTGGGTGGGGAACAAACAAACAACTCCACATTTGAGTTCCCATTTCTTTCCACCTTCCTTGTCTTCTGGCTTCTTCTGCCTGAAGTTGACCAAGGAATGAAGCGCAGTAAGAAATCTGGTGCCCATGTTGAGCCACCCCGCTACACCTAATCTACCCATCCCCAAAATATCAAATGGAGTCAGACGGAATGGAATTTAGGCAGTTGAGGGTGAATTTTCCTCTGCTATTGAGCTCCGTGATCTGGGTCAAATTGCTTAACGTTGCAGAGCCTGTAAATGGAGACAATCATGTACCCTTTACGCTAGGGCTGCTCTGGCTAATACAAGAGAGAACATTTCCTAGAAAATGGTGTGCACAGAGTAAGTAAACAGTGGACCCTGCAAGGGATGTGCTTACCTGTCTGTTTCCCTTCATTCCTCTCATTTCCCCCACTCCACCCTGGAAAATGCAGTTTGAGTTTTACATGATGACCATAAAATGCTAATGAGGGACAGTAAGCAGCTATACCAAGCAGTCCTGAGCATTCCTCCTCCTGGCTGTACCCAGCACCCACCTGGCCCTGGAGGAACCAGGTTCCACGTGAGGACTTCCATCCAGGTCCCCACACCAGGCCAGGGTGCTCCAAGACAAGGTGGAGATCCCCAAGTGCCCACACCTCCATCTCAAGCAATCTCAAAGATAAGCAGCCCCAGCATTGGAATTGGATGTGGGCTGGTTATCTTCATGAACATTAATACCAATCAGAGAGGCATTTTGAAAATGGAAAGGCAGTCTCATAATACCATGCAGCTGAGCTATTTCCTATGTCTGTATCTATTATCTCTTCAGGTCTTTGCAACAAATTCATGAGGTTCCCTGGGTAAGTGCAAGCATCTCACTTTTGCAAGTGAAAAACTGCAGCTAAAAAGGGGAGGCATTTTGTTAATGAGGACAAAATTAGTACATGACTGAGTCAAAGCCAAACCCAGAGAATTAGTCACCGGTGATCTATTGGATCAGGGGCACATTCAGACATTTATTCATAACCCTGCATATCCAACAGTACAACTTATTTTAGTGCCTGACATTGCTTCTCCTCACATACCCCACGGCCTGCCCATCCCAACTCACTGCAGAGTTATATACTAGTAACCATGAGGTCATTCAAGAAAATGGGAGTTGAAAAAATGGAACAGCAAATTGCCATCTTTTTCATTCATGCTTCAAATTAATACTTGATACAAGTGATAAACTCTCAACTCTAGTTTTCCCAGTGCTCTCCTGAGCTATGCAGGAGAAGGAAGATCCCAAGGACTATGCCTTTCATTTCTTTGATACTTCCTCAAAGCCAATACCCTGGATCTCCTGGGTAGAATTCTATCAGCATATTATTTCAGCTAAAATTATAACAGTAATGACTTTGATGGACCTGAAGACATTTTCATTAAGTAACAAATTTTAATCATGGAAAGTAGAAACACAAAATCACCTATGATTCTGCTGTATTTGGGGTATAGGCTTATGCAATTAGGTATATACATGTGTGTGTTTGTGTGTGTGTCTGTGTGTGTGTGTGTGTGTGTGTGTGTGTGTGTGGTTTCTATGTTTTCTTTTTCTATGCTTATGTAACCATGGCCCCAGCCCTACTCCTCCAGTCCTTGTTCTCTTGTTCACACTCACATTCCTTGGGAGGAAAGGTCTTTAAGTCCTGGTGTTCCCTCCTTTCCGTTTGAAGAGTGTAGGGTAGGGATATTATGCCTATGGATCTTCTCTGGCCTGAGATGCAGAAAAGCTGCAGTTTTGAAATTTCCTCCTGGTGTTTTGTGAGCATCAACAGGTAGGTCACTATATGATGGTATCACCCTTCTTTTCAAAAGTAGACAGGCCCTAAGTCCAATTTTTACTGACCAAATAAAGAAGAACCTCTCTCCCAGTTTGGGAAAGTCTTCATGTGTCTCAGACAGGGGAGGTCAAGGCTGACATTTTTAGGACACAGGAGTTTGGATTCAACTGACTCAGAGAGATCTGCATCATTCAATAGTTTAGGATGCATAGACACCGAGAGGGTAGAATCCTGGAGAGTCTTTGTGAGAAAACAGTTGTTTGATAAGTAAGAGTTCCCAGCTGAGCAGACAGACCATTGTCTTAAGCATGATACTTCCCCAGCTGAGCTTCCAATTTTTTTGAGCAAAATCAATGGGTTCTCATGAAGTGTCTGAGGTTAACAGTGAGGTTATTTACTTGTTTACGGCTTTGTCTTCCTGGGCAAGAATTTCCTGAAACAAGTGGTGAAATCATGTCAGGCCTCAGTTCCTAGTTCTGATCGCTGAACATGAGGAAGGCTGTCATTCATTCATACTGGAACCCGAGCATGAGCCAGAGGAAGAATGTCTGCTCTGTATACCAGAGTCTCATTCCCATGGGGGACAGAGGTCTGTGCAAAGAATGTTTTGTGAAGAGAAGTGCCCACTGTGCACACATATTGAGCTATCACTGATAATTAATGCTTAATGTTTGTGCTAATATGCAGTGTGAAGTATGTGTGAGTGTGTGTGTGAGAGAGAGAGAGCGTTCACAGGAATTTTTATTTCCCACATCTCAGTGGCACAAATAACAACCACTGAATTTAGATAAACATCCAAATTCCAGGGGTACGATTTAGCCCCCAAGGGGACACATAGCCATGTCTAGAGACACTGGTGATCATCTCAACCGGGAGATGGTGTCACTGGTGCCTTGTGGGTAGAGTCTGCAGATGCCGCTCAATATCTCACAGAGCTCAGAACAGCCACTTCAACAAAGGATTATCCAGCACCGGGTATCAAAGATACCAAGTTCAGAAATCATGACGTCTGAGGAAATGAAGATTCGTTTTGAAAATGAGGACATTTGAGAAAGGAGAGAAGCAGCAGACACCAGAGGACAAGAGACCAAGTTAGAAATGATGAGGATGTCCTCCAGAAAAGAACCAACTTAAAGAGAGGGCTGGGACCAACCCATAATATGCATATCACGCATATTGTTAATGATCGTCAAAGGTTCAACAACGTGACAAAGCATTTGCCAACATCTTTAAATGTTCTTTGAAAGTATGGCTTTTAATGGTTCCATAATATCCTCTTACATGTCTGTACTATAACTATTTTTTGCTAATTCCTTATTTTTTAATAATCAGAGTATTGCTAATTTTCTGGTGGTGTCGGCAGAAGAGCCACAGACACTTGCATGGAAAGAACTTTGGGAATACCAGATTGCTTCCTTAAACGTCTTAGACATAAAAATCTTAAACGACAGGATGTACACATTTTGTCTTTTGAAACATGTTGCCAATTGGCTTCCAGAAAGTTCCCTCAGAACACACTCCCACAAGCAGTGACAGAGAGCTCGTGGGTCCGATTTTCATTGTTGTCTTCTCAAACTTTATGCTAAAGTTTCGGTCACTGACCTGAGAGATTTTTGCCACTTAATCATGTCCACTCTTTCTTCCAAAAATGGAATTTACTTAGAAACATTGTGCTCCTATGGACGCGGACCTTCCAGAAGGTGGTCCTGTCCCTAGCGTTATCCTAGAAATGGGAATGTTTTAATTGTACTTTCTTGGCAAGGGAGTCCATTTGAAAAAAGGGGAATTGGCAAGAATGCACTATACTGCCCTACTGGTGAACATGGAAGACTCCAAGAGAGGAAGAGGTGGTTAGTTTTGAAAGATTCAGGAGGAAGTTGAAGCACAATCCAAATTCCTTATTCTTTGTCCAGTGCTATTTCAGCTGAGTTTGGCTTCCAAAAAATAAAGATTTAAAAAAAACATCCTGAACATGTGACATTTTTGAAGATCAGGAGACTGGGTTGGAAGAGTCAAGCAGCTTATTTGTGATGACATAGCTGGTTAAGTAGAAGAACTGGATTCCAACCAGCTCGATCTCACTTGGCTAGTTGGAAAAGGCATTTGTCAGATCTCTGATGAGCCAGAAAATGAATAGTGTATGGTCTCCCATTCATAGAAAAGCCTCAGGGGGAAAATAAAATTCTTTTTCATATTAATGTATATTATAATGCTGAGTTAAATTTGAATGAATTAATTAGCAGAGTCTTTTTATAACTGAATAATTTATGCCGCATACAGTGGTGCTATTATTCTAGAGGACGCGCTCTTTAACTGCACCGTCCAACAGCCTAGTCACAAGCCACATGTGGTCACTGCAGGCTGGAAATACAGGTGCTTTAAATTGAGATATAATGGAAGCATAAACTACAAACAGAAATTCCAAGGATTTGGTTTGAAGGAACATAAAATATTTCAGTAATAATTAGTTTACACTGTTTACATAAATAACTTCAAGCAATTACTTAAAATTTGTTTCATGTGCTTTTCTTTCTTTACTGTGGCCACAGAAATTTTTGCATTTCTGTTGGACAGTGTTGATCTAAACTACTTGCTAATTCTGCAACTGGGGCACCTTGGGCATCACTCAATTGGCAACCTCTAGCTGGAGGGTGATTTGACAGCCAATCATCCCAACTATTGACGACACCTTAAATTCCAGACTTGTTAGGACTGGAAGGAACAAGCAGAGACTTCTCGTTGTTCTCAAATTCCAATTCTTCTCTTCTCTCACAGGGATGGAACTCTATTTTTTTTTAGCCTGGTAACCCAGCAGCTAAGAATAAAGACTAGGCTATTCTATTTCCCAGCTTAGGTGAGGCTAGGTGACCCAGTTCTGCCAGGTGTAATGTGAATGAAGTGCTATGTGAGGCTTTAACCATCAGGGGTGTTGCTCTTGACTTTTTATGCTTTTCTACTTTCTGGGAAAACATAAAAGCATCCTGGGCTCTCCAGGATTTTTTTTAGAGTAGAGGCCCCAGTCGCCTATCTTAAGGGTCCCATGTGAGGCAGAGGACACGTCTACCCTAGTCAAGTCACTGTTTTATACAACTAATTATTCTTCACTGATAAAAATTTTAGAGGTCACTTTTTAACACCCACCCTTTCTTCCTTCCTTCCTTCCTTCTTTCCTTCCTTCCTTCCTTCCCTCTCTCCTTCCTTCCTTCCCTCCTTCCTTCCCTCCTTCCTTCCTTCCTTCCCTCCTTCCTTCCTTCCTTTCTTTCTTTCTTTCTTTCTTTCTTTCTTTCTTCTTTCTTTCTTTCTTTTCTTTCTTTCTTTATTCCTTCCTTCCTTCCTTCCTTCCTTCCTTCCTTCCTTCCTTCCTTCTTTCTTGTGCTGGGGAATCCAGTCCAGAGCCTAGACACACACTATACCACTGAGCTAAATCCTCAGATCCTGTTTAGCATTGTTACATGGCAGGACAATTATGATCAGGGAGGACTAGAAAACACCCACATTCAGAAAGCAACTCAGCAAGGTAGCTATGTCTTCAGCCCAGGGCTTCTGCTTACCCTTGCATACCATGCATTACACTCAGTTAGTTTATCGAGCTTGTGCAAGTACATTCCAGAAGATACGGTGTATAAATAAACTACACCTCTTTGAATCCTTGAGATAAGAATCTCACTTTGCTCCGGTAATTGGTGACTTAAACTGTTCTTAAAACAATACTTTGTGGAAACCAGCCCTGTCCAAAGTAGTTTCTTTAAGCAAGAGACAGTCATAAAATAAACTTCAATGACATATTTTTGGAGGCACCAAAACAAGGAAATATGATCCTGATGTCAATTGCTTCCTCCCTGCCCTTTCAAATGCAGATAAAGATTGCTCAAACCGTAACTCCATGCTCCAGGGAAAACCAAAGCCTGCAAAAACCAAGTCTCCCTGCAGAACCAGAGCCCGCGGTTTCTGTAAAAGCTGTTTACTCCACACTGCCACAACCCAGACAGGAAATCCAGCCCTTCCATGGTTTCCACACTCACATATCTCACACAAAGATTTCTGTAGGACATAGGGAAAAGATTATTATGTCACAATTTCAAATTGAACATTGGGATCTCAGTGTGAAACTTGGCCACTGTCTTAGTCAGTTTAGGCTGCTGTAACAAATAACCATAGACTAGTGTCTTAAACAACAAACTTTCATTTTCTGACCTTTCTGCAGGCTAGAAATCTATAAAGAGAGAGATCCTGTGTCTCCTCTTTTTTCTATAAGGGCACTATTCCCATCACAAGGGCCCCACCCTCATGAACTCATCCCACCTTAATTACTTTCTGAATGTCCCATCACCAAATACCATCACTCAGGGGCTTGGTATTCAGCATACAACTTTGGGGGAAGGGAGACACCAACATGCAATCCATAGCAGCCACCCCATCCTCAGGGATGCTTTCCAAGGGTCACTATAAGGCCATAGAGACGCTCTCCTCAGGTATCAGCAGACTCAGAATGAGTCAGGGAGCAGACCACTAGTTTCATTGCACCTCGAAATAGCCCTGTTAGTCATCCTGTTTGTGCAAAGGCACAACCATGCATGTGGGGGCTCCAGCTTCACCCTGTGGAGTCCTCAGCCAGACCATCTCTCTAGTCCTCCCTCCCCTCACCTCTTTTTATGCTCCTGATCTCCCCTGTTCCTCATTGATATGAAGATGCACAGATCTCTAAGCCCCCTTATCTTCTGAGGCTGAGCACATTAGGTGTAGTTTTCCTTTCGCTTATGCTCCTGTGATAGCCCCTTGGGGTCTCACTGCTACACAGGGTGGCTAGATGTATGATCTTTCCAAATAGGAAGGATCCCTTCTGCTAGAGGCTGAATGTTTGTTTTCTCTCCCGCACTGAGTTGTAGGTTGAAAGCAAATCTCTGATGTGATGGTATGGGAGTGGTGCTTTGGGGGTGACTAGGTCATGAGGGCAGAGCCCCCATATATGAGATTGTAGAAAAGGCCCTTCCACCTTGTGAAGACATTGCCAGACACCAAGTACCTTGGCACCTTGACTTGGACTTCCCAGCCTCTAAGACCCGTGAGTGATCAAGTGTCGGCTGTTAATGAGACAGCCAGTGTGATACTGTGTCACAAGTAGCCCAGATGGACTTAGGCACTTCACAGATGATTCCCGTGCAAGCTGTTAAGATATTTTAAAGCAAAAAATATATAGTGCCTTCAGGCTGTCATTCACAGGCTAAATCCCCAAACTTACCTCCATGAAAAGCTAGGCTGAGGCCACTTCTTGAGAGTCAGAGAGATGGCACAGTTCTGTCAAAAGCTGTCTCTGTCAGATCTAGCCCCAGCAAGGAGCTGGCCAGCCTCTGCATGAGGAGGGCCACTCTGTCCCAAGGCAGTTCTGACCCACTAGACTGCAACCCTCAAATCTGGTTCCATGACCATATGGAGAAAGGGTTGATGCCCTCTGGCTTGCTTGGCAAAGGTCCTAATGTTTCACCATAGAATTCAGACTTCACGCTCTGGAGGTCACCAGCACCCCCAGCCTTCTCTCCCTCTGACTCCCTCTCCCTCTTCTCTGACTTTTGCATATGTTGCTCTCTCTGCTGGAATTCCCTCTGTCGCCTCTCTAAGCCTGGGAAAGGCCTGGTAAGCCTTCGAATCCACCACACTTTCTCCAGGCAGAGCAGTTCACTCACCCCTTTGTTTTCCTGAAGCGCCTTCTGTATACCTCTATTGCAGCACACATTAGACCATCCTGGATGCTTTGTGAGCCATTCTGTCTGCTACTGTGGAGGAGAAGCTGCACTGGGTAAGCTACCAGCTCTTAGCACAGGCCAGGATGGAGGGCATAATGTACATTGGTTTAAATTACTGTACAACTGCACCCCCTCTTCTCCATGAAAGCCTTCAAACACATGAGAACAATGACTTTGTCCACCTGCAGTCATCTCCTCTTCTCAAAAGACTTAAGTTCAACATATGCCTCCATCAGACATGATCTGGTGATCTTTGGCAATTCACTCAACTCCTCTAAGTCACTGGGAAGTTCAGAGAGTGGCCCATATTATGAGTGAAAAAAATGGACTGATTGATGTGACTTAACCCAGACTTAACTCTTCCTACCCAGGGCCTCCCAGGGACAAGTAAGGACTTCAGAAAAATAGGCATTCCCTGAAATTTCCTTACAAACCATCCTGCCGTTTCTCTACTTGCCACTAGAGGGATAATAAAAAGCTCCAATTTCCCAAAAAGGCACTTGATGTGAAATGGTTTGAGTCACACAAACCCCAAGGCTATGCAATTCTAGATTTACTGGCTGAGAGATAATTTTAAAATTTCTCAAAAAAGAAAAAGACCAATCATTTTTAAATTGAAACTCTTAGGCAAAAAAAAAAAAAAAAAAAAAAAACCAACAAAGAACTGTTCATATGCTCTTTTTTTTTCAGCCTCTTCTCCACAAGGAGTTATATCCACTGAAACACTAGACAAAAACCACAGAGAGAGCCCTGAGACACATATAATGCATCTGCTGAGAAATTTAACTGAGGATCCCAGAGAAGACATGGTGGCTCTCCGGCAGTGTCACTCATGTGGAAAGGTCCTAACCTCAGCCTCATGTCCGAGAAACAATTCCAAGCATGCAAAGCAACAGAAGCCTTACCTGTTCTAGAACTGCCCTAAACAGACTCTAAGGGTGACAAGTGTGACAGAACCACATTAGCAATGGCTCACAACAGCATATTATTTCTATTTCTAGGGCCTGTGTGGTGCCTCTGTCATCATCAGGGACCTGGATTCTTCTTAACTTGTTCTAGCATGCTTAAGACACAGTTTCAACCTCATGCACAGCTATGGCTGCACCAGCTCCCACTCTCAAGTTTGTATTCCAGTTTTCAGAGAGTGAAAATAAGGAAAGCATGCATCTTCTTACAAAGGAATCAGTTTGGAAGTACACCACATTTCTTCTGTTCATCCCAATAGACTGGACTGAATGGGATTTGGTACAAATATCTATAAGGAGACCAAGATATGTAGTTTTATTCTGGGCCACCATGTGCTAGTTAAAATTCCTAGGTATGTGCTGTATTTCAGTGTTGAATGTCTCCCAAAGGCCCATGTGTTAAAGCCTTGGTTGCCAGACTGTGGCTCTAATGAAAGTGGTGGAATTTCTGGGAGGTGGGACCTTTTGACAGGAAGCTAAGTCACTGGGGACAGTCCCTTAAAATGGATACTGGACCCCAGACCCATCCTCTCTCTGTCTCTCTTTGTTTCCCGGCCATCATAATGTGAAGAGGCCTCTTGGCCCTGTGCTCCTGCCATGATGCTCTGACCCACCACAGGCCCAAGGCAACAGGGCCAACAGACCAGGGACTGAAACCTCTGAAACCATGAGCCAAAGTAAACATTTCCCCTTTTGATTCTGTCAGACATTTCTCCAAAGCATTGAGGAGCCGATTGACACACTAGATTTGCTTTTGTCTAATAGCATATGAAAGTTTAAGTTTTGCAAGCCTTTGATGTCTTGGCACCTGACTGGGTTCTGATGCCTGCTACTCTTGTGTTACACAGTGAATCTTAAACTTCAGTGGACGTGTAAATCACCTGCACTTCTCGTCTAGATGAAAATCATTATTCAGATTTTACATTTTAACAAGGTTCCAGACGATGCCACAGCTACTGCTGCTCATGGCACGTTTTGGTCCTTGGTTAGAATTTTTTTATTAGTGGATTACAATTACAAGCAAGAGTCTGACTTGTTGTTATGCATCCATCCTTGCACACCATTTAGCAATATAATTCGATTGTTTCCTCTTTCCAAGGGAACTTGGTGTTTTTATTTTTTATTGATCATTATTATTTTAATTGTACGTGTTTACAGGGCATAGTGTGATCATTTGATGCATTATATAAAGTAATGAATGAATCAGAGTATTTGCATTTCATCTTTTTCAACAATTTTAGAATGTTTGGCTAACACATTACAATTGTGCATGTTAGAGGGCACAGCCTGACATTTCAATGCATGTATACAGTATGTGCTGACCAAAGCAGGGTCATTAAAATTGTCATCTTCTTATCATTACCCTGTATTTGGAACCTCCAGTTTCCTTTCTTGTACATATTCATAAAATATATAGCATATAGTCATGAACTTTTAAAAAATGTGAGGTGTCTAGAAAGAGGTAGGAACTCCACAGAGCCGAGAGGTACTGCAAGACCATCAGGGCTTCATTCCCTTTCCCTGTATTAGAACACGCAGCCATTTGTTATGTACAATTGAGGTGATTTATACACATCAATACCTCATTTTAATTAAACCAACCCTCACAAAGTAGACAAGTAGCATAAAATTATTCCTGTGAAAAACAGTGGATTGAAGTTATACCAGTCCCTTAAATACAGTTAATATCAGGTCACTGTCAGAATTCACATTTTTCATATTTTAAGGGCCAGTTTTTTAATAGCCACATTATGAAATTTAAAAAAAAAATTGGAATGTTTTTTGGATTTCCTAATCAAATTGGAAATGAAGTCAGTCAAAAAAACTGCCAAGAAAATCATTTGTAATAAGACTTCCTCAATCTTTGGCAAGAAACTGAAGCCAATGTTATTTTGTTCCTTATGATATTTCTAAAGAAAGTATCTCATGTAAAATAATTCCATGTAATAAGATACATGCGAGAAACTTTTTTTCTAAAAGCTTCAAGGTTTTTTCCCCTTTTACTTTAAGCAATTTTTATGAGATATGCCATGGCATGGCTTTTGTTATATTTATTTTGCTGGAGTTCATAACACTTCTTCAATCTATAAATTAATTTATTTCATTAATTTGGGAAGATGCTCAGTCATTATCTTATTAAATTGTTGTTTCTGACCCATTCTTTCTCATCTCCCCTTTGGAGACTCCACTAATACACATATCAGAACTTCTCACCATGTCTATAAATCTCATTTGCTCCTTTTAGTGTTTTCTCTTATTTTTACCCTCCATATTTTAGTCTTGGTGTTTTCTACTAGGCTCTCATAAAGTTCACTAATTCTCTCTTCTATGTCCAATTTTCTGTTGCATATAATAGTTATAAAATTTCTATTTCATTATTTTACATACACCAATTCTCATGTGACTCCTCATTTAGCAATTTATTTTCTTAAAAATATTAATCACAATTATTTCACAATAGCCGGGCACGGTGGTACACACCTGCAATCCCAGCAGCTTGGGAGGCTGAGGCAGGAGGATGGCGAGTTCAAAGCCTCAGCAACTTAGTGAGGCCCTTAGCAACTCAGTGAGACCTTGTCTCTAAATAAAATACAAAATTAGGGCTGGGGATGTGGCTCAGTGGTGCAGTGCCCCTTGGTTCAATCCCTAGTACCAAAAAAAAAAAAAAAATTATTTCACAAAAACTGACTCATCTGTTTTACTTTCCTCTACTAAACATATCATGCATTGCATAAAAGCTGCGTTGTGGTTTGGGTTATATCTTGCCCCCTGAGCTCCCCTCCTCCTCCTCCTCCTCCTCCTCCTCCTCCTCCTCCTCCTCCTCCTTCTTCTTCTTCTTCTTCTCCTTGTCTCTCTCTCTCTCTCCCTCCCTCCCTCCCTCCCTCCCTCTCCCTCTCTCTCTTTCCTTCCTGCCTGCTATAAATTGAGAAGTTTCCCTCCACCATGCAGTTGTGCCATGATGCTTTATCTCCAACCTAGAGCAATGGAATCAGCTGATCATGAGTGAAACCCTGACACCATGAGCCTCCGATAAACTAAACTCTTCCTCTCTAATTTGCTCTCATCAGATATTTTGGTCACCGCAGGAAAAGCTGACCACCACAGAAATTAGTATCAGAAGTTGGCTCATTACTGTGACTAACCTGACCATGTGGTTCTGAAGACTTTGCAACTGGTTTGTGGGACAAGTTTGGAGATGCAGACTGGAGAAACTTTAGAATGTTATAAGCAGAGCTTAATGAGTAATTCTGGTGGGAGTTCAGAAGACCAGAGTACAGATAGGAACGTGGACAATAAAGACTGTGCTAACAAGGTTTCAGAGGGGAATGAGGACTCTTTTGGAAATTGGACTAGAGGCCATTCATCTTACACTCTGGCAAAGAACTTGTCTAAATTTTGCTCATGTCCTGAGACATTCTGTGAGGTCATATTTAAAAGTGATGGACTGATTAATCTAGAGAAAATTCAGGGCAATATAGCATTCAGGCCAGGACGTAGAATATTGCTGGCAGCTTTAAGCCAGATTTACTGAAAGAACCAGGGGCAGAAAGCAGAGCAGAAGAATTTTGAAAGCAAAATGAAAGCATTTTGGCCAGAAATGTGCCTGTAAAATTGGGACCAAGGAACGTGTGGTTGCTGAAGATATTACTATCACTAAAAAGAAGCTAAATGCTTTGCACAGAGACCATTGGAAGGAGACCTTCTGGGCATCCCAGAAATCAGCAAGACCCTAGCCCTTAACGGTTCAAGGATTAGAAGTGAAAACTCATTTAAGAGACATTGGGGGCACCCTGCTTGCCCAGAGGTGTCTATATAGCTGCTATGCCAGGACTTATTTCACCATACTCAGCCACCCAGGAACTCAGAGACCACCGGCAGGTGTGTTCCAAAGGGACCCAGCTACTGCTCAAGCTGATGGCAGACCTTGCTTTCATGAATGTGATGCTGGTTTGCAGGAATGCAGCATGCTGGGGTGAGGAATTCATGGAGGTTTCCATTGAGATTTCAAATGATGCCTAGGATGCCAGGAAGAGTAGCAGAGTCAGAATTCCTATGGGCAGTCCCTGATCGGGTGATTCATGAAGCTGTGAGAAGGAATCTGAAGTTGCAGTGGAAACCCCCCACACCTCCCACCCCTGCTGCCAGGACTAAGAGATGCCAGTAATGTGGAATGCATGCTGAGGATATTTGCTGGCTGTGGATAGAGCTAGCCAAGGGAGAGGTCATGTGGGCCACACCTTGACAAGGCCAAAGGGGAGTGGCTTCCCAAGTCATTTGGAGATCACATCTTGCTGCAATGTGTCCCCAGTGCCAGTCATGGAGCTAAAAGATCTAAGGTTTGCCCAGTTGGGTTTTGGATTTGTTTTGGTCCCATATCTTCTTTCTTCATGCCTAGTCCTCCCTTCTGGACACACACTGAGACATTGTATATGGGAAATATACAACTTGTTTTTGATCTTCCCAGGTGATCACAGCCAAGATTTTGTCTTGAATCTCAGAAGACTTTGGACTTGGACTTTTGGCCAATACTGGAACTGTTAAGATCATGGGGACTCTTGGCAATGAATTAAATGAATTTTGCACTATGAGATGGACACGAGCTTTGTGGGGGTCAGGAGCAGAATGTTTTGGTTTGGATATAAGGCATCCCCCAATAAATTCAAATGATAGACAATGTAGTAATGTTCAGAGGTGAAATGATTAGATTATGAGAGATTATGAGAGCTGTGCCATAACCAGTGAATTAATTCATTTGATGGATTAATAATTTGAAAGGACTACTGTGCTGGGTGGTAACTGTGGTCAGGTGGGGGATGGCTAAAGGACGTAGGCCTCTGGGAGTGTGCTCTTGGGATCACATTTTGTCCCCCAGCTCCTCCCTCTTTCTCTCTCTGCTTCCTGGCTGTCATGAGCTGAACAGTTTCCCTCTGCCACACCCTTGTGCTATGATGTCTGCTTCACCTCAGGTCCAGAGCTGCTCATGGATGGAACCTCTAAAACTGTGAGCCCAAAATAAACTTTTCCTCTTCTCCATTGCTTTTGTCAGGTATCTTGGTCACAGCCATTAAAAGCTGCCTGACACTGGCTGTCTTTAGGTTTCTCCTGCCCTGTGTTTACAGCGGACTCTAGAGTCACACTCACACTCTAGAAACATCTGGCTTTTGTAGTGACCACACTGATGAATTAATGCAGATAGGATGGGGACCACCAACCCTATATCCTTTAGGTCTTCAGGGGTGGCACTGGTCTCTGTCATCACTCACAGCAGGTGACACTGTTTTCATTGTAAAGGAAACTAGAAAACATCTTTAATAGCATGACAATGAAATGTAACATCAAAATTCGTGGAATGCAGCTAACATAGAACTTAGATGTAAAAGCTCAGGTCCATTTTTGTTTTCTAATGTTTGCATTTAAAGATAAAATTTTCCTTTGGGCTCCAGTTCCAAAATGTTTTAATTTCCTTTGTATTTTTTCCATGGACCCCTGGATTATTAGAAGAAAATGGGTGGACATTTGGAAATTATCATTTTGTTGTTGCTTTCTTATTTACTTTTGTGTTAACAAATAATAAAATAAGTACGATTAATGCCCTTTTGAGTTTACAGAATTGTTTCGTGACCCAACATACAGTCCCCCTCAAGGAATAGTCCCTGAGCTCTGCAAAATATTGTGAATTCTACTGTTGTTGAGTAGAGTGTTTTGTAAATGTATTAGGTCAATTGGGTTCTTCTTGTTATTCAGCTCTTCCATATCTTTAGTGATTTTCTATTTTTGCTTGAAAAGATATTTTGAAATCTCCAAAGGCAATTGTAGATTTGTCTGATTCTTTCTGTTCTTTTCATTTTTGTTTCTTGTACATTAAAACTCTGTTTAGAGGGTACAATTTAGGATTGTTACGTCTTCTTGATTAATTACTCTCCTACAATTATATGATCCTCCCCTTTAGTCCTGGACATGTTCCTTGTTTGGAATTCCACGTTGTCTAGTATTAATATATCAAGTCTACTTTTATGATTAATACATGCCCATTGTATATTTTTTATCTTTAACTTTAATGTGTCTGGGTATTTCTTTTTTTAATTTGCTCTAATTAGTTGTACATTGTAGTAGAATGCACTTTGATACATCATACATAGATGGAGTATATTTTCTCATTCTTTTGGTTGTATGTGATGTGGAATCCCACTGGTCATATGGTTATATATGTGCATAGGGTTATAATATCTGGTTCATTCTATTGTCCTTCCTACACCCATACCGTCTCCCCTCCCTTCACTCTCCTCTACCTAATCTAAAGTAATTATATTCTTCCCTAGCATGCCCCCCTTACTGTGAATTAGCCCTGCATATCAGAGAAAATATTTGGCCTTTCTTTTTTGTTTTGACTTATTTCACTTAACATGATATTCTCTAACTCCATTCATTTACTGGCAAATGCCATAATTTCATTCTTCTTTAAGGCTGAATAATATTCTACTATATTTTCTTTATCCATTCATCTGTCAAAGGATACCCACATTGGTTTCATAGGTTAGCTGTTGAATTGAGCTGCTATTAACATTGATGTGGATGCATCACTGTATTATGCTGATTTTAAGTCCTTTGGGTATAAACCCAGGAGTGGGCTAACTGGGTAGTTCCATTCCAAGTTTTCTGAGGAATCTCCATATCACTTTCCATAATGGTTTCACCAATTTGCATTCCCACCAGCAATGGATGAACGTACCTTTTTCCCCCACATCCTTGCCAACATTTATTATTGCTGTATTCTTGATAATTGCCATTCTGACTTAAGAGTAGTTTTAATTTGCATTTCTCTAATTGCTAAAGATGTTGAACCTTTTTTCATATATTTGTTGATGGCTTCTTTAGTTTCCTTATAGGCATCATAGTTAGTTTGGCATTTTTATCCAGTGTGAAAGTATCTGACTCTTAATGGAAATATTTGGGCCATTTTTATTCAGTGTAATTATGAGTACAATCGGGTTTTAATGTATCTTCTTACAATTTCTCACATATTCTTTGTTTCTCCTGTTTTTCCTGGATCAGCTAAATATTTTTATCATTCTATTTTAACTACACTATCATCTTATCAGCTAGACTTCTTTATGTATCAGTTTGTTTGTTCACTGGGGCTCATAATAAGTGTCCTTAATTTATTACATTCACCCTTTAACTAACATAACATTTCACATACAAATTTAAAAACTTGCAATGATACACTTGAATTTACCTTCTCATGTGCTACTTTGCAAAAAAAACCTTATTCTTACATAGGCAAAAATCCACAATGCACATGTATGGTTTTTGCTTAAAACAGTTATTTTTAAGAAATTTAATAAATTCAGCAAATTAAAAATCATTTCACATTTACCATGTATGCAGGTTTTTGCAGGTTTTTGTTCTTTTACATGGATCTATATTTTATCAGTTGTTTTCCTTCTTCTTCTTCTTCTTTTTTTTTTTTTTTTTTTTGCTAGCACAGATTGAACACAGCGGCACTTAACTGCTGAACCACATCCCCATCCTTCTTTATATTTTATTAGAATCAGAGTCTTGCTAAATTGCTTAGGGCCTCGCTAAATTGCTAAGGCTGGCTTTGAACTCAGATCCTCCTGCCCCAGCCTCCCAAGTAATCAGCAGTTGCTTTCTTCTGAGAACTTCATTTTTAAAACCATTTGTAATGCAGGTCTACTGTGCACAAATTCTCCCAGTTCTTTTTCTGAAAAGTCTTTATTCTGCCTTCAGTTTTGCAGATTTGGTCAAGTAAGCGAACTCCAGGTTTACAATTTCTTCTTTTCTTTCAGCATTTAACCATTCTTTTCATTCTTCTGGAATGCAGAGTTTCTGATAAGAAATTGGATTTATACATCTGTGCCCCTCTCTACAAACTTTTCTGTTTTAAATATCTTTACTCATCATCGTTTATTTTAAGAAATTTGATTCATATGTTCCTTTGTGTAGTTTTCGTTAGGTTTTTCCAGACTGAGACTTGTTAGGTATCCTGTGTTTATTTTTTTATCAAGTAGTAAAATTCTTAGCCATTATTCTTTAAATATACCTATCTATATACAAAAATTTAGTATTTAAATATATTTTAATTAATGGCAAAACATATATCCTGTAAAATAAATTGTTTGAAACAATTGACTATATTTTTGTCAGAAGTTAGATTCCCATCTTATTCCCTTCAGAAAAAATAAATTGCTTTTATATTAACAACCTCATAATAAGAACAGAAATGTAAAATTTTCAGTGAAAAAAGGAATGTTTTTGGAACTTAATGTAAAATATTCTCATTACTGACCAAGTAAACCCTATATTTATACAAAAATTACTGATCTTGATAAAAATGAAGAAATGGTCAACTGGGTTGGGTCCTTCCTGGACATCACTAGATCGATGTATGTGATTGCAGTATTTATTGGACCCATGTTCAAAATATTTTTAATGGTTGCTTTTCAAAAGAAAAAAGCCATGAAGGTCATGTGCTGTTTTGAAGCGTTTCCCATGTGTAAGATTCAGTAAACCAAAAGCAATAATGTTTTAGACAAAATGGGAATCTATTTCTCTCATGCCTATATGAAGATAAACAGGTTAGGGTTTGTACAGAGGTTTGACTTTGTCAGACACTGAAACACATCCCTCTGGTGGCTCTGCTATTCCCACTGCGTATCTCCCATCTCATGACCCACATTCCCAGCACCTTATTCATTTGTCCATCTTAACCAGCAAGAAGGAAAAAAAATGGAGGGAGGAAATCACGTTGTGTCACTTTAAGAATATTTCCTGAAGAAAAACAAAACAAAAACCACTAATTCCCATTTGCATCCCATTGGTCAGATTCAATCACATGATCACATCTTGCTGCAAGGAAGTCTGGGACATGAGGTCTTTCCTGAACTGCTGTATCCAGGTAATTTTAGTGCTGCATTATCAAAGTTGAAGGAGAGCAAGTGTCCTAGGGGACCAACTGCCTTTTTGCATTGTTTACTCTCTCCTTCAACAAAACTGCTGGGCCACCATACATATGGCGCTAGTGATGGATTCTAAGACATGGACTGCACAGGTGTATGGCCCCTTCTGCAGGAATCTGTCAGTCCAGCAAACACAACAGCCAGGTAACGAAGCACATGTATCTTCTGCTCATCCCCACAGCCTACTTTAACCAGTTCCATGTGTAATGACATTGTGTTAGTTCAATCCCCACCCATGAGCCACTGTCTGGAACTCCCTCCAGTGTTAGAAGGCAAGAAAACTTCAGAGAGCCTTTCATTGTTTGTGGTTAAGGAAACTCAGGTCCAGAGAGAGAGGGACTTACACAAAGTCTCTCCTTTCATCTCTCCATTGTCAAGGATTCAGCTCTCTGTTTTCAATCAACACAGAATCTGTCAGGACTATAAAATTCAAGAAGTAAAAGCTGAGCTTCCCTTAGGATTCCCCGGGGAACCTGTGAGTCAGAGGGGGAAAACCCCTGGAAACAGCCACCAGCCAACATGGCTGCTTCAAGAATGTGCTCATGGGGCATTTTAACTTCTCATGGCCAAATGGCACAGAGCCCACCCAGATTGCTGAAATACCCTTCAAATGAGCCTCTGCATCTGGAAAGAAGCTAGTTGTGCATGCTAGGTTCCATTCCCTATCCCAGCATTTATTAGCTGTGTGCATTGAGCACATTGCTTAATCCAGCTGTTTCCAATTTTTTATCTCTAACTTGGGGATGATTATCCCTAAACTACAGCATGAAAAGGATCAAGTGCAACACCACAGATAACACCTTTAGAACATCACCGTACCTGAAAATGTAGTTTTCATTCGCTTACATTCATGCCTCCAGGGAAATCTTCCTCTACAAAAATCAGTTTGGATGAGTCAACCAATATGAATTCTTCAATGGCTTCCAGTCCCTGATGGGAGAAAAGTGCAAACCCCTTGGCAGGATTTTCGATGTCTTCTCTTTTTTAAAAAGAAATCAAAGATCAAAGCTAAAACATAAGTCAACTGACTCTTGTGCCAAGAACCATAGTAAAATGTAGAGGTCACGTAAGAGAGATTGACACAGGGCAGCAGCATGGAAGGGGAGTCTGTTTGTCATACTAATGCTTTGCTTTCCAGTCATTCGCTTCCAGGGACTGGAATACTTCCTAAAACTCAGGTCATGTTTAAGTGGCAGGTTTGTGGGAGACTTTCAATAATTTCGTTATCATTTTGCATCTTTTCCAATTTTTTAACAGAAAAACATTTCTTCTTTGTCTCCCAAAATTAAAATAACCCTCATTGTATTATGTATTGCTTGTAACTGAAGATTATCCCCAGGTGAACAAAGTGATAAAGAAACTTTGTGAATGACATTAGATCCTAGGAGACTTAATGACAAGGTAATGACCCTTGGGGCCCAAAGCAAGTATCTATCACATCTCTATGTGATCATCTCCAGGTCATGCTGTTCCAAGTATCAAGGTCACTTTTCTGACTCTAAGGCTATGACTACATCTTGAGAAAGGACCTTCAGTTGAAAGACATCCTTCAGTTCCAGTATGAGAAGCCATGCTCCAGAGTGACAGGTGTCACTCAACCTCAGAACACAGTAAGCCAAAATTTTTTTCTCGATCTCTAGTTTTATTCCAATTGCAGGAGTTATTTCAGATTTGTCTCTGTATATTAAGGGTAGGGAAAAAGGAACCTAGGAAAACCTTTTAGGATGAGACCTCTTTGTATGCAGATTACCAGAGCAAGAGGAGACATGTCCAAGCCCGGTGAGGAGGCCCTTCAGCATCCCTGAGAGAGCTGGGACTCTGATGCCAGAGACCACATGGACTGTCCTGCCTTCTCCCTTGCAGTGGCGTCACTGTGTTTTGCACATAAGGAGATCAGTAGCCTGAGTGTTGTGGCTGCAGAAGCAGGCTGTGGTTCATGCTGTCCACCAAAAGATGTCCACGTCCCCTCCCAGGAGCATAGGGGGATTGCACTTCCCAGGCTTCCTTTGACCACCTTGGGCAGGGAATGTGTGTGAAGCCCTTGCCACTTCTGGGACAGCCTTCTGCAGCAGGCCCTCCCTCCCTCTGCCACTGCATACCTGAGATCTACATGGAGAAAGTCCAAAATTACAATAGCAGATACAGAAAAGGAGCCCAAAACAAAAAGAAACCTTTTTTAACCTTTACCAGGAGGATTAAGGTCCATGAAGAGAGATGTCAATTTTTTAAAAAGAGGAGTCATGAAAGGGGATTCCCCTACTAGGTACAAGAGGCTATAAAGTCATAGTACCAAAACAATGGAATTGGCACAAGAACAGAAAAACAGGCCCGTGGAACAGAATAGAGAGTGCAGAGAGATAGAGAGAGATACATACATACATGCATACATAGACAGATAGGAACTCAGTATATAAAAAAGTAGGACCGCAGATCAATGGGAAAGGGATAGAGTCTTTTATATATCTGGTTTCATTTTTTAATTTTACTTTTTAATTTTATTTGTTCTAATTAGCTGGACATGACAGTTGAATGCATTTATACATTTTGATAGGTCATACATAAATGGAGGGTGATCTCTCATTTTTCTGATTATACATATTGCAGGATCACATCGGTCATGCAGTCCTGCGTGTACATGAGGTCATGATGTGTGTTTCACTCTACTATCACTCCTACTGCCGTGCCCCCTCCCTCCCTCACTCCGTCTACCTGATATAAAGTAACTCTATTAAGATGATGTTGGGAAATACCAGCTCACTGTGCTGATCCTAGGCCTATTCAACTTCAAATCCAGTCTTTGCTCTCCTCTGCTTTATATCACAGGCCACAGGCTGCATTCCCAGTGTCTCATGTCACCTCTCCTCTGTCTGAATGGGAATAATGACAGGCAATGGAGGAGAATGGAAAGCAAAAGAAATAAAGACACCAGAATGTTTCCCTCCCACCCTCTGAGCCTGTAAGGGCATTTCTGGGAACAGATGCATTTCCTTGTTCATTCCAACTTCCTCCACGATTTCCAACGATGGTTCCGGTTTCCACCCAGTGGACCCGAGTCCTGGGTTGCCTGACACTACTTCCTCCTGGTTGCTAATCATTCAACTTAAAACTGATGGCAGCTTCCTGCTGTTGCTGATGACCAGATTGCCTCACCACCTCCTGGCTGGCTTAGCAGGCCCTCCATCCTGTGTAACCTAGTCCCTGCATTAAATTCCTTCTGTTGGAAACACTAGAAAAGCAGTCAGTATCCTGGGTACATGTGACTTATATACTCAACATGTGGAAGGAAAGCAGTTAGTCTGTACCCCTGGCCAACATCACATGTGGACTCTAGAATAACTTAAGATCTAAATGTGAAGGGCAAAACTTGAATTAACAGAAGAAAATGTGGGAGGAGTATCTTTTTAACTGAGGGGTGGGAAAACTTAAACTTCAAATGCACAAGTCACTAAAACATTGACAAACATGATTGTGACTAGGGATTTCCATTTAATGAAAAAGATCATAAACAAAATTAACAAATGGATGACTGACTGGAAAAGATATATCTGTAAGGTCTAAAGCCATCAAGGGGCATCTAATATTCTTTGTTTTTAATATTTAAAATAGATAAGAAAATCTTGCAAAACGGGAAGAAACAGACAGCTGTTCGAGCGTAAATATAGCCACAGTATGAAAGCAGTCAATTTTCGGAAAAGAGGGCTAACAAGTTATGAAGAGATGTTCGAAATCATTAGCAATTAGAGAAATGCAAATGACATTTGGGACTTAAGAAAAATTACAAACATTTGCACTTAGCTGAAATTATATAAACTGTGTGGGGAAAAAAACTAGATTAGCAGGAATATGGGACTCCATGGTCGCCATTTCCCAGTGGTAGGCTAACCTAGTAGGCAGCTATCCTCGAGGCCAAACTGTCAATACTTAGTCCCATGATATATGCACATACCCAGCAATCTTTCTCCAGGGAATATAGCACAATAAATCACAAAGGGACATCTCTGGTAATGTCTACTGCCATATGTGTATGTATGTATGTGTGTGTGTGTGTATGTGTGTATTTTTTAAGAGAAGCTAAGGGTGGGGAGATGAAAGTGGGTGGGGTAGGATGGAAAATCATTTTGATGTCCATCCCTGGGATAATGAGTAGGTAAGAGCGGGTGGATGCACACCTTAAAATAACATGAAATGTCAGGAGTTCAAAGAAATGGCTGCAATTATTCTCATAGCAACATAAATGGATCTTAAAAATATTGCCCTTTAAAAAAAAAAGGAAAATCCAGAGTGAATTATATTTGTGTAGATTCAAGATATACACATAAAAAATAGCATGGCTTTTGACAGAACACTGGCAAAGAAAAACAGGGCCAAAGCACAACAGCGACTCTTTGGCCACCTCTCCTCCCACACTCCCTGTGCAGCTACTTTCCATGCCAACGAGACTGAGCTGCTTGCAGTTCCAGGAACTCAGCATGCTGTTTCACTGCTGCCTGCCCCTCTCCACACTGCTCCTTCCCATCTGGGTTACTGAGAGATGGGCACACCGAATCTCACTCACTGTTGAATCATCACAGCATACAGTTGCTATGTGGGGCAGAGTATGTGCTCAGTAAACTCAGGTTGGACACCCTGAGAGGCCTGTCCTGTATCCCACAGACACCCCCAATCCCCTCCCAAGTGTTTTGTGTAATAACTAAAAGCTACTGAGTGCTTTTTAAATTCTAGCATTAGGAATCTAGAAGGTGGGCTTCAGGTCAACATTCCAGGGAGAACAGAAGTGTGTAGACTTTTATTTAATCGCCCAGCCTGTTTTCTATGAGAAAGGCCTTTTTCCAGCTGCTCCCAGTGTCCACTAGTCCAGAACTCACCTCGCTGGCTGCCTTCAGAGAGTACACTGCCAGTTCTAGTCCAGGTACCAGGACAGATGTCACCTGAGCTAGAAGTGTCTTTGCCCTTATTCAGATTTCCAACAAATTCTCCTCTTTCTAGGCTCAACTTCACCCTGCTCAGAAGATCCGGAGTCCAGACTCCTTCTGGCTGCAAATCTTGCTCTCTTTTCAGTTTATGTATCAGGGTTCTCGGGTCTTCTGAAGCCAGTTGAAGCAGCTGTGTGGCCCCTTCCTGGCTTTCAATATTCTTCCCATCCCTCCTCCCCTTCTCGTTCAGAGTATTTACCAAATGCTATGCTAAAATTTCAGCCACTCTCACTTTATAGGCATTTAAGAAGAGAGCAGGGATAAAGGAGTGTGTCAAAATGTCATCCTTAGCCAAAGACTGCCCACTTTCAGATATTTCAGATTGCTAAAAATATCTTCTCACTAAAGCGCCAGCAACATCGGTCTTTTAGTAAGACCCTCCTCCTGTTCTTGTTTTGACAGGACAGATCTTGAGACTCTAGAGAACACCTTGATGTCCCTCTCATACTTTGATTTCTCTCCTCTCCAGGCTGAAGGTAAGTTTCCCTCCAGTTTGCATTAAAGTTATTTTCTTTGTGGGCAACAGAAACCACACCCAGCAAAGACCAGAAAAAAAAAAAAAAAAGACTGGAAGTGGACAAGCAAGGTGGGCATCAGAAGATGTCCTGGGCTAGCTCAGTTCCCTGCGTCTACACCAGGGGCTGTCAATGTGCCCTCCCTGGAGGACTTAGGAAAATGCAACTTGTCAAGCCTCATCATAAACCAGGCCAGGCACCCTGGGAGTGGGATCCAGGAATCTGTGTTCTAGTGAGGAGGTCCTGAGGCCCACTCCAGTTTGAGAGCAACTGCCTTAGAATCCACCATGGCCAAGGGAGCAGGGAGATAAAGGATGAGCCAGGCGACTGGGTTACAGTTATGAACTAGAGTCGGGGCCAGTGGCTACGATTTACCCTCCAGTGGAAACATGATCCTCAGGGAAGTGAACTTCAAATCCACCTGTGTTCAGAATGACTCTGCTCTGCTTGTGTTGCATTCTCCTGGCTTTAGTTAGTCTCTCTGCATCCTGTGTGTAAGTGTGTATTCCAGAAACCTGGTCCATGTGGTGTCCTCAGTGCTACTCATGATTATAGGCTTCGAAACAGCTTTGTGCTTGACGTGTGGGTGACGGCCTCCCAAAGAACTTGGCTCTCAGAAGTTGATGCTTTGAAGTTTTGTGTCTTTCTTCACCACGTGTGTTTTTCTTCGCCACAAGACAGTACATCCCTCACCCTTGGGTTGATTTCGTTCCAGCCTCAGGAAGCACAGAGGGAAATGCACCCCAAAGGAAAACCTCAGCATCATTACTTGAGTTACTGAGATTCAGAAAGGTTTCCAGGAGGCTCAGCACAACAGTCAAAATGTCACGATTACTACCTGCTCCCTTTTCTCACAGGGGCGTCTTCTCTGAACCCCTATCCAACTTACTCACAGTGCCACCGAGACTCTATGGGATCAAAGAGCCAATATATTACAATCAAGATAATCATTCCAATTATGGGACTACTCCATGCCCAGCAATGCACAATGATTTCACACGTACCATCTCAGTTCACTGAAGAGTTTCAACATTCCCAAATTGTATCCTCCTTTTAACTTTGAAGACATTAGAGCATAGAGAGGTTAAATCATTGACCAAGACAATACGAGTAAGTCAGGATTAAACTCATCAGTTTGTGGCATCCATAATTTTAACCACCTGCCACAGCAGCTCCATGAACCCAAAGAGCTATTTCAAATAAACTGCTTCTTAGCTTAGACAGTACTAGCTCACTTCAAAAGCTGTGCCTAGAATACGTTCTTCTGCCTAGAATACGTTCCTCATACCCCCAACACCTAGAAATCTTGTCTACCTAAGAAATTATACCATTCCCTGAGACCAGGCCCAGGGCCACCTCTTCCATGAAGCCTTCCCACCACCCCAAATCTCTTTAGCCATTCCTCTCTCCCATAAGAGTACAAGCTCTTAGAAAACAGAATCGTCTTTCTCTCTTGCCTTGCTAGTACCTAGGACAGGACGGAACAGATAGGATATATTTAGTAGTTGTTTATTAAATTGAAAGACAAATGAAAGGATGGATGGATGGAAGGAGGGTGGATTTCAAAGGCAAGTAACAGCAGCATACACATGACCCCAGTGCCCAGAGATGGCATGTGAATTCAGGTAGAACCCAAACTGTCGATCTGCCAACCACTGGCCCAGAGACCACTGCCTCTCACCTTCCCCTTGTCTTCACATCTCTGCCAGGTTTCCAGCTCTCCTACCTTCCCAGTCCCCTTCCCTTCCTCCTTCTCTCTCTCTTCCCTTTAAGTACTTATAATATAGAACTGAAATCACACATGGATTTCTTGTTGTAATCTATGATTCAGTTATAAATAATGTTTCCTCATTCTTAATTTCAAAATCCAGTGGATGGAACATTTTTGCAATGTCTAAAAATAAGATCCAAAACATAAACACCCACAATTCTCTCCCCCGAATTAACAACGTACAGTAAATTGATTCTTTTTCTTCTATTTTGGTGAGTCAGTAACCGTCAAGAGGAAAAAAATATACATCCAATGTTGTTCAATGGTTAGAATTAGCATGACTCCAGCACCTCCTAATTGCAGCGGTGTGTGTGTGTGTGTGTGTGTGTGTGTGTGTGTATGAAGAGTATCTTCTTACCTTCATCTCTAGTGGTAGAACTGAGCCTCAGAGAGGTTAAGTAACTGTCCCAATATAACCCAGTGCACAGAAGAAGGAGGTGGGATTCAAACACAGACTCATGCTTCATTATCTCACATGAAATGGAAGAGTCCCTATTGGTAGAAGGAAGGAAGGAAACGCCCCTCGCTGAAAGCAAAACCCCAGGATTAAGAAGCCCATTATCATGTGGAGCATCACAGTTGCCCGACCCTGGTACTGCAGTCCTGGGGGAGGGCTCACACTCCGACACTTCCTATGATTCAGGCCTGCCCTCCTACTCAGCCCTTCACGAAATGAAACCACATTGCAGAAAAGGAAACAATATCAGACTGATAATAACTTCTGCTTCAAATCAGATGATATAAAGCAAATGTGAAAACCAGTGGAATGACATCGATTTTTATCTCGCCTTCTAGTCACAGAAATGTTGAGTCTGAAAAACTTTGAATTCCAAATTCCAGACACCCAATCTTCTTTGCTGGCTCTGGAGGTTTCTCTTAGTGTTTCACAACCTACGTGCCCACGCCCCCACTCTCGGGTGTCTGCTTCCTCTTCCTCTCCCAGTCCATGCCCCGAACTCAATGGCATGCTGCCTGAAGAGGGGACCCAGGAGCCCATCCCTGCACAGGGCGCTCAGAGCTGCTCTGGATGCACTCGACCATGACTTGATTGGGCCGCTCTGGCTGAGCTAGAGAGGAGGAAGCCAGGCAGGATGTAGTGAGGTGCATTCTGAGAACTGCCACTTGCCCACAGCTTTCTCTGGCAGGGTAGAAAGTGCAAGAGAAGAAAGTGCAGCCTGGGTTTTGGGGAAGTCCTCAGAGCGAAAGGAACAGGGGCTCCAGGAGACCTCAGCCTGGGCCAGGGAAGCTGCCCCCACTGGAGGTGCCAGCAGAGTCTGGCAAAATCACATTCCTCTCTCTCTGACCTCGGGAACTCTCTGCCACATTTTGCATCTTCATTCTTAAGAAACCATTTTCCTTGAGTAAATACAAATATTCCCCAAGCCAGTCCCACGCCTCTGTTTTCTCCTGGGCTGCATCTTAACGGAGTTTGGAGTTTGGTACACACTTGTGGTTGAACATGGGCTGTATGCATTCAGACAGACCTGACTTCAGATGCTGAGTCTGCCAGCTACCAGCAACAGGGCCTTGAGAAAGGAATCATCTTTCCTCACATCTTTCTCTCCTTTAACTTCTCCGTAAAACCAACTCCTTCAGCTACATTTTGATTTTCTACCAACTGCCTGCTAAACATGTCTACTTGGATGTTCCTTTATTGACTCAAATATAACAAAAAATTAATAAATAAAAGTCATTACCTACCCTTCCCCATCCTCCCCAACTCCTGTGTACTGTTTTTTCTCTCTCCCAATGGAAAGGCTGGTTGATGAGAATCATCTCTAACTCCATATTGGATGGGAACTTCTAGACCTGTGGGAAAAGAAGAGCTGGATCCCAGGAGCTGGTGTCTGGAGGAGCTGTTGGAAGAAGCCCAGGAGTAAAGCACACCACAGAGAGGGACACAGGCGAAGCAGGGCTTTGAAAATGACCATACCAAAGGACACCAGGTGCATTTCAGAACTTCAGGGATAAACAGATGGGGCAGGGAGAGAGGGAGAAGAAGATCAAGATCATATACAAACAGGAACCAAAATGGCAATCAAGCTTCCATCAGAAATGCTAGAAGTTAGGAAAATAACTGGAGAAAGCCTTAGAAATTCTGAGGAAATCTTAATCTAGAATACATTACTGAGCTAGAGCCATCGGCAGACCTAGGGGGGCATGTAGACATTTTCAGACATTCTACTTCCCACACACAGCCTCTGTTTTAGGGAGTTTCTTGAGAACATCCTCCGGCTAAATGAAGGAAGAAAGCAAGAAGGAGGAAGATGCTGAGCCCCGAGGAACAGGGAGTCCAAAACAGGAAAGGCATGGAAGGAAGTTCCAGGGAGCCAGCAGGACGAAACTCCACGAGAAGGACCAGGGCAGGCAGAGCTGCCGAGTGGAGGGCTCAGGAAAGGGGAAAGGGCAGTAAAACACGATAAAAATTAATTCTGATGTGTTTTATCATTTAGAACAGAGTGTGGAAAACAACAATCCAGGGGTCGGATCTTGCCTGTCACCTGTTTTATAAATAAAGTTTTATTGAAACACAGCAACAACCATTCATTTCCATATGGTCTGTGGCTCAGTTACAAATGGTACCTCTCTGTTTTCCTGTTGGACAAGAGCAGAACAGGATCGTTGCCACGGATGGTGGGGGCTGAAGAGCCTAGAAATATTTACTATGTGATCGTTTACCAAAAGAATTTCCCAGCCCTTGATTTAAGACGGAAAATTAACTACTGACCTGAAACAATAGGTGAAAAAAAGATAATAAATGTAGAAAAACTCCAACAACTGGAAGCAAAGAAGAAATTGTCAACTCAGAAGATATAACTGTACGAAGTACACAGCGTATTGCAAGGACCCTGAAATGAACAATATTCACCTGATCATCAACATAAACAAGGATTCTGATTCACCCAAGAATTGTGATATAAACATTTGAAGAAGAGGAGAAATAAAAAGGTGTAGAAAAGATCTGAATTTCTGTCTATGACAACAAGAAGTTAGTAGAAATGTAATATTGATGAATTAAAGGATTTGAGGTGATTTGTGTGGTAGGCAGGACCAAGTGAGGTAGAGATTAAGAGACAGAGCACTGCTGTTCCATTTTAAACCTTTCAGCATGTTTTTTTTAAAAAATTAATATACATACTATTGATAAAGTGGCAACTGATTTTCAAAAGCACACACACTCGAAAATTACAAAATGCAATAGTTTGCTACGAAGCCCCAAAACAAGGGGCCAGGAGACAGGAACTGTGGTGGATAAACTATGAACTTACTCGCATCTTCAAAGAAGAAGTTCTAAGAAAATGACACAAACAGAAAACTTGAAAGCTAGCCAGGCAGCTGGGGGAAGGGCCCTCCCTGGCAGGACAAGCCTGGGTGTGAGAAGGAGCTCCAAGGGTGACTTAAGGGACTTGAAGTCATTGAGATGAAAGGAAAGGGAGAGTGTGGATGCAGAAGGCTTCGAGAACAAGCCAGGAGAATACCATGAACCCTCCTGAAGCATGCACAGCCTATCCCAATGGCCACGCTGACTCACTGCATGATAGTAACACAAATGGATTCACCAGTCCAAGTCGCAGATCTGAAACAAACATTCAGAGTAAGTTTCTTCTTTTCATGATTTTATCATAAAAACAGATTCAAATCCACAACCTGACAAAAGAAGTTATGATGCTGTCAGAAGACGAGCCAGTGGGCGTCTGTTTCCTTCTGGAGGACCTGTCGGACTCTACCATCCCTCCATGTCCTGCTGGCTCCGGAAGTGACTGCTTCCTCTCCTGGAGTGCCCACTCTCATCAGCTTCTCTGGAAGTTGTACTTGACCTGCTTTCTCAAGGAAGCCCCCACTCTGCTCCCACCCCTGCTACCCCTTCCTCAGTCCCGCACAGAATTTTGGATGCAAGATGTCCTATAATCTCTTCTGGTCTCCCACTGGCCTCTCCTGAACCAGATCCCACATCTTAGTCTTTGCCATCACTTCACGGGCTCCCTAAATGCCCATACCTTACCCTCTCCTCATTCTGTTTCAGACTCCAGTCCTTCTCCCTACTTCCATCAAGACACTGGTCCTCAGAGAAAGAAGTGACTTCCCCAACCAACATCACACAGCAGGCCAGCTTCAGAATCTAGGTTACAATGCCAACTATATCACTTTGGGTGGGTGAGTTGTCCCCTTCAAGATGACAGAAAAGAACACACTGGCTCCCCTGGCAGGAGTCTGACAGCGTGCAATCCCAACATCGTGAGATCCCAACAGGTAGATTTCCTCTTTGATTCTTCTCTATAAATAGAAGATTTTTTTCTTTATTAAAGAAATGGCAATTAATGTTTGAGAAAATATGTTCTAATTACATTTTACAACCCATGCCCTTGGGTTAAAGTGTACCCAGATGTAATTATTTTTTGGGGAAATAGCACTTTAATCTCCTCATATTAATTTTTCCTTCCTTTAAAAGCAGTGGGAAGCCCTACACCATCGCTGCTGGCGTTTTCTTTTTCAAAATTACTAAGGATTAATTACAAATTATTTTTATTGTACAGGGACCAGGCATCTCAGAATTAATAATGTGTCCTAAACAATGTAGTCAGTGGCTCTCAGTTGTTTTGGTCTCAAAACTCCCTAGCTTGTTAAAAACTGAGGACCCCCAAGAATTTGTGTGTTTGTGACTTTATCTACAAATGCTCTTAGAAATAAAAACTGAGAATCTGTGAAAATCTTTGTTAATTCATTTTCAAATAACAATAATAAGCCCAGTACATTTTAGCATAAGTGACATTTTATGAAAAAATAACTACAACTATGTTTTTAAAAGTACTAAGAAGAAGGACTGGGGATGTAGCTCAGTTGGTAGAGTGCTTGTCTTACAAGCACAAGGCCCTGGGTTCAATCCCCAGCACTGCAAGAAAAAAAAAAAAAAGTACTAAGAAGAGTGGCGTTGGTTTTACAAGTTTGCAAATCACTTTTAATGTCTGCCTTAATCTGAGACAGCTGGTTATCACATCTGCTTCTGCATCCAATCTGTTGTGGATATCACACATCATGTAATCTCTAAAAACTCTCCTTTCATGCATGAGAAATGAGCTTGAAAAGAAGGCCAGAGCATTCTGGAATTATGAAAATTGTTTTGACCCCCCTGGGCATTGTAAAAAGGCTTTAGGTATCCTCAGGGATCCCAGGACCACATTTCAAGAACAACTGGCTTAATTATAATAATATGGCAAAATGTGTTTCTCTGCTCTAATATTTTGTTTTCACATGAGTGCTTTATTTAACCCTCCCAACCAAGCAGGGAGGAGATGGCTTTGTAAGCCATCACATCTAAGGTAATGGTTAAAGTGGTTCTTAAATATTTGGACACCTAAAACCAGGATCCTGGGTCTGTGAAGCTCTGAGTGATACCCGATGGCTAAAGGACGTCGCCCATAGACGATGTCCTCACCTTCGTATCTCACGCTGTCCTTGAACATTCATTGTGGACACTTCATTTTCCACCATCCAACAGCTTACCTCAGTTCCATTCCACCTGCCTCAAGCATAGATCCCTATTTCAAGGTGCAGGGTGTCTTATTTTGATGTTTCCTATTTCTTGTTTGTACCACCTTGGGGTGGGTCAATGCTCTAATCTCTTCTACTAAGCAAAATAATAATCATATCAATCATCAGCTGATCAAATACCAATTCACATTCTGCTGAGTGCTTGAGTTGAAGAGGAAGAGGGCCATGGGAGGATACAGCGTAAGGTCTGAGGCTGGGAAATAAGATGGAACTGGTTTCCATTCCAGCTCAGCCTCTTACTAACTGTGTGACTTCAGCAAGTGGCGGGATTCTGTGAGCCTCGGCATCCTTATTGCTAAAATGGAGAGAGCAATGCCAGCCTCCCAAGGCCATCGAGAAGTTCTTATAGGACAGTGCATGGAAAGTTCCTCCTCTGTGTCTGATGTGCAGTGAAACCTTCAGCAACAAGGATCGCAGTGCCCAGAACTGACCCAACCAGGTTGACTCAGGACCCACAGAGGGGCCACAATCTGGCCAAAAGCCAGACGTGACTGACAGCCATCCCTTCTCTGCACTGCATTCCAGCCACAAAAGCCATCTTTCAGATTCTCAATCACACCAGGTCCCTTCCAGCCTTAGAGCTTTGCTAAATACCATCACCTCTGCCTGGGAGCACCTGAAGCTCTCCACACTCATGGCCACCCAGCCACTTATGCTTCACGAAAGCCACTTCCCCTAAGAAGCCTTCCTAGACAATCTAAACCAGTCACTCCACAGGTTACAGAGGACCCACAGTCCTTCATCAAATTGTCCATTAATGAAATAACTGTGTCGTCACATGCTTGATGTCTGCCTTCCCCCTTTCTCTGGAACTTCTAGCTGGTTGGAAAGGGAAAGAATATGTTCTTAGTCCCCCAGGTTGTCCCCCCTCCTTCACGCCACATTAGCTGAGTGCACATGCAACAAGTGTGACATTCTCACAGAACCAACTGCCCAGAATCATTCAGGTAATACCGGTAACAATAGCTGCTCTTTGTTGAGATGTTGCTCTTGGCCAAGCATCGTGTATATGTGACCCCCTTTTCCCATTTGCAGATGAGATAACAAAGATCAGAGATCTGAAGAACTTTTAGGTCAAAATCAACAGAGAAAAGAGCCAACATCCAAATCCAGGGCAGCTGGATCCAAAATTCATTTCCTTTCCACTCTGTGAAGAACCCCTAGACAAATACTCTTCGTTTTCAACTTTCTATAACATTGCTCATGATGTTTTATCCAGTCTGATGTGTTATGCTGGGAACCACATAGGGATTTCCACATTCAATCCAAGCTAAAATCCTTTAAGGTTCCATTTTGCAGTTAGGGAAACTAACTCTAGGAGGTTAAAATAATATTTCCAAGGTCAGGCTTCTAGTAATTACTAAGACATACATTTTTAATTCATTAAGAAATGTTAAAAATGAAATATGTTAAACAAGTGGGTCCTCCTCTGACATTTGGTCACCATCCAATGCAGAGATTTGTCCCCTGGCCCTTAAAAAGAACATTTCATTTCAATCTGTCCTTTCTTCATTTGCCAATCCTGCTGATACACCTATTGATGGAGAAAGACATTCTGACTTTTGACCTCAGGAAGCTTTCTTTGTCAGCTACACTAGCATTTCTAATCACAGGGTCGGCTTGTAATAAATGGTTACTACATGAATTAACATACAAATATATGTGAAAGGTATTCATAAATTCATTAGGAAGCATTTAGAGGAGAATGTTGTGATGTGAAGGAGTCAGAAGTAGCTTCAGGAAGTTCAGTCAGCTTCCATCGCTATGACAAAATACCTGAGAACATCAACTTAAAGGAGAACATCAACTTAAAGGCTCAGGTCTCAGAGCTCTGGGTCCATAGTCTGGGCCTGTGATGAGGAAGCACATCATGGCAGGCAGCATATGGCAGAGCAAAGCCAGAAAGCAGAGAGCGAGGGACGCAGAAAGGAACTGTGGACAAAATATGCCCTTCATGGGCTCACCCTCAATGACCCACTTTCTCCAACCAGGCCCCATTTCCCAAAGTTTCCACCACCTCCCATCCGCCTGCTAAGTAATGACTCCATAGATGGGTTAATCCACTGATGAGGTCAGAGCCCTCAAGATCCAGCCACCTCTGAACACTGCTGCACTGGGGACCAGCCTTCAACACAGGAGCTTCTAAGACATCTCAGACAGGACGTCTGAGAACTGAACCATGACAGGAAGTGACTTTGGAATGGTTTCGGAGTCTGATCACAGCTCTGAGCCAGACTCAGTTTCTCTGCCTGTACATCTACAACACAGAGCACTGCGGACACCAGGGGCGTGAGGGTTTGCAGTTCCCCTGCGGCAGACACCAGCCTGGTATCCTCAGATGCAATCTGATTCTGATACTGTCCACCTGAACTTGGTGTCATATCCCACAGGCTGGGGGCTTAGTCTCCATCGCTGCCTTCCCAGCAACTTCAGATGCCAGTTGCAAGCCCCGGTCTCTCTTCCTGCTGCTCAGGGATATCCTGCCCCACTAGACTCTTGCCTGATACTAGTTAATCTGTTTAGCCAGGAAATGCTCACACGAAGTTACTCTTCTTAGACTGCCTGGCATTGCCCATTCCCTCTCTGCCTTCTCTCTCTCTTCTATGAATCTTACTAATTATCTTACTTATTAATAAAATAATCCCTCCCTTTTCCTGATCACTAGACAGTGTGCTGATAACTCACCAAATTTCTCTGCATAACTCTGACGTCACTCTGAAAGTGATGGATCCTATCAAAATTCTGTCGTCTGCCCAAGTTCACGCAAGTAGCCCTGGAAAATCACACTGAAGATTAGCTGGCTGCAATTAATTCGCTTTTGTTCTCAAGACTTCCGTTTCGTTTCATTGAACATTTCTGCCTTTGTTCATCAAAAATCACCACGGGCAGAAATCAGCATGGCAGAGAGGAGTGAATAATAGCACACTGAAGACCCAGCCTGCGAGTCAAAGAGAAAACAGCTCCCGTTGAATCAGCGAAACCTTGGGGGAGAGACCTGGATCTCCACAGGGCTCCTGCCATGGTTTTCCAATCGCTGACCCACCTTCCTCCCTCGAATCCACCCAGGCCTGCCCGGGGGGCGTCTCAGAAAAGTCCCGTGTCCCACTGCCCACAGCAGCAAGTCCCAGCTTCTCGTTCAAAAGTGGCACCCTCCTGTGGCCCGCTGCGGTGGCCCCCACTCTACCAACCTTCTCTTGCTCCTCTACTTCCTACGCTAAGTGCCCGGAAGCCCACTGCAAGGCCTTCCTGATGGAGGGAGCCATGCTTTACGTACACGCAGGCCCAAGTTCATCTCTCATCCACAACAGACCAGCTGCTTGGAACACACTGCCGGATACCGTTCTCTTTCTCTGGAATGTCTTTCCATGACTGATATGGAAAACCTGCCTGCGAAGGTTGCCACACCCAGGCCTCCCATCATCTCCGCTGGGGCACTCTCTCACTCTGCGGTCCCTCGTGCTGCATCAGCACGTGTCCCCATCACCCACATGCAGATTGCTCCAGTAGCTACCTGATGGAGGGACTGGGCCGCCCTCTGAACCTGCCTCCCTCTCCCCGGTATTCTGCACCGGTCCTGGCATACAAGTAGTGTCAACTAGTGACTTTCAGCAAATTGATAGACCAATGGATCGAATCTGGTCCTGACACTCTCCTGCCTGAACTCCTTCCGTGGCTTTTATTGCACTTGGATTCAGTGCACCAGACTCCCCAGCAGCTTCCGCTGTCCCTGTTCGTTTCTCCAGCCTCATGCAGCATTGCCTCTGCTTCGTCCCTACAGGCACGTCCTTCCCTGATACGTCCCTTGAACCTACGAAGTTCTGTCTGGTCTTCATGCATGTTCTTCCCATTTCTAAAACTCACCACCCCCCATTAATCCTGTTTCGCAATTTCTGGCATTTCAAGTGTCAACGTAAAGATTCGTATCCTCAAAAAGACCTTCTGGAATATACAGCCATCAGAGTTGTGTCGGGAAATAAGTGTCACATGCTAACTACATGGGGTAAAACGTTCACAAGGGGGTCACACGCAAAGCTGAGGCAGAGTTGAGCGACACTAGCAACGCACAGCACGGCACGGCACAGCATGGCACGGCACAGCACGGCACGGCACGGCACAGCATGGCTAGCCACAGCAGGGGTAGGCCTGGGGCAGGAGAGGAGGGAACAGGTCCCAGAGGCCAGACAGGGGAGGTGTAGAAGAGGGTCACCTTCAAGAACTAGAGCACAATCAAGCAGGAAGACCTGGAAGAGAGGGAGCAGGGAAGAAACCCAGGCTGGTTCTCCCTTCATCCCCATGGCCAACGCCCACCAGAGAGCACAGGAGCCTCCAAGGCAGCCCGTGGAGGCCAGCCTCCCAGGGCTGGGGAGCAGGCTGGCAGCAAAGGCCCTGGGGCAGACAAAGCTGCCCAACACAGCATCCCCTAGAGAGACCCCCTTGTTATTCTGCCCCATATCAACTTGCTCTTTTTCTTCTTAGTATTCAATAAAAATGATACGTTGATATCTATGGTTTGGAATAGGGAAAGGAGGAAGGGAGGGGAAGGGGAAGTACTGGGGACTGAATTAGAACAAATCATATTCCATCCTTGTTTAAATATGTCAAAATGAATCTCATGGTCATTTATAACTAAAAAGAATCAATAAAGAAAAAATAACGGATAAATATAAATAAAGTCTGTAAATACCTTCAGAGTGTCAATTTCTTGGCCATGAGGACATGAGATTATTCTGTGAGATCACTCAAGCATTCTGGGAATCTGGCATACAGAAATGCCAGAGTATTTCATATTGAAGTCAATTCAATGAAGCAAAACCCCAACTTCAGAAAGAATTGATCATTTTCTTAGAGAAAAAAGAAAAAAAAAAAAAAACCTTTCCTATTAACCTCCTATGAAAACGCTCTGAGCCAGACTAGATCAGCTATCGCTCGCTGTATTACACAGAAGCCTGATCTTCCCCAGCCCACACTGTAGATTCAGGTAAGGTCGATTGGAGGGGCTCCACCTTGGACCCTGTCCTCCCCTGGCACCTCCACAGCTCCCACACTGGACATTACAGTTTCAAAAGAATTTCGGAAAGCACTAGCAACCACAGAATCCCCTCTTCCTGGTCTTGGGGTTTTATGTATCTTCCCAGAATCTGCATTTCTCCAAGATCTTGAGGTCTCATTATGAGGAATTGAGACACGGCACTTCCAAATCAAATTCTCCATGGTTTTATATGTCATGGTAACTGTTTTCTAGGCCACTGAATTTGGCACCCAAACACAAACTTTCACATTTGCTTCTTCCCTCCTTCCCCAACACACTCACACTTTGATGGGGAAACAGATTTTTTTCCTTCGGCATTTTACACAATATGATTCCAAATGCTTTCCTTCAGTTCCTCAAATGAGTCATGTGCCGTGTTCTTTCCAACCACAGGGCCTTTGCACTTCCTCCTTTCACTAGAAGATTCATCTCTCTTTTTTCCAGTTAGCTCTGTACAAAAGGGAAAGCAGTATTAATAAAAAGATCATAGAGGTTGTAAGAAACAATTGAGATAATACATGTAAGCACATAATACAAAGCATGGCACATTGTAAGGTCTCAGTGCTGCCACTACTGCCGCCACCACCACCACCATCATCATCATCATCACCACTACCAAATTATCCCCCGGAGCTCTAATCAAATGTTCCTCACTCCAGAAAATTTTTATGTTTCCCAAATTGGATTGGGTTTCCCTGTTGTGTTCATTTCTATGACTTGGGCCCTTTCTTCACAGCATTAATCAGACTCCATAATTAGGTACTACTCAAAAAAACAACACCAATAAAAAAAAATAAAAATAAAAAACACAAGATAATGCATATGACCCTAAGGGGAAAAGAATCTGTGAGAATTTGCATAACAAGTACATTTGTTATGGGTCATCAACTATCTCCATTTTCTAGAAAAATACCCGGCACTTAGTGCTCAAAACAGGTTGAACCCAAGGATAAGCAATTAACCTGCCCTTAGTCTGGTTGTGTGATATCATCATCCTTTCCATACTTTGCCCTCCTCTTCATTATTTCAAGAGTCTTAAAGTTTGAGGAAACAGATGCATCAAAAAGCCACCTGAATGGAATGGAATGGAAAGGAAAGGAAAGGAAAGGAAAGGAAAGGAAAGGAAAGGAAAGGAACCAAACGGAATAGAATAGAATAGAATAGAATAGAATAGAAATCACAGAGACAACCCACGCAGGTGCAGTCATCTGATAATTGACAAAGGTGCCAAAAACATATGCTTGAGAAAAGAGACTTTCTAACAAATTGTGCTAGGAAAACTGGATATCCAAATGTAGAGGAATGAAACTGCATCCCTACCTTCATCCTTTCTTTTTAATAGACAACTCAAAGTGACTCAAAGACCTATAATTAGACCAGAAACTTTGCAACTGCTAGAAGAAAATAGAAGGTTTTCCAACACACTAGTGCAAGTGCCTACTTCCTCATCAAGACTCCTATAGCTCAAGACTCCTATGGCGGAAAGAGAGAAGAGCATGCAGAGACCCTACCAAGTGGGAGGAAATCATTTGCCAGCTACTTCTCCTGCAGGGGATTAATATCCAGAATATATAAAGAATTCAAAAAACTTAACACACACAAAAAAACCCAATAACTCTATCAATAAATGGGCAAAAGAACTAAACAGACATTTCTCAAAAGAAGAAATATGAATCAACAACAAATATATGAAAAATATTCAATGCCACGACAATCAGGGAAATTCAAACCAAAACTACATTGAAATATCATCTCACTTCAGTTAGAATGGCAACCATCAAGAATGCAAATAATAACAAATGTTGGCAAGGATGTGGGGGAAAGGTACCCTTGTATGTTGTGCTGGGACTGTGAATTAACAACTTTGGAAAGCAGTATAGAGATTCCTTAAAAGACTGAAAATGGAGTCACCTATGACCCAGCTAGCCCACTCCTCAGTATTAGCCGAAAGAACTAAAATCAGCACATTGCACAAGCACATCAATATTAATAGCAGTGCAATTCACAGGAGTCAAGTTGTGGAAACAGCCCTGGTACCTGTCAACAGATGAATGGATAAAGAAAAGGTGGTATGTATACACAATGGACTATTACTCAGCCATAAAGAGGAATGAAATGGTGGTATGTGCTGCTAAATGTTTGGAAGTGGAAACCATCATAAGTGAAATAAACCAGATTCAGGAAGTCAAGGGTCAAATGTTTTCTCTCATCCATGGAGGCTAGAGCAAAATGAGGAGAAGAAGGTGGAGGCTTGTCTAGAAATAGAAGGGATATCAATGGAGTAGAAGAGGATGGAGAGGAAGGAAAATGTCAAAATCATGATATGTACATATGAAGACACCATAGTGCTTTTCACCTTTACATATATCTATAAAGCCTCAATCAAGAAAACAATAATGGAAGAAAGACCAGTAGAGCAGAGGAAGGGGAACAGGGTATGGGGGGAGAGAGGAAGCCCTGGGGAGTGAAATGGGGCATATTATCTTCCATGCATGTATGATTATGTCAAAATGCACCTCAGGGTTATGTATGACCTAACGCAATATTAAAACATTTCTTGAAAAAGAAGTCATGCCAGGCGTGGTGGCGCACACCTGTAATCCCAGTGGCTCAGGAGGCTGAGTCAGGAGGATCACGAGTTCAAAGCCAGCCTCAGCAACTTAGTGAGGCCCTAAGCAACTCAGTAAGACCCTGTCTCTAAATAAAATACAAAATAGGGCTGGGGATGTGGCACAGTGGCCAAGTGCTCCTGAGTTCAATTTCCAGTAACCCCTTCCCCCAAAAAAAGAAGTCATATAACTAGAGGTCCCAGTTCCCAGAGTCCCAGGTAGGGAGAAGCTCAAGTATGCATATCTCCAATCACAAAGTGCCCCAGGCATAGACATAAAATGGCAGAAGATACTTGTTATGGACTGAGCATTGACATCCCGCCAAAAGGCAAGCATTGAATTCCTAACCCCCCGTGTGAGGTTATTTGGAGGTTTACATGAGGTTCTGAGGGTGAGGTTCTCGTGATGGGATTAGTGCCCTAACAACCATGCTGACCTCAGACTCTGAGAAATGAATGCTGCTGTTGACGCCACCCAGTCGGTGGATTTTGTTATAGCAGCCCTAGCAGGCTAATACCTCTCCTCTTGCAGATGGGAGTGAGGGCTTGACCTTAGCTGCACACCACAGGCCTGCCGTCCTTTCTGTCCAGCATGCTATGCAATCATGCGAGTCAGTTGTGAAAGCAGAGCCGTGAGAGTGTGCAAAGAAATGCCTTTTGTTGGCCACACTGTTGCCTCTCCCTGGACACTCGGAGGACCATTTCCCAGCCTCCCTTGTACTTGGATCGGGGTCATGTGTCTGAGTTCTGGCCATCAGAGTTCAGGCAGGAGTGGCATAAGCTGCCCCATCCTGACCTGCAAGATGGCCAGGCACAGCAGTCCAGGCTGTCCCCTGCTGCTGGAGTTTGGATGTTGAGTGTCCCCAGAAGGCTAAAGAGTGGCAGGGCCACCAGGAGGTGGGGTCTGATGGAGGTCCTTAGGTCATCAGGCTGTGCCCTCTAAGGGGATGGGGGACCCCAGCCCCATCCTCTCCTCTTTCCTTCCCACTCATGAGGTGAGCAGGGTGCTCCTTGCCCTCTGACACCCCCGCCAGAGGCCTCAAAGAAAGGGGTCTTCCTGATCATGGACTGGAGCCTTTCAAAACATGAGCCAGAACAAACCTTTTTCCTTTATAAATTAATCATCTTAGGCATCTTGTTATAGTGATGGGAAGCTGACTAATGCCCCACCCCACAGCCACCCCCATGGGAGCTACCTGTCACCCACGGCACCCCACACAAGTTAGAAATAATTCATTTTATTTTATATTATGAAGCCCCTGATATTTAAGTGTTAACTTGTTACTGCAGCTTATCCTACTACTGTGCTGACTAATACAAAGAGGCAGAGTGGAATACTGGGAAAAGAATGGAAAAGATCAAGAATTTGAGGCCAGCACTGTCATCGGCTTCTAAAGTGAGATTGGAAAGTTGTCTCCTCTCTGGTCCTGGATTTTCTCCTCTGTGTTATTCACTCAAGACTAGGTCACCATGAATGCTCCTGATGTTGCTCAGTACCTACTGGGAAGCTGGACTCGATGTCTCAGTACCTGTCTCCCTCCCACAACTCTACAAGCAATAAAGAATCGCATGGTTCTCACTGAAGAATGGTTGGGAGAAAACAAGCTAGACTGCATTTAGAGTGACCATACGTGTCACGGTTTGACTAGGTCAGTTGCTCTTGCCCTTTGTCACTGGGTGACAAAGTGATTCCATGTGATTCTTAAATGACTCCCCTTGCCTCTTAGGCATCCTGGTTTGACCAATAAATGACAGGCTAAGTTAGTGACATCACACAGCAAGAGTGACCCTTACCAGTCATCTCTCCACCTAGACAACTGTTCTCCCTTCACCTTGAGGCCGCACCCTTCCCCTGAATCTTCCCTGGCGTCCTCTACAGGACTGCCACCCCAGCCACCTAGGTAGCTGAGAAGTTGCCCGCTTCTCAAGTCCCCATCGCATGCCATTGCCTCAAACTCACAGCCTAGCTCTGTCTTAATGATAGAGACCGGTGATTGTGGACTTCCTGGTGCTGGTGTGTGCTCAGGAATGAAACCCAAATGGTAGGTATGAGGAAAGTCTTAACAAATGTCTTTTCCTTCTCTGAGAGAAAGTGGCTATGGGTCAACCATGGCCTGAAAGTTATGGATTGAACTCAGGGGTGTTTAACAACTGAGCCACAAGAGGATCTCCATAATTGCTTAGAGTTTGGCTAAGATGCTGAGGCTGGCTTTGAACTCATGATCCTCCTCCTGCCTCAGCCTCCCAAGCCTCTGGGATTACAGGCATGCACCACCATGCCAGCCTGGAATAGCATCATTAATGGCAAAAAACGACCTCTGATTGATAGACTGTGAATGAATTATGGATACCAGGTGGGAAGCAGTAGACTTGGGCTTCCCACAGTGCAGGACCCGGAGGCTGTGGCAACACACACTAGTTCCTACCGGCCTGGAGCTTTTAAGCAAAGGAGGTTCCTCTGCACAGCTCTGCTGTCTCATCACAGCACAACCCCTGTGCTTTGGGAGGCAGGAGACTGGCCCGAGGACCACCGTGAACACTCCTACTGAGGAGACTGGCTCCCTACTGCCCTGGCAGCCTGCGAGTCTCCTCTGCCTTGTTCTTCCGGGTGAAGCGAAGCTCTGTGTGTGAGTGAGAGTCGCTCTCCTTGCCACTGGGAAGCAGCACCAACTGGCCCACTGCATGTGTTAGCCATGCCATCTCCCCACCCAGACCTTCTGCGTTAGAATCTGGGTTTTATCAGGCTCTCCAGGCAATGCCCAGGCGCAGGTAAGGTTGAGAGGCAGTGGTAGAGATGGGTCAGGACCAGAACCTGTGGTCCCATAAAACAGGCACGGGAGTGAACGTTAGCCAGTTTCTGATCTTCCTATGAAGCTCTCACCCATCGCCAGGTAGGATCAATACTTATTTACTTATTTTCTTTTTATTATTTCTAGAGTATTTCACATATCGATGGGATTTGTTGTTACATATTCATAACATGCACACAATGTAGCAATATCATTTGGCCAGTGTCGCTCCCAGCACTTCCCACCCCCCACCCCTTGGATCCACCCCCCCTTTACTTTTCTTTTTTTCTCTTAGTCACAGCATTACTGATGTTCTCCAGTGGAACCTGTGAACAGAGAAATTAGGTCCTCCGATTTAAGCCTATTATTAATTGATTCGCTCTCAGTCCCAACACAGCATGGACAACAGTTTCCCCAATGTTTTAGATTAATTCACATCTAGGCTTTACTCTCTCCCCCGTAGATGTGCCTATCATGCTCGACTACATCAAAGCAAAGCAAGGAGGGAGGAAAGGCAATGTTGTGTGGCCAGAGTTGGCAGTTCCCATGGTCCCCTGAGCCCAGGAGAGCCTGACCTTCCAATGAACACACACGGGAACCCAAGGCAGGACTTCCGAGGAGGAGCTAGAGGTCACAGCAGCCTGCCCCAGCCATGCCCGGGTGCAGATCTCCGAGGACAGAGGAGCCCACCATACGGTGTGGCCCAACTGGCAGAATGAGCCCCTTGGATTGATGGCTTACTCTCTCTCAGGCCTGTGGGGAGTTTTCAGACCACACTAACATCTCCTGAGCTGAAAGGTGGGGGCTACCCAGAAATCAGCTTTACAGGGAAAGAAGCAAGGGACACTCAGAGCTGGTCCACCACTCCATGAGCTGGTTTCAGAGGGAGAAATTTAATTTTATTTTTGTTTTGTCTATATTCCCTGGAAAGAGGTAGTGAAAGGTAGTACATGGTACTCGAACAAGGAAATGCCAGATTTTCCTATGACATATAGGAAACCACATCTATTTAAAAAGAAAAACACAGTCTAGCCTAGATTCAAAGGGATCCCAAAACAACATCTGAAGCCTTTCCCATGGGTAGGGATCATGGGCTGGAGTCCCCTATAAAGAACCTGGGACTGACACAATAATGTAACACAGAAAGAAAAGGAGATCGATGCACTTGGTAGAACTGGAACTGGGGCGTCAACAGAAGGGGCATCAGACCAGGGGAGGGGGACAAGGTCAAGGGAGAAAACAAGGAGGGTAGAACCTGGAAGCCTGGGAGGGAGAAAGGAAGGGGGAAAGGGTGTATTTGGAGCTGTGACCAGGGAGGAAGGCGAGGGAGACGTGTCCTCTGCAGACGCAGCCCTGAGCCTTATTTGGTAACTTGGTCTCTAACACTTCAAATGCAGGAAAGCAAGGCTCAGATTCTCTCAACAATGTAAACCAAGGGTCCTCCGGGCACCAGGAGGTGTCCTAAGGTGTCCGAAAAGGGAAAATGATTGTTGCCATATTACCAATGAAATCTGCTAAGACTCCAGGTGACTAAGTAGACCCCCATGTGTGTAGACTCCAGCCCTACTATAGACACTCACCCAGAGCCCGATGGATTAGAAGGAAGGGGCAGGGGACTTGAGCTGAGGGTCTGTATTTCCCAGATACTTCTCTGGACTCTCCTCTAAACAGTCACTATCTTCTAGAGCTTCGTTGAGGACACATTTCCCGGGGGTGCAGGTGGGGGGGGGGCACTCCATGCGTTTCCTTTTCCAGCACCCATGGTCCCCCACATGGGCTGTCCCATCTCTCTCCCCACTGCCCATGAGCATCAAGTGGATGCTCACATGTGGGCATTTTTGGTCTGCCATTTTCCACCCCCATCTTTTATTTATTTATTTTTTAATTTTTTGTGCACCTGAAAAGTTTGATCTTCAGCAGGTAAAGTTAGGTCAGGACTTTTTGTTGTTCTTCGCAATAAAAATAATTACTATGAAAAATGAACTGGTGTGTTCTGTTGGAATTTAGACTTTGTTTACCCATCACAACTGAAAATGTGTGTCACTGTACAGTTAATGTACCCGAAGAGTCTACTCAGTGGCCTAGACATTCAGGAACAAATCAATTTTTACTTCACATGAAGGCTGCTGGACTTACAACTTCCTAGTAATTAAAAGAAAAAAGTCAGCCCACTTTAAAGAGAAAAGGTCATCTCCTGATTTTGTTAGCATCAGGGAACAATGCTTTAGAGTATCTTCTAATGCCACTCTCCACCTTCAGAAAAAATTCCTAAGTCTAGCAGAACCAGAATATTCAGGCCTGACCCCACATATAAAAAGTTTTACTGGACACTCATAGCAGAGGAGGATTGCAAGTTCAAAATCAGCCTCAGCAACCGGGAGGTTCTAAGCAACTCAGTGAGACCCTGTCTCTTAAATAAAATACAAAACAGGGCTGGCGATGTGGCTCAGTGGTCAAGTGCCCCTGAGTTCAGTACAACCCCCCAAAAAAATTTCAATTGAGTTATTCATAAATGAAACAATCTTCTTTTCAAAAAGTCTCAGATCCAGAACTTCGGAAATGTACTCTGATCTTTCTCCTCCACCCCTCTTTCTTTCCCCTTTTTTTTTTTTTTCGAGGTAACACTTGTTCATCCAAACGTTTTGCACACCACTTATGCACCAGGGACCATTCCCAGGGGGTGTCAGTTCCCTTAGACATCTATGCCACAGTTTCTGTCTGTTTCTATCTTGAAGACATGCATGTGTGTGTGTATATGTAAAAGCAGGGACTGGAATGGGGAGATAGAGGAAATTTGAGGCTCCATGGCACTTATGAGATTATTGTAAATTAAGTGAAACAATCAATTTCATATGATTGCCACATAATATGTGTTCACAAAATGTAGGCAGTGGTTGAAACCATACAATAATTATTATTATTGATGGGAGGTAGAAGCGTGCTATGGAACCCTACAGAGAAGAGAAGGATCTATTTCTTTCCGGAAGCTGGAGATGGGAAGGCAGAGAAGAGACAGCAGTTGAACAGCAACTTGTAAAAAATAGGAGTTGAACTGCAAAAGCAAGGTCTGGGAGAAAGGGCGGAAGATGCAGCCATAAGAATGGGCACAGACAGCAGTGGAGCCAGGGAAGGGATCTGCAGGCATGTGATCGAGGGAAGCAGAGGACCTAGAGCAGCATGTGCCCCAGGCTGAGGAGGAGCAGGGAAGCTTTGCAAGAAGCTAGACCAGGCTTCTGCAGGCAAGAGGAGAGGCTGAAAGATCTTGAACCAAAAGGGAGCCAATGACCTACTAAGAGTTCGTGGTGGGTTCTAACTCGCTCAACTAGTGTAGAGGTCAAAGAATTGCCTTCAAGGAGTCCCCTAGAAAAAGAAGATCAGCCTGAGCTCCCCCACTGTGTTCAGGTAGCATAGAAGCGACTGGATTCTGAGCAATCACTTTACATGACTTATTTAACTGCCTCTCTTTGCATAAGCCTCTTAAGAGCAAGGATGTTGTTTGTCTTAGTCAATGTGATCTCAGCAGGGCCCAGCACACAGAAGGCTCTCAAATGTCCATGGGTGATGTCTTTCCCTGTTACACTGTTTATCACTATGTAACACACAGGACCTTTCCTCTGCTTGGCAAAAACAAAAAAAAACAAAACAAAACAAAAAAAAAAAAAGCAAGCAACAAAAACCCACTTTCCTCTCTTTTCTTGGAAGGACAACGGAGTTCTTAAGGGCCGTCTCCGCATCTGAGTTTTCTAGTTCTTCAACTGTACTGGAAGCTCCTGGAGGATAGGAATGTTATGCTATTTTTTGTTTCTTTATTTAATCTCCCCACTTCTATCATTAGTTCTGCATCACTGAAAATCGTAAATCTGTACTCTTCAAACGTTCCAGCATTTTCACTTGTTAAAATTGGTTTTTAACCTAATTCATTGCTATGGCATGCTTTACGTTCATAGATTACAATCATCTGGCATTTTGAAATACATTGTATATTTCAATAAATTATTTAAATATATATATTTCAAAGCAACAAATTGTTCATTTTTTCCTTTGAACTCATCTGCTTTTTATGATGAAAGAGTTATGCAATCCTATATATTTCCTTTTTTGCTCTGGTTGCCAGGAAGCTCATGCGTGCACATGCTTTGCTTGAACCCCATAACTATCATCAGCCAGGATTTCTTAACACACTCATTTTACTCTCTGCATTTTATCTGGGCTCCTTTCCTTTACCTTGTGCTAATGGTTTTCATTCTAATACCTGTACATTTATTTTAAATTATCTCAAAACCTTTATAAAGTGTTATGTGGAACTTATAAACACATGCACACATACACCTAATACTAAAAATAGATCTCTATCTCCGAGAGGTTTTCTGCCCCACCTCCCTTTCAACTCCTATGTCCTCTCCCGCAGTCTGTTTTTATCATGCATCAACTAGTACATATTTTACCACAATTAGTAAATCAAAAAAAATATTTATACACTGAAGCATAAGCCCGTCACGTAGGCACTGGTGAAGAGTCTTCAGAAACACATTCTATTATTTCCCCAAATCCCTTTGCTTATCTTGCCTTGAGTTTCTTGAGGACTCTAAATCAGGGGTCTGCAAACTTCTGTAAAGAGCTGAAAAGAAAATATTTTAGACTTTATAGGCCCATTGCGACAACTCATCTCTGCCACTGTAGTGAAATGCAGAACAAAATGTTCATTGCTGTGTTTCAATAAAACTTTATTTACAAAAATTGGTGACTCCCAGATTTAGCCCAGGAGCCATAGTTTACTGACCCTGCTCCAAACTCCACCCCCTCCTAGGCCACCCCCTCTTTACTGGGACCTCTCAAAAAAGGGTCACGGAGGCTCACCTCCAAAGTCCATTCTCCTGAGTCAGTCTCCCACTTCAGAAGTCATTTTGGTTGCGTGTTTTGTTGCTTAAACACTCCCTGGGTGAGTAGGACCTTCTCTCACAGGCACCAATAGTTTTTTTAAATATTTCTTTCTACCACATGCTGTGATTGCCACAAGGAACTGTTGATGTATAAAATCATCTCCGTCTTATTCCACATGCACCTCCATCTTATTAAGCAGTAGCATCTTAGAGCCCACGGCCATAACTGAGGTTAGAAAGATGACTCAGTGGAGGAATGGAAAAGTTGGTCTTCATACCAACACTGCCCAACCACATGACCCTGGAAAGTGCCTATTGTGCCTGGGCTTTCTCATCTCTACTACAGTGGGTTAGTCTACCTGCCCAAAGGCCAGAATCTAGATGAGAAGCTCTCTGGGAATAACTTTCTGAAATTTCAACAGGCTATTTCCCTAAATCAGCATTTTTCAAATGGTTTCAGAATTCCTGAGGTTCTTGCTAGGATTCCTTGACTTCAGCCTAAGTTTCTGATTCAGTAGTTTGAGTAGGTCTTGAAGTTCCTTCAAGTTCCCAGGTGATGCTTTTGAAGATGCTGCGGGTCCAGGGCCCACACTTTGGGAGCCACTGGTTAATGTGATGGATGTCTCCCAGTCCATTGTATGGGGACACTACAAAAGGGGGTCCAGAGCTGGTTTCTCTGCAGTTTTCCAGAATGGGATTCCCTCTTGAGGGGATGAAAGATTAGTGTGGCTTGTCCTCTGAGTGTCGGTGCTGAAAACTCACACACTGAGATAGTCTTTACGACCTCCGTTGTCCTTCCAAGAAGAGAAATGGAAGTGGGTTTTTGTTGTTTGGATTTTTTGCAGAGCAAAGCACTGATCAGCAACAGATTCCAGGCTGACAGGAGGCTGGAGGTCGATCTCACGAGGGCATGCTGGAACTTAAAGGCTGGTGGCAGCCAGGTAAGCCATCTGGGGAAGGACAGGGAAGAAAGGGACAGTTGAGAAGTGAGAGGTAAAAATGCCATCACACAATTAATTCCTTTGTAACCACTCTTCTAGAACCTTCCTCTTCCATAAACACTAAGTCAACACAAGCATTGACTGAGCGTTGGCCCTTCGGAGGTCCAGCACCCCATAATGCAGAGTGGGATGCAAGGAACGGAAGGCTTAGGAGGTGCACACTACCTTTGGGGACTTGCATCCTCTAAGAAGGCAAAACTTGGTGTTCACAAAGTTGTCCTATGTTGGGACAAGCAGATGATGGGATCCTGAGGTGATGTGGCATGGGGATAGCGGATTCCGGGCTGGTGGAATGGAAAGATCTGGGCAGATCCTCCTGGAGGAGGTGAAGCAGGCTGGCAGGACCTTGCAAGGACCAAAGCACAGAAGAGTGAGAAAAGCAGGCCAGGAAGTCCAGAGGGTCCTGGGATATTAGCAGGGAGGCGTAGAGGGCACTCTCAACCCCGCCTCTCTCCGTCCCCTGTGAGCTCACTCAAGTTACTCCATTTCTAGGGCTCAGTTTCCTCATTCTCGAGCCGCAGTATTTAGGCTAAATCACAAATTTCCAAATTTCATTCATCTTGGAGAGACTCCAGACCGGAGGAGGGTGAATTACCAGACAGGGCTCAGCCCTCCTCCCCATCCTGCCTCTGCTGCAGCCAGAGCAGTTCTGCTTTCTTACATTCTTTACACTCCCTGCCTGGTTTTGCTTCCAGAAAGGATTGGAAAATCACTCAACAAGAAACTCTGTAAACACTCCTTCCATTTGCACATCAGGTAGCTTGAGACGAAGAGGGAAATGAACCAGTTAGCAATGGGGAAAGACCGCCAGGTTAGCTGGGCCAGGTTCTGGAACAACTGGGCAGAAAGGAATTTAGAATCGCAGGGGCAGGGAATAGGGAGCCATAGAAGGTTTGTGAGTAGAGGAGTGCCATGGCAGAAGGAGTGAAATCCGGCCCAGAAACCACCAGAGACTGATCTGAAAATCTCAACTGTTCAGAAGGTTCTGAGTAAAAACAAAGCGTGATTTTCCCCCTCGTCAGCCCTCCCTCCCAGGACACGGTACTGTATGCAAAACGGGTAACTGTAAGAGAACATATTTTTCCACTGCCCTTCTCAGCCCCACCGGTCCTCAGGAAGACCTGAAGTTCAAGCAAAGCCTCTTTATTTTTCAACACCCACAGCTTCCATTCCACAATCGCAAGTTTTCCACTTTGATCAAAGGGGCTAAACAGAGAGGGCCACAAAGAGGCTTGTTCTCAGCAGCCCCGGGCAGATCACAGAGGCCCGGCTACCCACTCAATGTCCGTACCCGCCAGAGGACACAACCTTCCCCGCAAACCAACCAGGTACACACCCCAAAAACACTAGCCTGCCTCCTTCCCATCCCGACTACTAAGTGAATGTGTACACGCACATCTTCCAGGCTAGGGTGGGCTCAGGGGGCCTTGGCTTCCCCGACTGTGAATTGGGTGTACTGCCCACCACTCTGAAAAGGCCAGGAAGGCCCTTCAGCAGTTTACCTCTTAATCTTGGAGATTTTTGATTTTACGGCTGCCCTAGGGAGAATATCCACACCAGCTCCTAAGTCCAAACTGACTCAGGGCTGCTCAGAGGTTAGGAATCCAGGCAAGGGCGGCAGGGCGTTTCCTGAGGGGGCTCTGGCTCTAGGAGATAGATTGCCACCAAAGACTGAGCAGAAAGGGCAGGGGTGCGACAGAGAATGGAAGCAAATAAAGCTTTCAAAAAGCCACACTGGGAGGCGGTAGCCTTTTAAATCCATTCCTATTCATGTTTTAAATGGCACGCTGAAACAGAGATCATTCATCCCCACAGCTGTGACCCACTGTGTCCCGGGGATCTATCTATCATGTCTGAACTCCAGACTGGGCCCAGGGGACCACTGGTGCTGTTTAACAGGAATTGTCCGACCCTCTGCCAAGTCTGTTCCCATTCACCAAGCTCTTACATCATCTCGAGATGACCGTCCTGCAGGGAGGGGAAAGGAAGGACCAGGACCCTCATGAATCACGCCAGGACGTAAGGCTGGAAAGAGAGAAGGCTCAGACCCGACCTCAGGTTCTCTGCCTTCAGGTTGAGTGAACTTGAAGGATTTGGGGCAGGTTTCGGCGCCAGGCAGACTCTGACAGGCTGCCCGCTTCTCTCAGAGATTAGTGTTTGCAACTTTGGCTGAGAAAGTTTTCACACTTGCTGAGCCTCAATTTTCCCATCTGTAGAGAAGGAATATTATCCAAATCACAGGGCAGAGGTGCAGGTGGGGTGAGGCCATATGCAAAGCTCCAGGGGCTGCGCCTGGGACAGGAGGTTCAATTCCAGTAGACACACACACAAAACACACACACAAAACACAACACACACACACAAAACACAACACACACACAACTCTCTCTCACACACACACACACACCAAAAAACCCCCTGCAACACACCCCAACCACATGACACCACAGACCACAAATACACCCGCACCCCAAGCAACACACACTCGTCCCCTCCCCACTCTCCCAATTCCTTCCCCTTTCTGTGAGTTTTATAACAGTTCATAAACCAATTTCATCTGTAAAATAATAATTTTGCAAGTTTTTGCTCAAAAATTCAATGTTTCCAGATTCCCATTCTCTTGCACTGTCTGCCCCAAATTTCAGGCTGCCCCGAATCTGTGACCCTTTGGATAAATCTCTGTTGATGGGCTTTTCCTTCCCAGATAATGGGCAGCATTTCCAGTTTTCAGCAGTAGCAAATATCATGGCACTGGACCCCCTACTGCTGCCTCCCTGGGGCCCTGCAAAGAAACTTCATCTGCGGGAGCTTCTGAGCCAAAGGTGATGTGCAGCCTCCCTGGCAGGAAGGCGTTTGTGGCTAAGTCTAAGTGAAACAGAAGTTGCTCATGCCACACACACACACACACACACACACACACACACACACTAGGGGAACCGTCATTTTCCTACGCACCCTCTGACATCAGCCACCTTCTCTGTAGCCACGGTTTCTTCTGCACTCAAATTAATCCCGAGCGATGAAAAATGCACCTCTCCCCCACCCTGGCTGCCACATTTCGCCTCACGCCCCCAGAGAAGAGTTCCTCCACCAGGAAGCCGATGAAGGTTTTTTTCCAAGTCACATGATCCAGGATGCACGGGGGAGAATCCTTCTTGGAACCGAGATGGGCCCAGAACCGGATCAGATGAGCAGAGATAAGGTGTGATGCGGGGCAGCCTATATAAAGAATGGACCCAGGGCTGCAGCCAGCACGCGGCCCCGGAGCCCCTTGCCCAGACCCAGCCATGCATGTGCCGCCAGAACCCGTGGCCGGCCACTTGGGAACCACGACCCGCAGCTACTTCTGTCTCACCACCGCCACGCTGGCGCTCTGCCTCATCTTCACTGTGGCGACCATCATGGTGCTGGTGGTTCAGAGGACGGTGAGTGGACTGCCTGCCTTCCTTGCTTCTCCTTCCTGGTTGAAGTTCAGCTTCTCCCCCAGAAAAAGAACTCTGGGAACAAACTGATACCTTAGCTGGGAGCAAAAAGTTGAAAGAGAAATACATAAAAGTAGCTATGTCTTATGTCGTGCCACAAAAGGGAGAAAAGAAACAGGAACTTAACTCCCTGAAATAATTTGGATTTTTGAGAGAAATGTTATTGGACCATCATCTCAAAACTTTCCAGACCTACATGAGCCAAAAGAGTGGAAAGCGATATTGGCCTTGAAAAGTTAAGATTTAAATCCTGCTGAGCCAGAGACCCATTGTATCCAGGAAGGAAGCAGCATTTGGGAACCCTGGTCCAGAACATTTGCCTGACTTGGTATTGGGTGTTTCCAAGGCTCAGTCTTCTCAGTGCAAATATTCCTGAGGTTTCTGAGACCTCATCCATTGCTGGGTTTTTGTTGTTGTCATCGTTATTGTTTTTATTTGTTTGCTAACAGGGAGCTACATTTAGAGGCCAAAGTCTGGAAGGAAGCAGGACAGGCAGGAAGGCTGGGCTGCCGAGAGTGTTGGGCATTTCAGCGTTAAAACCACAGAACAAATCGAAAGCTTCCTTGCAAGCTGCTGCTTTGGGGAGCTGAGGGTGTGACCAGAAACAGCAGAGAGGCAGGCAGGAGAAGTGTTTTTAACAACTGTTCCCCTGAGATCCCTCAGAACTGTCACTGGGGCACAGGCTGGGCAGGGTCCAACTGTCTTGGGAGATTTACTTTTCTTGGAGTCAGTGATGAAGATTTGTTCTTGAAAACAGAAGGGATAAAGGAGAAAACTCTTTTACGTTGTAGAAAATCAGTGTCAACTGAGACTCCGTTAGTAGATAGCATGTAGAAAAGAACCACACTGTTAGCGCATGTGGCTCACAGATTTTTTTGAAGTCAAGATTTTGCGAACGTGGGTAGTGTAAGGACTGTCCCCGCACACATGACATCCTGCCAAAGTGAAACTGTCTATTACCTCATAACTCCCGCTTTCTATGGTATGCCATCCTGCAGAAATCTTTTGGGTTTTCCTTCCACAGTCTCAGGCCACATGCTGTGTAACTTAATCAGTTGCTAAAAAGAACTGGGCTTTCAAAGGCTTTGGCACTTGGTTCTCAAGGGTCACCAAGCTTTGAGATTTAACTGAAGCTTTGAAGCTCAGACCTCCATAAAAGTGGGAAGAAGGGGAGTCACTATATTTGATTTGGGTGGTGGGATTTGTAAAACTCAACCTTTAAGGGGCTTGTCCTCACCGACTAAGAATAACACTCCTAAGACTGAGAATAACATTCTAGGGCAGCTTTTCCTCCACGTGGATACTACAGATTCTGCCTTGTAATCTGGAGTAAACCACAAGTGTGCGATTTTATAGCAATAGCCAGGGAAAAGGATTTGAAGGGGCCTGGAAGAATCTCTTTAGGAAAAGACGCTGGTAGAGCTGTCGGGGTGTGCGAGGTGGAGATGGTGGGGTACAGGTGGCGGTGGTGATATAGGAAGCCAGAGAGCTCCAGAAGAGCCCTCCTCCAAAGCCAACTTGGAGCCAGATTGATTCCTTCTGGAATCATGGTTGTAGAAAGAACTAGAATGGATGGTTCTGTCTTGTTTTGAAAATCAAAAAAAAAAAAAAAAAAAAACAGGAAACAGAAAGGGGTCAGGGCTTGAGCAGGGTCACCTTAGAGAGCTTGTTCTCCATGAGAACTGGACCACTGAAGCACTGAGACACTTCGGTCACACTTTCCTCTTGGAAGGTTTTTCCTCTTGCATACCTCTTTCCTTGCCCTGCCCTTCACCATTCAGGTCTGATGAGAAGGTACGCTTCAGAACCTGATTCTATGCTGTGATTTCCTAACTGTGAAACCTCAGTTACGGGCTTCCAAGTCAAGGCCTATAGTACAATAGCTGTGATATTAAGTGTTGGATGCTTTACACATATCATTTCCAAGAGATTATTTCTCAGACATTAGCTGTGATGGGAGCTGGAAAACATGATTCCCCTGAGCCTGAGCAATCAGGGAGGCATTGATAGTGAGAGGGAGTGTAGGCTGACTTTAGAACAGATTCAACTTAGAGGAGCAAGGGCCTCAACAGGATGTCTAGGGAAGAAATCAGAGGAGAAATGCCAGGAGCTCAGATCTGCAGTCCTGTTCCTAGCAGAGGAAGGGGCTGGTGGTCACATAGCACTTGCTGTGTGTGCCGGGGACAGGGGAAGAGAAGCATGAGGATGGCTTTATTGCCATAAGAAATCACAGTTCTAGATCAAAGGGCACATACGTGGACCACATTTAGAACAATCAAGTCATAACATGTAATAAATGATAGAACGCAGGACACAGGTCACCATAGGATCCAGGTTAAGGAGAGAGGATATTTCCCCAGCAGGCTTAAGGAAAACCTCCCAAGAGATGGGAGTTTCAGATCCACCTGAGAAAGGTGAACAGTTTCATATGGTTGGAGAAAGGAGATCCGAGGTCAGGACCCTCCTGCAGCAGCACAGGGGGGGCAAAGGAATGGAGGAGAGAGGGTATAGGGCAGGCAGGACATGGTGTGGCTTGAAAGAGCTCCAAGGTCAGACTCCATGGGAAAGATGAAGGAGGAATTCAGGTTCAATCACAAATATTTATTGAGCATCTACTCTGTACGGGACCTCCTTCTAAGCACTGAGTATGTGGCCTTGAACAAAACCAACAGAAGCCCGGCTTTTGCATGGTTTGTGAAACTTTCTTTCTAGTGAAGCCTTTAAAATCTCTTTGATTGTTGCACTTTTGTTTTGTTTACATACACTAGTACATTTATGACAAAATATTGCATTTACATCATTTAAGAAAAGAACAAATAAGGGAAAAGAAAGAAGCATGAGTCTCTGACACCCTCCCCAACCAACCACCAATCCCTCTTGGCTTACATAACCACCACGGACAGATTCTTATGTATCCTTCCAAACATGTGAGCATCTACGCCCCTCATTACAACAGATCTTCAATGCCGTGCTTCGCCTTATTCACTTGGCAGTGTATCATAGGGAACCTTCCACGTCAATAGGCAGAAGTCCATTTCATTCTGCTCAAGAGTCATACAGTGTTTTCTTGCACCAATACCTCACAATTTATTTTATCTGTGCCTCTTGAGAGACACTTGTCTTTTTTCTTCTAGAATTTTTGCCCTCTGTGCACACCTACATTTGTTCAATAAATTCCTAGAGGTGGGAATAGGACATGTATTTTCACTTCAATTAATGTTGTCGATCAGCCTCCACAGAGATTGTACCCGTAAGCTCCTGAAGAAATAGAAGTCTACCACCAAAGAGGCACTTCCTGACATCAATAGGGAAAGAAAAAAATTGATTTATTACTGAGGAAGCCCAAGTGTATAGGCGGACAGGGAGGCTGAAAAAGACTATAGAGTCTAGATAAAATGTTCCCACAGTTTATATAGAAAAGCAAAAGAAAAAAAGCATAAAATTTCTCTTATCCCCTGAAAAGCTAACAGATATACCATGAGATAGGCTCCTAGATTTTAGCAGAGGGATGTCTGAGGGACCTGAGGGACATCTCTGCTCCCTAAACCAGGAGACAGGATTAGTTCAGCCGCAGGAGAAAATGTAAATGGCCACATTCCAAATGGTAGAGCCAGGGCTTAGGACTGTTGGATTTTTAAGCACCGTAGACAATTTCTAGAAAGAGAAAGCAGCAGCCTCCTTTCTCTTTATAAGCAAATATACATTTTTTTTTTGAAAAACAAAAATGTGACCTCACAGTTCCCCCCACCACCCACCAAGAGCATGTGTTCAAGGCTAGCAAATGTTGGCAGCCACCGTGAGGTTCAGGGACTTGTTTTTAAGCTGAGATGCAATGCAGAGGTGATTCGAACCTCCCCACCCAGGATGCTTCCCTCTACCTAATAACCTTCACCTGATATCCTCTTCCACTTAAGAATAAAAACACAACATCCTCTGAAAATGTTGTAAGGAGCAAGCCGGAAGCCAGGCTGAGAGGGAAGGACCCCCATGGACGAGCAGCACCCTGACTTCTGGGAACTTTCTACTCAATTGAGGAAACGAAGCCCAGGCCAACCAGTGGAGAGGGAGATGATTTCCGTTCAGGATTAGGGAGGTGTTTGTAGGAGAACTAGGCTAGAAGCCAAGCCTCCGAGAATTAGAAAGATCATGTCTTATGCCCAAAGTTGTTTTGAAAGCTTTCACCTAGATTGGCCAAGTGTCAACGCTTTGTTACAGTTGTGCTATGGAAGTACATGAAAGTAAGTTGCAGACGGTGTGACCTCTCCCCCACCCGAGCTCCAGTACCAGCTCCCATGTACTAATGTCATGACCAGGCTCAGAGAGCTCATGGTGGCTCAGTGGTGTCACCTAATAGGACACAGTCCATGGTTGCATTTCCCCTCTTACCCAGAAAGGTCTTGTACAGCTGTTTTGTTCAATTTTGTTGTGGGACCTAGAATTCATTCCAGGGTCACATTGTGCTGTAAGCTAGGAGGTTGCTCATTATGAGTGGTCCCGAGAGTTTGTTGGAAACACAGACTCTCAGGCCCCACCCAGAGCTATTGAATCAAAATCTGCATTTTAACACGTTCCCCAGATGATTGTACAAACCACCTGAGCCCTTTCTTGCTTGTTTTTCAAGACACTGATTTTTTTTGGAGGGTCCATGTGAATTCTGTACATGTTCTGGGTTTGTCTTGGTGTTGATTTGTGAGTATGAATATTTCTGGCAAGAACAGTACTTAGGTAGTGTTACGAACTTCTTCTTGTCACAAAGCTAGAAGCATAGGTCAGGATGTCCCACATCTGGGGGCCCCATTTTTGGCCATTATACATTTAGTCACCTGATTAAGGTAGTAGTCACCAGTCATCTCTTTTGTAAAACATTATTTTCTTCCTTATTAGTAAGTAATCTATGGAGTAATGCTTTGAAGACATGAAAGTCCTTCACTTGGCAATTTTGGCCTTTCTTGATGTCACTTGTCTGAGTCACTTTGTGGGCTGAGGGTGCAGAAGGATGTCCGATTCTCCTTCCTTCCACACTTCCTGGCTGCGTTCTTCTGTAAAGTAGAGCTCTCCCTTGACAGGAGGCTGGCAGGCAGAGGTGGGCAGGGTATTCCAGATGGGACCAGTGAGCAGAGGCACAGTCCAAACTGGGTACAGGAGAGGATTTATGGAGCCAGAACAGGGGTTGGTGCAGACTCAACAGGGAGCAGCAGAAGGAGATGGCAATCAATCAATCAATTGATTGATTGATCGATTTAATCAATAGATTGATTGACTAAATCAATCAATTTAACAAAATTAAAAGTACCGATAGAAGAGACTGAGAGGCCAGGATGCCAACTCTATCTTCAGACCAGGAAGGTTTCCTACACCCATATCTGAACCCAAATCCAACCTAATCTCCTCTGGTCATCTCTCAAGACCACAGGTGTTCTAATTGCCCTTGGAGTAATGTCTCAAGCTCTAGCTGCTCCAGGTGTGGTCCCTGACCCACCAGCATTGCCATTACCTGGAAACTCACTAGAACTTCAGAATCTAAGGTGCCATCCCAGAACTGCTGAGCCAGAATCTGCATTTTGTGATGATCCCCAGGTGATGGCAAATCCTTGAAAGTGGAAGAAGCACTTTCAACACACCAGAGTGCCCAATCCCCACTTCCACAGACCATGGATAACCAGGGGCTCTCAAGAAAAATGCTCCTATCCCAAGGGATTTGATGTGATCTCCATTCATTTCCCCTCGGATCTCAGAAGCTTTATCCTGCCCTACTGATTCAGAGCAGTGCCTTCGAAGCCAGCATACCTGACTTTGAGTCCATCCTCTGCTATTTATCACCTGTGGGACCTTTTGTTATCATGAAGTCACTTCTCTAAGTCACAGTCAACCCTGAACTCTTGGGGTTGAGGTAAAGGGCAAATAGGAAAAAGTGTTTGCCCTCAGGAATAGCCCTCCTAAAGTGCTTGGTCATGTCAGCTTGAAAATGATAGTGATCTTCATGGACCATGAGGCAGAACCCACCTCACGAGACACATGAGGCCAGAAAGGAAGGGGATGTAGAATCACCCTTGTCATATTCCAAACATTAGTTACCTCTGGTCATTTTCAGCCACAGAGGATATTTTGTGCCAAAAGCAAAATCGGGAGCTGACTGCACCTGCAAATCATTGCTCTGTGAGAAGAAATAAGACTTTGAGGTATTTGGAAAAATCAAGCATGTCAAAAGGCTGTCCCCAAAATAGCCACCACTTTCCAGCAGTTGTTCACACTTTACCTACAGCATCTCATTACATCTGCAACAACCCCAGTGGAGGGAGGGATTATAAGGCACTCTGAGCAGAGACGCTGGCTGGGAAGGGGGTCATTGCACCTGGGTTTAAACAGGCTGTACGTGACCACTCTTCCCTCCAAACACAGAGAGCTCTTAAGTATTGCTGGGACACCCATGAGGCTGGGAAAAAAAAAAAAAAAGAAGTATGCTCAAGGAAGTGTAGCGGGTTGGTAACCATGGAGATGGAGTTTCCTGAGCTGTTTAGTGGAGCTGAAAATGACAACCTGGAGGTTCATTTGTTTGTATTTGGGTCAGACCTACGAACTGTCTTAGTCAAAACCATGTCACTGCGCTGAACAAGATGGCACTTCCCTGGCCAGGGTCCAAATCCCCAGGAAAGATTTGGGAGAACACTCCTGGACTAGGGACACCTCGCTGAAGAGGAGGTGATGGACCACCAACATAGGGCCTTGGGCAGAAACAACCTTCAACAAATGTCCATAGTCACCATCTCTTTAGATCCTGTGTCTTTACCCTCCAATTCGAGGAGGAGTGTGTATGCAAGGGGAGGAGAGAGGAATGAGCGATCCCATGCTTGGTTTCTAAGACAGTGTCTCTCCTGGGGCAGGGGAAAGTGCATGGGAGAATTTCAGGGCAGGATCTGCCTCTGACTCCTGAGTGCCTGGGCCTCCTTCCCTATGAATCAGTTGGAGGGTCTGAAGTACCTAGGTTCGTTCCTCTCTGGCTTCCATTCTCTAACCCTGTCTCCCAAGGACAGCCAGGGGGAGCTGTAGAGATCTTGTGCTCTTCAAAACAGAGAGTCCCTCTTGTGTCTTGGATTCCCTGGACCCTGGGTGAAGGTTTAAGCAACAGGACCCTCTGCCACACCCTGCTGCCTTACCTTTGGCATTCGCCTATCTGAAGTTTGGCAACCGGACGCACTCAAACGACAGAGAGAAGGAAGCCTTCCCTGATGCCTCCTTCCTGATCGACCCTTCTTGCTGATATTACCTCGTACGGCCTTGCTGTTCCCAGTGTGTTTCATGGGCTTGGAGTATGAGCATCACCGGGGAGCGTGTTAGAAGTACTGAATCCCAAACTCTACCCAAACCTGCCGAACCAGAATTTGCCTTTTAACAAGATCCCCTGGTGATGTGTGCACACATTAAAGTTTGAGAAGCGGTGTCTTAAAGCACTCTGATTTTTTCTTTCATAGCTCTTGCCACCAAGTTGTCATTCTAATTATATATCTGTGTATTTTAAATGACTACTTTAATTATTGTACCCATAGCATGTCCTTCAGTGACTGACAGCACCTACCACGTGAGGGGATGACTCTCTAGTATTCCCCCATCCCAGTGGGATGGCTCTGCTGGTTTTGCTATCCTAGCATTCTCTCCTAGTCTCTGGATAGTCCCTGGGTGGCGGATGAATTCAAACCATAGTAGCACCACATTTAAATGTAAATTTTTTTTCTTGTTTCATTTGCATATCATACCAATCCACAGACTTACTTGGGGGTAAATTGGTTGTGTATCAAATTTTGAAATGCTGGTTGTTGTCTCACAGAGGCAACACCAAGGGGAATTTTGTTATGTCAGGTTTTCCTACGCTGCATGCGTAATTGGTGACCACAAACGAAAAGCATTGTTAGCTCAATTAAGAGCTTTCAACTAAGGCCAAAAAATGTCATAGAATATGTCAGTGGAGACTAAAAGACCTTCCAGACCAAATTCGCTTCCTGTCCCTGAGAGGCTGAGGCTCAAAGGTTCAGATGGACTTTCCCCATCTCCAGATCAGTGTGAAGGCTAGGCTTTGACTCCTAGAGACAGCCTGGACCAGCACCACCAGATAGAGCGGTGAAAAGAGATCCATTTATCACAGAGGAGGTGTCCATGCAAGGCAAGGGACCACATTCCTGCAACACGTAGCATAAAACACTCTAGGCACTCGTAGAGGACATTGAGAAGACCGCATGTGGGCAGCTGCTAACATCTTGCTTTGGTAGAGGTTGGGAAGTTGGGTTCTTTCCAGGTAGGTCTCTCTTTCCTTCTGTAGGTCTTTATTAATATTTCCATCCAATGCCCTGCAGGAGATTCCAACCTGTGCAGGTGTAAAAATGAATAGGATACTTCAGTCCTTCCTGATCAGACACCTAAGGGGTGTCCCATGGCTGACAGGGGAAGAAGGGAGGCAGATCAGGGGAAAGAGTCTCTGAGAAGCTCATTGGGGGAGAACGGCGCCTCTCCATGGCTCTGGACTATTAGCTCAGAACACCTGAACTTGGTCTCTCTGTAGCCCCAGCCCAGGGCCTCTCCTTCAGCAATCTGTTTCCATAAACCTCTTACTTAAGTAAACAGTTATGCATATATTTATTAAATAGTGAATAATAAATATATATATGAATACGTAAATATATAATATAAAGTTGTATTGATTTCATGTATTTATAAATGTTTGCAGGCTATAGTCAGACAGAAATTGTAATAAATCCATGCAGGCAGGGACCCAGTTTACTCACGGTATCTTCCCAATGCTGGGCATATAAACAGTTCAGAATTTCCAACCACAGGAGAGAGAAACATGTGCCTCCCAGGTTTGTTTACAGCATACTTTCACAGATGAATCGAACATGGAAAATAACCACACATTTATACACTTCACTCAATTGTTTTTATGTTAACCACAAGGAAAAAAAATAGCAAATGTGGTGTGGGAAGCGCTGGACTGGCAGGCGGGCGCTCCAGCCGTGGTTCCTGAGCCCCGCAATCCTACTGGGTGGCCCTGGGCCAGCCATTCTGCGTCACCCGCTCTGTCCCACACTTCTCGCCCGGAAAGTGTAGATAGCAGTCCTTGTCTTGCCTTTCTGACGGGCAGGTGGTTAAGTGAATGGGTAAAAAGCCCACTGTAAACTAAGTCAGCAGACTGATTTATTAAATGGAGGAGTCAGATGGAGGGGGTTCTGATGGGCATGGTACTGGGACATCAACCAACATGGAAAAGACAAGAAGTTATTTCAACTGAATGTCTGTCGTCCTCATCCAGCGCTTTCCTTTCTTCTCTTCCAGGACTCCGTTCCCAGCTCGCCTGACAACTTCCCCCTAAAAGGAGGTAAGATCTTGAAATTAGGAGTAAAGTTGTAGCAAATCGCCCAGATGACACCAGAAAGTGCCATCATCAACTGGAAACCCTGGGATGGTGCCCCACAGGAGAGTGGGTGGGTACAGCTGAGGGTTGGGCTGGTGCACCTTGATCACCCAGGCGGCCACATCAATGGCCCCATCCACACCAGCCCGCCACACTTCTGCTAGCGAAAAGTCTACGTCTGGCATAGGCAGATGCCCACAGGCATGCTCAGCAGCACTGTGTCTCCAGCTTGAAACCCTACTTGGTGCAAATGGGGGTATGAACCTCAGCCCCCTGGGAGCCTCTGCTTCTCATCTCTTAAATGGAAATAATAGCCTGTACATCACTAAGGTACTGGAGAAGCCAATCGGTCCCCATCTGTAAATCGCATAACACGACAACCAGCACATAATAATCCTTAAATAACTGGTCATGGCCAAAATGCATAATGGAGTTGAGGACTCGTATAGACGGACTTTCTCTTCACTCTGCATTTCCAATCACTGGAGTTATTGCCTCCACCAACCCCAGAGGGGCAACAGGCAGGGTTCAGTTAACACTGAGGATGAAAAACATTGAGATCATCTGACTAATGTTTTCACTGCTCAGAGGAATAAAAGTAAGACCCAGAGAGGGGAAGTGAAGTGTCACTAACTGGCATGTCCCTGTCCTTAGAACTGGACAGCAAGCCCAGCTACATACCCAGAGGACAAAGGAAGGGAGAAAGGGGTGGCAGTCATCACAGCCACCAGGGTAGGGACCCTGGAGCACCTGGGGACCAGAGGACACAGATGACCTGACCCAGCTCCTCAGCCCACACACCACACTTGGAATTTCCTTCAGGATACCCTTGACCTTGACTTTCACCTAGAGATTTAGAAGGTAGGGGCAAAGGGTCCCAGCAGACAAGCACTCTGGATCTTTCAGGCAGACAAGTAATTACAGCTTTGTGAACAATGTCTCAGTCTTGGCCAGAATCACTTAGCAAGGGGTCCCAAGTCCCATAATGCCTGTAAATCAATGTAAAAAGGAGCAAGGTAAAAGGCAGAGGTAAGAAACCTTTTTTAAATAAAAGTCCAGGTACAAGTATTTTAGCTTTACGAACCTTACCATCTCTGCACTCAGCTCTGCTGCTCCAGCAATGAAGCAGTCAGACTGACATGCAAATGAGCAGCACGGTGCGCCATAAAACCTGCCTTACAGAATGAGGTGGTGAGCTGGATTCGACCCACGGAACAGAGTTTGCTAACCACTGTCGTGGAACCCAGGCAGGCTTCGGAGTGAGACATCTCCGTTACATTGTAGCACATGTTCTTCTAGAGCTTTGCAAGAAAGAAACTGAGCATGTGCAATCCCACACACCCTGCCCCTGCTCCACCACCACTCCACCCAGATTTTCCAAGCAAAATTGGAACTTTCCATTTTTTTGAGAGGAAGCAGAGATCTTTAACACAGATGTGGTCTAAAGGACAAGGGCAGTTTTGATTAGCAGTAGGCCTCAGCCATTCCACCCCTCAGTTGCCTTACCTGTAGACACTCCAATCACAGCCTGCCAAACGCAGCCACTCTGACCAGAGTCAAGTTTCCTTCAGTCCAATGGGAAAAAGAAGGACCAGTAGCCCCTCTTTACATAGCCAGTGATCTTTAATGAATGAACTTCCTCTGAGAATGAGTCCTTTCCATGTTTTCTATGTGCTCAAATGTCCTTTCATTTACAATCACAAGTTGATACAGGTGCGAGTTAACTTGGTTTGTTTCCTGTCAGTCATTTTGCTTTGCTTTAATGATCACAATAGGTAGAACTTTTAAAAAGCTGACAGTTTCACACTGGTCTCTGAATTTTTATTTGTGAGGGAAATTTCTTTGGTTCAGAAAATCTAAAATTCTGTGCAACGTAGACCAGATTCCTTGCCTGGGTCATGACCAGTAATATCAGAACAGGTACGAGTCCAAAACAAACCTCAGTTTAAAATTTGTTATTTCTGCAGCCAGATTTTTAAACATCCAATACTAATCCCCACTGGGGCTGTGACACTTTCTGTCCCTCCTTTGTATTGACTTCATCACCAACCTTGAGAGCAAGCAACATGAGGATTAAAACTCACATTAATATTCCCATGTACTGGCAAAGAGCTGAGGCCCAAGGAGTCTGGCAGTATAGTTGAAGACTATACTGGCAGGGCAGGGAAGAGAATCCAGGGCTCGTCCCTATGTCCCTGGAGATGCCAGGGTGCTGCTGAGTGTGGTCCCTGACGTTCTCTTGCTCTCATGCAAGTCTACACTTCCCTTAGCTCAGCGAACTCAGCTTCTGCAGTAGGGTCAGGTGGAAAGCACATCTTGTGGGGCAAGTCACAGGCTCCAAAACTGGCCTCCACCCCCACCATCTGGGTTCTCTGGGCAGGTCTTTTTCTATTCTCTAAGCCTTGTCTGTAGCTTCAACACAGTGTACTCAATTAACTGCATGAGTCCTTTCAGCTTGGACTTTCTGAGTCCATGATTCTCTCATCCAACTTGTAAAGACTTAAAAAAAAAAAAAAAAAAAAAGTCCAACAATTACCTAGAGGGAATCTGAAGCCAAGGCCCTTCCCCAAGAAGCTCATCTGAAACCAGCACAAGCAGCAAATGGCCTATATTGGGAAACAAACAAAGCAAAGCAAAACAAAATATCATTGCAAGATATGCCAGACAGAGGAGAGTCACCTTCCAGAAATTTCCGGGAGGAAGCTCCAGGAACAGCGTGAGGCTTGTCTCTAGAGAGGGCAAGGGTGTATGTAAGCCAGACAGCTTCCAGGGAGCCCTCTGTACAGAGAGTGTTGGAAATCTTTCACCATCAGCAGGAAACTAGCAGTGGCCAGGGCTATACACACACCAAAGTGACCTCACACAGGACCTGCTTAGCTGCAGGGAAACCTGGCCATAACAGCCCCAGCCAACTGCCACCTCGCACCCTCCCCACTGCGCTTGGGACTCAGGGACCATTCGAGAGGTTCAGGTGGAGCTGTGTGCCAGGAAGGGCTCTGGGCGGAGAACCTCTTCCCACGCCCTTCTCCTCTCTGGGTCTTATTCTCCCATCTAGAGATGGAATTAATAATTACTCCCGCACAAGCTACCATGAGGATAAAATGAGACTGCAAATATACCTGCAGCTGCCACCTGCCGGAGCCTACGTCCTGGGGCACGGGGTCCACTCTGCTCTTACGTAGTCACATCAATCACCCCGGCCCATCCAACATACAGCCCGGAACAAGGAGGCGGGGGAGGGGGGGGGTGTCAAGAGACATCCGGGGATTTACCTCTCCTTGTCACTTTCGGTTCCGATTTTCTGCCTGTACGAATAGTGAATCTCACATGCGCCCGGTGTGTGGATATTTGCCCAAATCACTGAACACAGCCACGTTGTCCTTGATTTGCCCAGAGTCCTGGTAGCAGCTCCCATTTGTGTGCAGCAACCTCGACAGGAGGTGGGGCAGCGCATGCCACCCAGTTCAGCGCTCGCCATGCAGCACTGGATGCGCGACCCTGCGTCTGTAAGGCCTCAGCGCTTCCAGCCACTGGGAATCCTCCAAGAGCAGCTAGCTGTCCTCCCGGAGGCCGGCCCCTGCCACAGGGCTGACCCACGCTCCTTCCACCTGTTTTTAGATCCTGCTCCCTGTTTCTGCCCGCCCTCACTTCCTCTCGCAAAGTCTGCAGAAATTTAAATTCTACCATCTTTACTTTGAAGAATGATGTTGGTCCTGTGGGCTCACCCTAGGCCTTCCCAGTTCCCTGGGTCCTTTCATCACAAAACACCTCCCTCACGGAAGGGTTCCCGCCTGCTCTGGAAGAATTCTGTAGGCCGTGTTTCAGACAGACTCCTTGGATTCCTCCCTGCAGCTCTCTGAGGCCCTGGCAGAGAGAGTGGTGACATCAATGGGCATCCATGACGGGACTAAAAACCGTCCGCCTACAGGGTGATGTGCTCATTCACTCCTCACACGCCCCCAAGGATAATTGTTAGCCCCGTTTTATGTGTAAGGAAACAGGAACACAGAGAGGGCGACTGACTTGCCTAAGCTTTCACAGCCAGTAAGCATGGGGCAAGGCCTCAAACCCCGCCCGAGCCTTGCGCTTGGCCAGGACTGGGTGGTGGGATGCCACACCCCCGCACACGTGCTCCCAGGCTGTTTGTTCTCATGTGTTGGAAGCATATTCACTGTCGTTGAGCTCTGGTTCCCAGAGGACCCCTGCAGGCACAGGGTTTTGTACAGTGGGGGACTGAGGGATCTAGTGACCTGGGGTGAGTTCATTCTTACTGCCTGTCAGTGGGGAGAGATTTGTCTTTCCTGAAAATATCACAGAACCTATCTATATATACCCAAAGGTCTTGAAGCCCTAAGGAAATTGAAACAATAGGTAGACCAGATGTGGCTCGTGACAACCCCTTCAGAGCATCCCCCACCTTGGCCTGATTTCTGTCTCCCACTAGAGACAGGCATGAAGCAGAGAACTGGACTGGAATCTGTATACCTCCATTCTAGTCCCGAGATTGGCAGTAGCTCACTTTCCTCAGAGAAATACTTCGTTTCTGAAGTATCAGGTGAGGGGACTGAGCCAGGTGACCTAACACCAGGATGGATTTTGCTTTGAGTATCACCTTCCATAACCAAAGGAATCTTGGACTTCCTTGACTATGTTACTACGCTGACATTGACAACATTTACTGGGCTTGGCAGGGTACTCTCCTCCCCTCTTCCCTGCTAAAAGGAAAATATTGCCAGGTGCAGTCCCGGTAACTCAGGAGGCTGAGGCAGGAGGATCGTGAGTTCAAAACCAGCCTCAGCGAAAGCAACGTGCTAAGCAACTCAGTGAGACCCTGTCTCTCAATAAAATACAAAATAGGGCTGGGGATGTGGCTCAGGGGTCAAGTACCCCGGAGTTCAGTCCTCAGTAGCCCCCTCCAAAAAAAAAAAGGAAAATGTGGATAATGAAGGAGACCAAGAGAGGTTGGCTCTCTAATGAACCACCCCAAAGAAACAAGAAAAGCTTCCCCCTGAAGGCAGAGGAGCTGAACCCAGGAGACAAGCTCCTCCCAGCACCCAGCTATCCCTGCTACTCTATGGCCAAGATACTCTCTAGGATCAAGGTGGCGACAGCCCCTCCAGGGCACTGCGCTGGGGCAGAAGAGGTGAGGTGGGGGAACGGCGGCCTCCCCCTCCCTCACAGCCTCTTTCTTCCCCAAGAGAGACTGAACACTAGCTGGCAAAGACCTCACTTCCAAAAGGCTGATTGGCCTGCATCTAGAAAGCCCAATTCACCAATTTTGTTTCGCCCCTCCCCTTCCCTCCCTCTCTCTCCCTCTCCCTCCACAGCAAGGGGCAGCACTCCTGCTCAGGGGGTCAATTGGTTTTCAGATAATCAAAGGCCAAAGGAGCCCATTTGCTTCTCCATTTCCTTAAACATCCTCACCAAAGCCCACCTGAACCTCGCTGGCTTTTCCTCAAGGCAGCACTGATGGAAATCAGGAACATTGTACAAGAAATAACTAGGAAATCAGAATGTAGTGGGGTGGGATCCCAGGAGGCCATCCAGCTTTCTGTCCCTGTCACCTGTCCCTAATCCCCACACCCAAACACAGGGAGGAGGAGCAAGAGAGGAGATGCAGGGGAAGCGAAGGACAGGTAGAGGGGAAAGGAGGAAAATGGAAAGGAGAAAAGAGCCAAGTACCTGAGATACATGTGAAAGTTTGTATTTGAACTTAGCATGTAAAAATCACAAGTGTCTGATTGGAGGGGAAATCTCAGGGTTCACCATCCAGATACACTGGGGGAGGAAGAAAGCAGAGGGGAGAGCAGGCCGAGTCCTCTGGCTGGTTGGTGAGGTATGTCATCCAAGCTCGCTGGTTGGCTTGAGGGTCTGCGAACCCAGCAGCACACACCCTGGACCAGGGAGTGAGAGTGGCCACTCTTGGCTACAGTTGTGGTAGGAGACACCTGGGTCCTCCCCATGCTCCCTCTTGACCTTCCCGCCAACTCTTACGATAGGAATTATCATTCTCACTTTGGGGAAGAAGAAAGGACAACTCACAGAGGCTGGGAGACTTGTGCAAAGTCACACAGCCAGTAAGTAGCACAGGTGGGATTTGAACCCACATGTACCCGATCCCAAGCCAAACTTCCCAGCATGCTGCTGGACTTCTGCATCACAAAGAAGCTAAGGGGGTGGGGCTGTACGTTATTTAGAATGTTAGCAGATTCCACTATGTGATTTCAGACTCACTTTCCTTCTAAGTTTAAGACTTCAAAGGTGTTTCTTAAATACCCCCAATAACGTCAACTCAATCTGCTTTTAGTATAAATGAATTCCAAGAAAATACCCACAGAATCAGATAGGTTTATCTCATACATTGCAACAAGGCAGGACTGAACTCCAAAGAACCTTCAGGGGATTTGTGTCTGTGGATTGTTTTTTATGTGCTTAACACTAAGTGGCCGGAACGGGTATTCCCCGCATTTGTTTAATAATTAGCTCATCTTTCAGCTCATGTCTCCATCAAAAGTTGGCCTGGTGGCCTCAGGGAAATGGTCAGGCTGCAGCCCTTTGAAATGAGCCTTCGGGTAAAGATTCACATGAATCCCAAATTCCACTGAAAGGGGAGAGACTCCTCCAGATGTCGCTGTTGAGACTTTCTGGGATAGTCTCCCAGGAAGATGGGAACCAACATGCAGAGTCATTAGGATAATCCCTTTGCTTAAAAGGATTAAAATATTTTCAACAGATGAAAGGCGGATTCTGCACACTTTCCTAGAGGCATCAGATGGCCTCAGACACTTAGGTTCGTAATTAATTGAGAAACTCCAATCCATCAGATAATGTCATGAGCTTCATTTTAACGAGCATTTCATTAGCCAAATCACTCTGCTAAATGACACTGCTAAGCCGTGCCACTGTAGCAACAGGGAAAAGAGGCGCAAGGGAGAAAGGAGCCACATTTGCAGGGTGTCCCCTCTGGCCACGTGCCGCGCCCGTTATTCAGCATCAATAATCTCATTGCATCGCCAAAACCTGCAGACGTTTGCCTGGATTGTTACTATCCTCGCTTTACTGATGCAGTAAGAGGGGCTCAGTAAGAAGAAGTGATGGGCCCAAAGCTCAAAGCCTGCTCTCTTTTGAGATGCACAGCATCTGCCTGATTTTATACCAGAGGTGCTATGAGGCTGGAAGGGACAGGCACTCAGACCATGCACCATCTGGCTGGAATTAGCTGCTTCTTTTGCTATGGAAGAGCTGCCTTGAGCAGTGTCCATCTTTATGGAAGCCTGATTGCCCCTGACTTGCAACTTGGCATGGTCCAGCACACAGGCCTGAAGTCATCTGCTGGCATGCTCCCACACGACGACGGACGGGACCAGGGAGGCTCTGTTGAACTTGTTTTTCCAGCACCTCCAGCTGTCTCCACAGTTTTCAGTTCCAGGGTCTGTGGTGGCTGCATTTAACTCTCCGTGCTCTGCCACTTACCTACCATAGGGTCTTGGACCAGACCCTCAGTCTCTCTGGGTTCAGTCTTCCCACTCATAAAACTGGGACCTCTGTGAACATGGCATCTAATGGCCCCTTCTGTCCCCCATACCAAATCTCAAAGTGGGGACTAGTTTGACGTTGCCATAATCCTGATCTTCCAGAGCATGGTCCTTTCCCACCTTGAGCAATTTGTTTCTCCCTCTCTCCTCTGCAACTGGCCAGTAGAGATTCCTGGGTGCATCTTTCTCACCAACCTTCCAAAGCCAGAGTCCATGATCACTCTAGAAGAGACTGGAGTTTGGAGACAAATTACAATAAGCAAACTTCATGCAAATGAAGACTCTGGTCCTCAGAGGAATTCATGGAGTGCTTTGATTATCTGAAAGACAGAATACCCCACAAAAGGAGTGTGGAGCCCTTGGCTCTGGTCCTGCTTCTGTCACTAACTCACTGGGTGAGCTAGGACCAGCCTGTTAGGAGTGTGATATGGGGGAGCAAATGAGTTATGTTCTTTCAAACCTGGACCAGGTGCCCCCTCAGGGAACTTCCATTTCTAAAAACCATGCAAATTCTAACAGAACCAGACTCTTCATTACTTAGATTGCCCCCAGAGCTAAAATGTTCTATTCTATCGCTTCTGGGATCTGAAAATTTGAATGTGTGAACACAGCCTTCTACCTTGAGTTGAGCAATATGCCCACAATGAGAAACAGAAGTAGGGCCAACTCCCTGTGTCCAGCCCCCTGGACCCCCACAGCAGCCCTGGCAGGGGAGAGCTGAGACCTCACAGCCTGCTGGAAAGAGCTATAAATTCCCTTCTAATCACAGTCCACACTGCTCTCCATCTAGATAAAGACACAAGAGCCCAGAGAGAGGAATTCTGGGAGCCTAACTCCCAGGTCATCAATTCAGCCACTTCCTGCAGACAGTTCTCATTTCCCCACCCTGTTTCTCAAACTAAAGCCCTGCAGATGTCACATCCAATGGGAAACAAGAGCTGTGCTGCTCCCCACACTCCAGCCCTCAGAACTCCAGGGACATTGAGGGATTCCAGCTGCATGGAGCCCATCTATTGATAAGCTGCTCCTTCTTGTCTTTATACCAAAAAAGAAAGTCTTGCCGGGCGTGGTGGCACACGCCTGTAATCCAAGCAACTTGGGAGGCTGAGTCAGGAGGATCCTGAGTTCAAAGCCAGCCTCAGCAACTTAGCGAGGCCCTAAGAAACTCAGTGAGACCCTGTCTCTAAATAAAATACAAAATAGGGCTGGGGATGTGACTCAGTGGCCGAGTGTCCCTGAGTTCAATTCCTGGTTCCAAAAAAAAAAAAAAAAGAAAGAAAAGTCTTCTCATGGACCCACAGGGTGACAGGGATACAAGCCACAAGGCTGATGGCCCACAGAACATTACCTAGCTTTTGACAACAGCCTCACGTCCCCCAAGGCATCCCTGACTGGCCCAATACTTGAGCATCCAGCTCTGCAACTTGCAGCGGCTGTCCTTTAGTGTAGCTCTTTCCATGACCATATGGTTATGACAGTGACATTGGTTGGTAACTCCTCAGCATCCACTTGGAGCCTTAGTGACTGGGCCCCAGCGATCAGGCTGCATTGTCTTCTGCTGGCAGCTTTGTCAACTGTTAGAGGGCAGAAATGGTGCCCACCCCTGGGGTCTTGTCCCCTACCCTCAATAGCTCCTCCAGTGTCCTGCCTGCTCTAGTAATGTCTCTGTGTGTGTGTGTGTGTGTGTGTGTGTGTACCGGGGAGGGAACCCACAGGTGCTTCAGCCACTGAGCCACATCCCAAGTCCTTCTTTATTTAGAGATAGGGTCTCACTAAGTTGCTTAGGACCTCGCTAAATTGCTGAGGTTGGCTTTGAACTTGAGCCAACCTCAAGTCACGGGGATTAGAGGAATGCACCCCAGCGCCAGGCTGGTAATGCCATTCTTAAAAGGAGCTGCCTGTGTTTTTCCTTTAGCTAAAAGTCTATGAGACTCTTTAAGAAAAACTAAAATATGCCATGCCATTTGACTTCAGGAAATGCAGCTGCTTCAAAATAAGGGCTTTTTTTTTTCCATTCTTGGGTTTCTCAGAATTACAACTGAGGTCACCCCACTAAACATGTGAAGAACAAAGGGGAAGAAAACAACAAAAGAAGCTGCCCATGTGAGAGGCAAGCCTGGGCTTGTATTTCTGCCACCGCTTGTTTGTGGAAGCTCACCTGAGGCAGATGCTAGAAGGCCCATGGAGTGAGGGGCCCTTCGGCCAGTGGAAGAGCCTGTTTCTGATTTGATAATGCTGACTTCACCCGGGCGTGATTCTTATCTTCCCATCTAACCTGACCTGCAGCCCTTGAGGGAGTGAGGCCTATGTTATTCCAGCCCCCAGAGGAAAAGCAAACCAGACACCCCCATTGGTTCCCCTTACTCACTTAACAGTCTCCACAAAGGAAATAAGAGAGGTGAACTAGGTGATTCGATTCAACAAACATTGACACTGCCTCTTCTGGACTGGGCAGTAGGGATGTACAAATAGAGTCTCTGCCCTGAGGATTCATGGGTAAATAAGCAAACAGGAAGGGGCAGAGAAGGCCTCCTGGAGGACAGGACTGTGTTTCAAATGGCAACTGGCCTGATGGAAGTGGGATTCCAGGTGGAGGGAACAGCGGGGGCCAAGGTGGGATAAAAAATTCACCTGGTGTGTTCCGGAGCCCTGCACGCAAACTCCAATAGAGAAGTCAGGAGCCACTCAGGTATCAGAGTTGGAACCTCCACCCTGCCACCAACTAGGTCTCTCAAGGACATTTCTCATGAAAATTAAGTGAAGTAATTCCTGTAATGTGCTTTGCAGAGTACCTAGAGAATAGCCATCACTCCACACATACTCATCGTTATTATGAATATTACTGTCCTTGCTATTGTTATGGTAATGATGATCATTAGTTGGCCATAGAGTGAAAGGGGAAGAGGGAAGGTGAACCTGGAGAGGTCAGAACGCTAGGGGCCAGGCATGCCATGCTGAGGAGTCAGGCCTGATGTGCAGACAACAGAAGTCAGAGAGGATTCCAAGCCAAGAGAGTCAGTCAGACCTCCCTCCCTTCTGCCTTTTGGTTCTGCAGCCCAAAAGAGGAGGCTGGGCCTCTCTCATGGAGGTGACAGCCTCTTAGGAGAGTAAGCAGCCCTCAGTGTTGTGATTCTGACTCTACACCAAGAGTGAGGGTGTGGGCTGTGGCATCAGGACCAGTACACTGGCTGAGGGATGAGTGAGGCATGTGATCCTGAGATGGCTCAGTCTTGGCTCACCAGCCCTTGCACCAAGGGGCCCAGAAGTTCTTTGTGGATCAAGGGCCCCCAACTGCGGGATTCTCTAGCAGTGAGCTTGCTCAGACGGCAGAGGGAACTCTTCACTTCACTTTAACCACTTCAAGGCCCCAGAGAGCTTTGAAGAAGTCAGGAGGGACTTTCTCAGGCCTGAGCAGAAAGGGCAATGGAGAAGTTCGTGAACCCAAACAGAATACTCAGATTCAGGGAGCAAACACACCAGGGTGTGGCCACCCTGGGGCCAATGGCTGCCTGGGCTCTGATGGATGGACTGAATGGTAATCTCTGATGACCTCAGTAAAAGATGTCAATGTCAATTTGGAGATCTCCCAGGTTTGCAAAGTGAGAAACGGAGGCTCCAGAAGAGAAGAGATTTGCTCTAAATAGGTTGAGTTCATGAGTCATTGCAGGAAATGTTTGGTTTAGTTCTTTCTATCCAAAACAGTTACTATAATAAGAAAAAGTTAAGCTGTCATCTCTGATAAACATATTTAAAAATATTTCTATTTCTTAAATACCATAATACCTTAATGCCATAATTGCTGTTTGCCCCTGTCAAGGAAGCTCCTGCTAAGATATCTTTAATCCTTTTCCTTCTTAAAATTGAGTAAAAAGATGTTTTATCTTCGTTGTCTAGCAAAATGGCCCAGAATAGGAAACTTGGCCTAAACTCAGTGAGACAGGTGTGGAGAATGTCAGCATTTCCACACACTGGCTTGACTCTGCGTCTGCCATTGACCATGGTCAGGCATCGTGATATCTCCACATGGCTAGTCTGAGAACTAGATTAGGTGGTGCTGGTGAAAGTACACAGCAGTGTCCTGTGCACACGCAGCAGGTCAGATGGAAATAATTAGTGTCAGTATTCAAATTCTGATGGCCACTACCTGGATGAGTGACATAGGACAATGCATATCATGTATCTGATCCCCAGGGTTTTCCCATCTGTCAGAGGCACTTAAGAAGGTCACTTTCACGGAGTTGATACAAAGACCAAACAAGGTGAAGTACAGGAGGGATGAGAAGGGCCTCTGGCACATTATGGGAACTCGGGTCCTATTTGTTTCCTCCTCCTGACTTCTACAGTCTCCCGTAAAAGTCCAAGAGGAAACCTTCAATAAAAATGAATCTTAGAACATTACAACTCCTAAGGTACTTGACAGTCCAAGAACTAAAGTTTTCCTTTCACTCCTGAAATGGAAGCAGCACAGTAACTGTCACCATCACAGGATTGTGGGAAAAGGTCCAGCGACAGTGGGTGGCCAGAGCAGCAACTCACGTTCATCTCCTTGTTTTCAGGAAATTGCTCTGAGGACCTCCTATGTATCCTGAAAAGGACTCCATTCAAGAAGTCATGGGCCTACCTCCAAGGTCAGTAACCAAATCCGAATTCCCAGCCACATGGAGGCCACTTCCTGTGGCCATTCAGCAACTTCTAAGCAGAAGTCCCAATTAAAGTCCAGTGACTGGCAGAATATGATCTGCAGCGTGTTCTGGAAGGCCTGCACACAAGACCTTTCAGCATTTGAATTTGAATGCCTTGGGGGAAAGGAGAGAGTGTGAAGCTCCAAAGTCACAAGGCTCCTCTTTCCTCAGCCCCTTTATGTTGCCTACCTGGTCTCTGAAGGCCTTTTTGTCCCCTGTCCCCACCTTCCCCACCATCACCCCTCTCGATTCAACTAACTACCAGTTTCAGCCAAGCACACAGTCCGTTTCCTATTGCAAGGAAAGCCGGCTCCTAAGCTCTGCCTCTATGAAGCTATTCACAAGGGAACCACAATATCGCCTTGTCCCCACACTGACAGCTTAATGAATGTGTTGGCACAGGGCCTGTTTGCATATTGCAGTATGCTTGATGTAAGAGGCTCCTGATAAATGAAACAATAGGAGGCACTTACACCCCAAAAGAATGAGATATGGAGGAAATGGCCAAGATTCTCTGAATGCCTATTTTGCTCATTTTAAAAATTCAATTTTGCAGTTAGATAAGTTCTTACCTTTCAATTGAATTGCAATGAAATTGAAAGGGAAAGTACATAAGCAATTAAAACCAATGTGTCAGCTTCCCAGTTCTAAAGACGCCCTATCAGTCAGTGCTGGCTTTCATCTGTTAGGACCCAGAGACTTGGCTTATGAATAAATGTCTCAGCTCGGAGGCTGTGCTAATTCTCTGCTTCTCTACAAATCCCAGAAGGCAGAGCTCCTTAATGTGCACAAGAGGGGCCTGTGTGATTATATTTGGCTTCCCATTAAAGAGAGGGGACATTCAAAAATTCAGATAATGAACAGAAAAAGGATACATCTTAGTGGAGATTCTCTTGGGCAACTTGATACCTGGATTGGTTATTAACTGCATGATATAGAATGTCCTATCTCTGACACTTTCATTATCGCCTACCAAAAAGTAGTCACACACTAACTGTTCATTCATGATAAATGGACATGACATCCAGACCTTCTGCAGAATGCAGTGCAGGAGTTGATAGTGTAAAAAGGGAAAGATAATAATCATAACAGCATCATAACATAAGATGATAATAACTAAGGGAGGTAAGCATCCTATAGGAGATAGATGTGCACTACCAGAGTGTGGTGACCCTCTAAGCTTTGAGCATTGGACAAAAGGAAGAGAGGTGGTTTTCTACTGTGCCTTGAATAATAAGAGGACTCTAGAAGAAGTCACAGGGAAGATATTCAGATGACTGGGACAGCAGGCAACATTGTAGAATACATGGGTCTTGAATGGGGACCTTGAATAAAGACAGTTTTCTAATCTGTACCCTAAAATATGGTTAATAATTCTTTTTTATATATATATTTCTCTTCTCAGTGTCCAAGCATCTCAACAGTACCAAGTTGTCTTGGAACAAAGATGGAATTGTCCATGGAGTCAGATACCAGGATGGGGATCTGGTGATCCAGTTCCCAGGCTGGTATTTCATCATTTGCCAGCTGCAGTTTCTGGTGCAATGCTCAAACCATTCCATGGACCTGAAGTTGGAGCTCCTCGTCAACACAGAGGTCAAAAAACAGGCCATGGTAACAGTGTGTGAGCCTGGAATACAAACCAAAAACATATACCAGAATCTCTCCCAATTCCTGCTGGAGTACTTGCCGGTCAACACCACCATATCAGTCATGGTGGATAAATTCCAGTATGTGGATACAATCACCTTTCCTCTTGAGAATGTGTTATCCGTTTTCTTATATAGTGGTTCGGACTGAACAGTTTCTCTTGGCCTTCAGGAAGAAAACAACTTTCTACTCTACAGCACTTCCTCCATCCTGACACTTGGCAAAAAGAAAATGTTAGAACAAGACTGAAACCACAAAGTGTGTTAAGTAGTGTACTTCTCTTTCTGTCTGTTGGGAAGATACAGCTCCAGGGTTAAAAAAGTGAAGTATCTTTCAGATGGAGGTCAAGGAAGCAGTACAGTGTGGTAGAAAGAGCCCTAACTCTTTGGGCATCAGAAGGGATCGGGTTGCCCCAACCCAACTGCTCATTCACTATTTAACCTTGAGCCATTCTTTCCCCTCCTGGAACTCAGGATCCAGGTCTGAAAAATTAGGGGACTGGATTTGAATCTCTCCAAATTCTCCTTCACCTCAGAAGATCAGACCCGTGAACTGAAATTCCAGGCAGAGATCTGGAAGTTCCCAACCAAAGGAAGGCCCCACATACCAGTATGAAGCTGATGGTATCAGTAACATCTGGCTGCATGTCATCTCAGTAGGTCAGAGTATGGGGACAGTGTTCATGTGCCTTGCAGAATATACCATGTTTCCAGCTTGCGTTGGCCAAAGTGAGATGGTCATTTAACCAGGGAACAGCTGCTGTCATCTCCTGCATAATATAAGACTGTTTTATGCTTCAAATAACCCTTAGAAAATCAGTTCTGTGATGGACTTTTAAGTCCCCACAAAGTTGTTGACAGACAATGGTGGCGCTAGCTATGATCAGAACTCTGGAGCCTCCTGACCTGACTTGGGCAGCCAGGAGAGTTCTCCAGCAACATCACGCTCAAAACTCCTGCATTGCCTTTGAAAGAGCGCCTTATTTGTCGGAGGACTCTGACAACCATTGGAGTCAAAGTGCAAGCCCTGAGGTTAGAAGTGAGTGAGATAAGAAGACCCTCTGCTGCCACGCTGGAGTCGAGCTAAGTTTGCATTTTTCTCGAGAGGGTTAGGAGAAAAGAAGAATCCAGCAAGGTTTGTCCAAGAAAGCCTAGAAAAGGTCTAACGAAAAAGGAGGAGGAGAAGTAGGAGGAAGAAGAGGAGGAGGAGGAGGAGGAGGAGGAGGAGGAGGAGGAGGAGGAAACCCCAGCAGTTGTGGTATGGATTGAGAGGAACATGGAAAAATGAAATGGCCTAGGGAAAAGTGTAAGTCCCTTGCTGAGCATGCGGACCACCTGGTGGGTCTCCCCTGTGAAGCATTCAGTAAAGTCCACATTTTCCTTCAACTCCTTCTGCGAGTAGATTCTCCAGGAGGAACCAGCATTGGAAGAGGGGTTGAATTCCATGAGCCAAGTGGCACACGGTCAAAACAGAGCTCACAAGGCTAGAGAATGAGGGGACATCTGGCATTTTAGTTGCACACTAATGGCAAGGACCCATGATCTTGATTAGACCAACTCATGCATTCTTTCTTTTCATTTCATTTGCTCTTTTTAAGTATGCATGATAGTAGAGTGTACTTTGACATATCATACATGCATGGAATGCACTCTTGAAACGGTACACGTGACCTAATTGTGTGTAAACAAAGCGAGTGTTCTGCCCTTTCATATCTAACTCAGGAACAATTTCATTTTCATTTTTTACCAACTGACTTTCATACAATGAGTGGCTCCTAATCTGACTTGCCTAGCAATGCTCAGAATGCCAAAGACACAAGAAAAAAAGAATTAAGCATGTCATTTAAAGAATAAAGTACTTACATAAATAAATAATGATAAATTTTAATAAGTCAAAGTCTTGATACATAGGAAGTAGAAACCCATAGAAATTAAAACCAAATTCTGTTACTCTGGGAATTTCAAAGCCAGAGGACATCTTCTCTGCAAGTGAAACAAATCATTTACCTAAATGGGGTCCCCGGCTACCTAAAATATAAGCCTCTTCAGTAAAATGTCAACTTAGGCATAGAAACCTTCCCTCTTCCCTTCCTCCCACGCCCAATCCCAACACACATAGTGTATTTGCAGAATATGTAGAGTTCTATAGATGGTGAGCTGATAAACAATACCAAGTTCAAGGTAGACTGAACATATTCCTGCCCTTGGAAAGACATCATATAACCTTCTCCACGTTCACTAAGTTTATTTTCAACTGGCCTCCCATCATCTATCAATGCCTCCAGTAACTGCATCACCTAATTCCTCCTCAGAGTCCTGCAGTCACACATAAGATGGCTCAGAAAATGACCCAGTGCCCAGAAAGGCTTTGATAGGAACAGGCCCTAAAGAGAGGCAGCTCTGGGGGGAAGCTGGTCAGATTTACCAAACAGGGAAGACTTCGAGGATCCATAAATACACTTCCACTCTGCACAGGGGACAAAATGCTTCAATTAAAAGGATACAGAAGTCAGCCAAGTGTCATCTCTGGCATGATCCTGAGACATCAGCTAAGCCCAGTGCAATTCCTATGGGATGGAAACCCAGTGGGGAACAGATGCTTGTCAAGTCCTGGCTAGGATTTGAATCCAGACTCTTGTATCCTAATCTCTGCAATTTCCCACTAGACTTTATTGGACTCCTCCTGTGACCTTTTGTGTATATATATGTGTATGTGTGCATATACATGTGAATATTCATGGGTGTATATATAGACATATATTATATATGCATATAAATATATATGTTTTTCCCTACTGACTGTTTTACAGGTCATCTACTTAACCTGGGTTCAGGGGAGGAAGCCTGATTCTTGCTCTGGGAATTACAAAATTTATATATGCTTATATTTATTTTTAATTAAAAAGAGAATAGAAAAGAATATTTCTTCCATTCATCATCTGCTTATTTAATAACTATTAATATTTTGCCATATTTGCTTCTGCTTCTTTTTAAAGTGAAATAACACATATAGAGTTAAAATCCCATTCTTCCATCTATTCCATTGTTTCCTCTCCAGAGATCATATGACCACTGCCCAGATGTGTGTGTCTTTCACTTATGTAATTTTATATTCGTTTTCCCATAAGAACACATAGTACAATTTTGTGTGACTTTTAGAATTTTAATAAATGATATCATGCCTTATATCATAGTCTGTGACTTGCATTTTTATGTAACATTAGACTTTTCAGATCTACTACACATGTGGACCCAGCACCTCCATTTAAATGCTTTTCCCTGTTCTAACACAGCACTGCTGGTCCATTCTCCTAGGTATAGACATTTAATTTGCTTACAGATTTTTGTTGTTACACACAATGCTGCAATAAACACATCTTCTTGTGCCATTTTTCTATGCAGCGAAAACATTCTTGGAAAAATATAGATGGAATCCAAAGCTGCTGCCTTCGCCATGGCTACGGAAGGTATGGTCCACAGCTGGAGCTGAGTCTCTGGAATCTGAAGTGCTCTTTCTGTCTAAGTACTGCTCCACTCATACATCCATTCAAAACTCATGTCCTGAGTGCTAATGTGACACCTGACACCACGCTAGGTGCCAAATGACACTCCAGCATGGTGTGTGCCTTTGAAACCTGCCTTTCCAAGGCATGCTAGGGCTTCTCTGGATCCATCTCTCTTTCTGGAGAGTAAATTTTCAGATATCAAAGTGCAACACAGCCCCAGATGGAATTTCCTACCCCAAGATCAAAGGTGTAGATTCCTTGGGGTTCTGGTCCCTACTTCGTCTTTAGACTGTTTTCCTGGGTGACTTAAGACACTCCTATGGTTTCCAGTAACATCTTTCTGTCAGTGACTCTAAACTGCATTTTCAGTATTGACTTTCTCCTAAAATCCAACCCAATACATTCTATGGTCTTTGGGCTTTACCACAGTGCTCTCTTGATACCTCTGAGACCCTGCAGTGAAGGTTGGCACGCGACATTCAATGCAGTGACTTTTTTTTAGCATGATACAGAGAAAGAAACATCTTACATTGCCAGCAAAGACTAAGAAAAAACCCAATGTGAACACCTGCACTGATTTCACGATGCTCTCATAAGTGACACCCTATAGTTTGCAAAACGCTGTTCTAGTGTGCCTTCCACTGCTCCAGATGTTGCAAGGCTTACTCCCTTGAAGCTCAGGATCCTGGATTGTTGAATCTGAGATGGGCAGGATCTGGAATGTCTGTGTATTGGTCCAGGAAGGCAATTGTGGAGGCACTTGGTTTTCTGCAGCTGCATTTGCAGAAGCCTCAGTGTGCAGCTACTAGCTTAGTGAGTAGTGGTGAGTCTGAATGGAGGGCTAGGAACAACCACTCTGCTAATGGGATCTGCTCCAGATGTGCACTGGTACTAGAACCGGCAGCACTAGCATTTTCCTGATTGAAGTGGTTTCCTGTTCACAACAACAGTGATGTGGTTCTGGAAGGGCCAGCTTCCTGCTTGCAAGATTATTGAAGAGACTGCTGCAACTATGCCATCCCCATTCCCAGGAGTGGCTTTAGAAGTTGCTCCTGGGGCTGGGCATGTGGCTCAGTGGTAGAGCAATTGTGTAGCATGCACATGGTCCTGGGTTTGATTCCCAGCACAACAAAAAAGGAAAGTTGCTCCTGGAAGCTCAATCTGTTTTCTCAGCCCTCTTGACAATTCTGTAAGCCACTGAAACCCCTGTGATAAATCTCCCATTGGAGAGCAAAGTCTCCTCTCTGTCACTGACCCCTAATAGATTCAATCCCAATATAGGACCTCAAGAAACTCACCTCAAACATATCTCTATCCCTCTATCCTCCTGCAAATCTCATAGATGATCTCAGTCTCTCGTTATCCTTCTCATTTCCTACCCAGTCAACATCCAACCAGTTCCACTAGTCCCCAGTTCCCGCCAGCATCAGCTCACTCAGTCTACTCTCAGTTCACCCAACTCACATCCTCATCTCTGGCCTCACTCCTTACAAACCCCACCTCCAGACTTCAGGAAGAATAAGTCTCCACTGTCCTGGGATTGATAGGAAGCTTGGTCATTGATCAAGCTCTTACAAGAGTTGTACTTTTCCCAGACTCACCCCTTTAATCCTCAGAGCAGTTTTCCCAAGTGGGTATCATCATCCCCTGCTACAGACAAAGACTTCCAGAGTCCCAGACATCCAGCAGCAGCGGGTGGCAGAGCTTGGGATTCAGGACCGCTTGTCTGTCCCCACAGCCTGTGCTCCAGTCACTTGAATAGAGCTGCCTTAAAATTGAAACTCTTTCCACCTATCCATCTAGATTCTGCCCTGCTCTCTCAAATCCTGCCCATCCTACGCCCTTGTGTCTTTGCTCAAATCAAGTTGAACTTTTTCTAATTCCTCAGGTAGTCCTCCATACCCTCCCTTACCACCAGTATTTGCAGAATTTCTGCCTTCTGATGAAACACGCCTTCCATTCTCCTTTGCCTGATTAACTCCTATCGCGGTTCTGATCTTCAGAGGACTCTTCCTGACAATTCTGGTCTTGCCTAATCCTTGCTGTCTCCTTCCATTCTCTGCCATCCTAAATGGGCTGGTACTTCACTGGTTACCCTTGGTTTTCTCTATAGTTCTGCTCCAATACCCAAACTCCCAGAAGGCAGGACACTATCACTCTGACTCACCATGGCGTCCTCACAGTTCAGCATAGTTCCTGGGACATAGTTGGTAATTGCTCAATAAATATTTCTTCAATGAATAATTGAAGGAAAAAAAGCCATTTAAAACACAGGTCCACTTTAGGGACTTCAGGGAAAAGACATCACATAAACAGACATCACAGAAGCCATTCCCCCTACACCAGCCCCCAAACAAGGGAAAGTAACTCTATAAACCAAAAATGTGAATTGAAAGTCATCATTTTTTCTTAGAAATAATTTTCAGAACTAAGAAAGCAGGAATGGCAATAAAAGAAGGGTGAAACTTTCAGGAACTGAATCCACCTGTGCTCTCTGAGAATTTGGAAGGGAAGAAGGCACATCTCCATTTACTTCACTCACCCCCTTTTATCAGCAAGGCATAGAATATCTGCTATATAATCCAGTTCCCTTCCTCTCTTGCTGAGATAACTGTTTGCTAGCTTAATCATTTGTGATTAGACACAATTAGTGAGGATACTAATCTTAGAGAGTTTAAATCAAACTTTGGTGTATTTTAGAATCAACTGAAAGACTTTAAAATTCTGAAATCCTAGGTCCCATCCTAGACCAATTAAATTAGGATCTCTGGGGGGTTAAACCCAGGCTTCAAGATTATTTTAATCTCCCAAAGTTTTAGAGTCAGAGATTTAAATTCTTACTACTGAATTTTGTCCTATTAAAAAGGCAGTATCTCATACCCAAACTGAAACAGGATCTGTATCAATAAGATCCACCCAAGACCCATGAGCACATTACAGTTTGAAGAACACTCATGTAGAAGACTTTCCTTAGTGGAGCAGATCCATGAGGTCTCCCAGTCTGTTCCCTCAATACCACCCCAACTCACATCCTAGTCTCCAGCCTCTCTCCTTACAAACCCATCTCCAGACATCATTATTAACTCCCCACTGTCCTTGGGATTGATAGGAATCAGGATCACTGATCAAGCTTGTACAAATTTGGTACTTTTTAGAGAGTTTAAATCAAACGTTGGTGTATCTTAGAATCAACAGAAAGAAATTAAAGTTCTGAAACCCCAAGCCACATCCTTGACCCCAGTCAAATTAGAATCTGGGCATTGAACCCAGGCATCAACCTTTGGGAAAAGGACTCTCCCTTCCCTTTCTGCTGCTGATGTAAATGTCAGGGCCTACACACTAGGGAAAGCATCATTAAATCAACATGAGGCAATTTTTTTTTTTAATAATCATCACTAAGATTTTAAAATCCTAATCTCTCCCTTGGGAATCTTGGGCAAAAGCCAACACAAGAATCTGACCAGGATGTTGAAAGCTTTGGAACAGTTCAGACACTCAAATGGGGGCTATACTTTCCCTGTGACCCCAAAAAGAGAGACAAGCCCCATCAATGGAAAAGGACAGTAACAGTGGAATTTGAACATCTGAGTGTGAGTCCCAGCTCAAGCCATTACTAACACTCCCATCTTGGCAAGTCACAGAAATGCCCTCAACTCAAATTTCTTCAGTTATAAAATAAGGATAATCCTTCCCAGAGCAGTTGGGAGAACAAACATGTATATACTCAACTTGAAAAGTACACATCTGTGGGTATTTTACTGTATGTGTTATTTAAGAAGAAATTTGTGGGGAAAGGTGCAGAAAAAAAAAATCAGTACAAGTTAGAAAAGAATGAACTTAGCCAGGTGCAGTGGCTCAGGAGACTGAGGCAGGAGGATTGCCAAAGTCAGCCTCAGCAACTTAGTGAGGCCCTGTCTCTAAATAAAATATAGAAAAGGGCTGGGGGTGTGTCTCAGTGCTTAAGTGTCTCTGAGTTCCTTTGCCAGTATCAAAAAGAAAGGAAGGAAAGAAGGAAGGAAGGAAGGAAGGAAGGAAGGAAGGAAGGAAGGGAGGGAGGGAGGGAGGGAAGGAACTCTTCTCAAGCTACACTGAAGCCTGTTTCCATCTGGGGCCAACATTCTAAGGATGCTTGCATACAGTAGGGAAACCAACTGGCTGTTGGAGAGATGTGTACTGGGGGTCCTCTCCCTGGGCCTCCCTGCAGGAGGCACTGGTCACACAAAAACAAGCACTTTGTCCCATACAAACAAGCACTCAGATGGGAAGCATCTATCTCAGCACCCAGACCACTGTCTGTCACAAAGTGAGCACTCAGGAAATGTGATTTCATTGGCAATGGGAGGAGGGAATTGCCATCTCATGCGATTGACTAAACCCGCCTGCCTGACGGCTGATCCTCCTCCACAACCAGGAGCTCCAAGTGAAACCCGGCTGAAGCATTTCATCATTTCATTCCCAAGGCGAGGAAAAGATGACGCCCCACCTGACCTTCCCACTTGGCCTTCCACTCTGCACCCGTTTCACTACCAGCCGGCCTGATGTCATAGCATCAGGCATGGTAGTCAAGGGAATGAAGACCACACCCATGGCAAGATGGACACAGCCAGATGGGGAAACAGCAAGGAAATGCCTGAAGAGGCTTCAATCCTTAAGGAGGCTGTGTTCCTCCTGCTGAAGTTGGATTCACACCCTTGAATACACAGCCTGCAATAGTGCTAGGTCTCTTCCTGGTCCTCCTTCCTAACTGTGGTGTCTTCAATTAAATGGGTTCATGTTACAAGGTGTGTGTGTAGAGTCTCTAACCCTCCCAGGCACTTGCTTGCCAGGTTCCAGGCACGCCAGAGCCACAAAACACTGTGTCTACTTCACCCTCCCAGTCGCCTGATGAGATAAAGGCCATTCTGTGTGACAGATGAGGAAACCGATGCTCAAAGAAGTGCAAGAGTATGTCCAAGTCTCAGCAGCTGGTAAGCTGAAGAGCCAAGATGTAAACGATCTTCGTCTGGCTGGAGAGCCACATCCCCAACCACACAGCACTGACCTGCTTGCTGCCAGGCCACTTGGCATCCTGCAGGCGGATACCTTTATCCACAAGGTCCTTGCCCTCCCTTCTCAGCTAGGTTAACTTGACCTTCTTCATGAAATCTCAACTCAGACATTACACCTCAAGAACCACTCCAAAGCTGAATTAGACATGCAGCCTGGGCCTGGGTATCCTCCCGCCACCTCCCCACTCCCCACACTGCTCCATCACCGTCTGAGACTGCCTCCACTGTGGACCTCTGGGTAAGAACCACGTCTGAGTGCAGCACACCTCTCCTGCCAGTCTCTCCAGAGTAAAGTGACTTCCTTCCAAATGATTTTGGCCTCATGTCCCACCCTTCGCTTTGTACTCTGGACCCCAGGAAAGGGACACTTCTGCCTTGAGACTCCCCAGCCCTTGAGCCTCCATGCTGGCTGCTCCAGAAACGAGCTGCTCCTCCCCAAGGTCACCGTCCCTGCTGAGTGAAACCAGTCACTGTAGGTCCGACCCAACAAAGCCAGAGAAGAGCTCACCCACAGACAGACTCCTGCAGGCCTTCCTGGGATTCGGAACCTGGCCACAACTCTTCCTGGTCCCAGAGAGAGAAAGAAGTGTGACCACCCCCCACCCAGAGTGCCAACTCACTTCCTGCCCAGAATTAACCACTTCCCAAAATGAGTGCCTGTGTGAACAGCAAGTCCCTTCAGGGAAAACCCCACCCCCATCTGCCAGGCTGTCATCTTGCCCTATGACCCCAACCTGATGATCACCCCACGATCCCACATTGGTACCTTTTCCAGATTTTACATGACTCATCCCTCTCAGCACCTTGTGATTCTAGGAAAGTTCTTGACACTCAGTGGGCATCGGATATATATTCTTAAATATAAAAGATTGAACAAATACTATCTTAGATGACGGTATAGTGCACTCAAGTTCACAAAACTATTCTGTCAGGTGACAGATGAGAGAGCTAGGCATACTCTCAACAACCACAACTGGGAGCCCCTGGCATTCTGATTTCTTCTCCAGTGCTATATTATATTCAGGGATGGGCGCACTGCGGTGTCAGGGGTCTCTGCCTCTTGCTGTAAGTACTGTTGCTGGGGCCCAGCCGTATTCTCCTCTCGTGGTCCCCAGCTGGTTTTGTGCTACAAAAGCAGAGGTGAACAGGTGCCCCAGAATACAAGAGAGATTCCATGTGTCTTCAAAGTCTAAAAGAGTAATTAGCTGCCCTTGACAGAAAGGGATGCCCAGCCTTGCTGTATATCATTAGTGACTCCAAGGTTGACGCACGAGTGCACACACACTCACACACCATCAATTCACCCACAAAGAGAATCATTCAGCCATTGCTTCTTTCTGAATACTTCCCTATGTCATTAGCTGTGACACGGAACTGTCGAGTATTTTGGAACGGTGTAGGAAATGTGTCTGTGAGTGAGGAGCATGAGGCCCTCTGAGCTGATGCAGAGGCTTGGACCATGGACTTGGTGGTATCTAACTTAACAATATGAAGAAAGAAAGAAAGAGAAAGAAAGAAAGAAAGAAAGAAAGAAAGAAAGAAGAAAAGAAAGGAGGGAGGGAGGGAGAGAGGGAGGGAGGGAGGGAGGGAGGGAGGGAGGGAGGGAGGAAGGAAGGAAGGAAGGAAGGAAGGAAGGAAGGAAGAAAAGAAGGAAGGAAGGAAGGAAGGGAGGAAGGAAGGAAGGAAGGAAGGAAGAAGGAAGAAAAGAGAGAGAGAAAGAAAGAGAGAAAGAGGAAGGAAGGAAGGAAGGAAGGAAGGAAGGAAGGAAGGAAGGAAGGGAGGGAGGGAGGGAGGAAGGGAGGAGAAAGAAAGGAAGAAGAGAGAAATAAAGAGAGAGGAGAGAAAGAAAAGAGAGACCAAAAGAAGAGAGAAAAAGATAAAGGAGAGAGAGAAAGAAAGAAAGGAAGGGAGGGAGGGAACGGAGAGAGAAAGAAGAGAAAGAAAGAAAAAGAGAAAGAAAGAAAGAAAGAAAGAAAGAAAGAAAGAAAGAAAGAAAGAAAGAAAGGGAGAAGAGAGAAAGAGAGAGGGATAGAGGGACAGAGGGAGGGAGGGAGAGAAAGAGAGAGAAAGCAAAGGAAGCCTCCAAGGTAACTCCAACACAAGAAGTGAGAAAAATAGAAACAGGAAAACTGAAAAACAGAATCATAAGATCCTACCATGGGCCTGTTGACTCAGAGGTGACGACGCACGCCCTGCCTAGGTGACTGCTCTGGCCCCTCTCTCCTGTGTTAGCATCATCCTTCTCCCTGCCGACTTGAGCTAGAGAAACGGCTGCCAGGAGCTTCCTAGGGCAGAGCTTGAGTCAACCCGGGGACCAAGAGTTCTTTTGATTTTGGAAAACCACGCTCACGGGTCTTTGGTTTATGCAAAAACAAAGTCAAGATTCTGTCCTACAGTAAAAGGGTCTGCAGTGTGGGGATTTGAACTTCTTCATTATAATGAAAAGGCTGTTCACCGGAAAAGGTCTCTTTCTAAAATGTGGATGAAGAACATAGTGTGTCAGGAAAATCATCGCTCCTCCTTCCATGCACAGGTTTCTCCTCAGGTACCAAAGGAGCACAGAAGCCGAGAGCCTCTGGTGCCACAGAGAGACAGATCTGCCATTGCCACCAGCAGAAGGAACTCAAGTGACTTCTATGTGGATTATAAAATCCTGTTCATGGCTGTTTTCCAACCGGAATTACTCATATGTCTAGAAATATGCTATCAGACAGGAGGATGTGCTCAAATATCAGGCCAAACCACATCACCGTGGGTGGGGAAGCGTGTGATGACCACAGAAAGAGATACCATTGCTATCTCTGAATCACATGGCCGGGAGTTAAGAAATATTTTATTTGAATAGAAGCTACAATCACTATTTAAAAAAAAAAACAAAAAACAAAACTTCCCTACATTTCTAGTTTTCCTTTTGATTCAACCTCTTTTTGAGCTGAAAATGTTCAATCCAAATGCTCAGTAAATGAATTTTGTATACGCAATATTTTAAAAATAATTAACTCAAGGTTTTGTTTACATAAAAGATTAACAAGAATAGGGTTCTATGTGAAAAGACTGAATCACACAGGCAAATTAAGGATTTGAAATTTACTGACTATCTGGCGGATTTGGATTCTTTCAAGCTTGCATTGTCTCTGAGACAATTTTGCAACTCTGAAAGTTGTAGAAAATTGATAGTCATATGAATAATTCTTATCCACAGAAGGATTAATGTAGCCAAGGTAATGCAAATTGATTTTTTTCACCCTGTAGATAACTGACCAGCTTTTCAGGTATTTCATCTGTTTGCAAAAGCTGTCCCACCCAGGGGCAACTATTAGAATCTCTAGAGTCTTTTCTTGATAAACACTGGTCTCTACTCTTTTCTGCAAATGTGCACCCAACAATGTCATCCCCACACATACACAAGCACCAAGTGCACACAGATTCACACACTAGCGATTGACGTACAGTGTTAAAATGGTTCAGCTTTTCAAAGTAGTATTTTTATTGAAGAAGTACAATTATTCTGTCATTCTTAATCTGAATATTGGAACAAGCGAGAAAGTTAATTTACTGCATTAACAATGAAACATCATTGTCCCCGTTTTACTGAGAATCAAAGATAAAAAAACACTAAACTGATGAATGCAAGCAGATTTTCAGAGACCAAATCAGTTTTCATACTATTTCTTGAGAGCTCTTTCTCTGAATATTCAAAGAAGGAAGATCTGTGTATAATAGAGACACATCCATTATGTCTAGAATATCAGTACTTCAAAAAGAATTGGGTTCTTCAGTGTATCAGCAATAGAGGCGAAAAAAATACTGAATTCCAACATTTTGTTTCACTGTGGTGTTGCAGACAGCAAATTCAACCAGTAAAGGGAAAATGAAATAAAAGGACGAGACCCAGATGTGCTTTTATAGAGCTTAAAAACTAATTTAGAAAATAGGTTATGTGAACACAAACAACCTGATAAAAGTTGGAATGATATATTTAAAAGTCAAACAAATGTAATAGTATCAGCTCATAATAATAGCTAATGCATAATGAGCTGACGACAAGCAGGCCCTCTTCTAAGTACTTTTACATTCAAATAACTCTTTTAATCTTCATGGGTATCCTGTGAGCCTGGTCCTATTACCAGCTCCAATTTAAAGAGAAGAAAATGAGGCCCTCAAGGGCTAATTTAATTCAGGACACGCCATGGTCATGGCTAACTAAGAGGTGGAACTCCTGTGGTGAACCAGGGAACAATCTGTAGGACTCCGCTGCGGAAGGCCTCACTCCTGGCTAGTCCAGGAAGAGGGGGATTCATAAGAGAAACTAGCTACACAGACAAGACAGTTCTGAGGGCTTTGGAGAGGGGAAGGGTGTTGTGCACTGTTTTTGTGTCAGTGATGAATCCCGAGTAAGGGATGGTTGGATAAGCATGGAGAAGTGAAGGATCTCAGAAAAAGGGCCCCGGTAAGCAGAAGGAGGAAGGAGGCTTGCATGGCCCAGGCAGATCACATTCTGAAAATATTTTGCCTTGGTGGATTTCTAACATTCTTTGTACAAGTTTGCTTTATTTGAAAATATTACAAATAATAAAGCAACAAGATATTAAAAGTAAATCTTAGCACACTGTTGAAAGTTCAGGGATGGGAAGCAAAAAATAAATGGCATTACTGAAGAGCATCTGCCTTGAACAAATTGAAAGAAAACAAAGATCACCCGCCGTGTGACTGGGAAAGGTTAAGGTGGAGCCTGGCGCCTGGCTTGGAGGCCACAGAGGCCACTCAGCAGGCTGAACAACAGATCTAGACAGAATGGCATGCCGTAGCATCATGAGTCCTGGGCAAGAGCAGGAATCTCCAGTTGAAAGATAAAGAGAGCCATTGAGAGGAACCTGCCCACGCTGACCCCAGAGTTACCAAGCAGGGAAGTCATTCCAGCCTCCCTGTCGCAGATTGAATAAAAGAGCCAAGAAAGACATGGCATCATACTAACTGAGCTTCCTTCATGCCAAAAAATGTGAACAATGGAAGTACTCCTCCCAATACCCATGTCTCTTTTAAATATTTTATGCAAGAAACAAAAGAACACTATTTACAAAAACCTACAACCCTCACCTACTCAGTGGTGAAATAGTCAACATTTTCCCTCCAGATTGGGAACATAGCATGTCCATTAACACCAATTCTTTTCAACACTGAACTGGAGGTGCTAGCCAGAGTAATAAAGTAAGAAAAAGAAATGAATCACATAAAGGTAGGGGAAAAAATGGTTTTTATTGACAGATGATACAAATAGAGTTAAAAATTACAAGAGATTACACTTCATTTATATATGATCTATCAAAATGTATAAATGCAGTCTACTGTCATGTACAACTAATTAGAACAAAAAATAAAAATATAAATTTTCTTTTTAAAAATTGCAATAGATTTACATACAACTTGATGAACTTAACAAGGTTAAGTGTGCTAAATACAAAGTCAATATGTAAAAATCAATTCTATTGTTTATGCTATCATCAAACAACTGGACAATAAAATTCAGGGAAATTCCCCATTTATAATACTACCCTGAAATATCACAAACCTGGAAATAATTCTAATGAAAGATGTTGAAAAGCCTCTACACCAAAAGTTGCAAAACAGTATTGAAAGGAAAGACCTAATGAAGAGAGATTGAAAGTAGATTAATTGAAATATTAAATATATAATAAAGTAAATTCTCCACAAATTGATCCATAAAAACAGTTAATCCAATTAGAAAGTCCTACAGGTGCGTTATGTGTAGACACTGACACACACTTGGGGTGAAGCCCAGTGGTAGAGCACTTGCCTAGCATGTGTGAGGCCCTGCATTCAATCCCAGCACCACACAAAAGAAACTAAGACAAACTGACAAAGTGTGAAATCTACTTAGAAATGCAAAGAGCCTAGAATAGCCAAGGTAGCTTTGAGGAAAATGAGCAAATTGGGCGACTTACCTCAACTATCAGCTTTCTGTATGGCAAAGGTAATCACAACAGTGTGATGTTAGGAGGGAATAGGAGGAAAGGGCATAGGAGGGAAAACCGGGCCACGAGCATAAATCACACGTGTGAATATCTGTTCTGCAACCAACTCTCAACATTCTTTTTAGTAAACAATTTCAGAACAATAGGATATTAGTCTAAAAATTATCTTTGACTCTTTCACCTTATGCCAACTTAAAATTTGAGGCAGATTATAGACCTAAAGTAAACAATAAAGCTACTGAGGTAAAATATAGAATATCTTGAGGTAGACAAATCACCTATACAGTATATGAAAGACACAAATCATGAAAGAAAAAATGATAAGTTAGTGCTCATTAAAAGTGAGAACTTCTAAGGAAACAATTAGGAATGTGAAGAGAAAATCTCCAGAATGGGAGAAAATCTTTGCTAGCTGCTTTTCTGATAAAGGACTATATTTAGAGTATATTTTAAAAACTCAAAAAATAGCCAATTGATAAATGGACAAATTAATTAATCAGATAATTTCTCAAAAGAAGAAATATGAATGGCCAACAATTTATGAAAAAATGCTCAACATCATTAGCAATCAGGGAAATGCAACTCAAAACTATACTGATATTTCATCTCACACCAGTCCAGAATGTCAGTCCTCAAAAACATGAATAATAATAATAAATGCTGGAGAAACCGTAGAGAAAAGGAAACACTTTTACACTGTTGGTGGGATTGTAAATTAGTGCACCCACTGTGGAAATCAGTAAGGAGGTTCCTCAAAAGACCAGGCATGGAGGCACCACATGACCCTGTTAAACCACTTCTCGATGTTTATCCTAAAGAATTAATGTCATCTTACTGCAGAGATCGATGCACACCCATGTTCACAGCAGCACAATTCACAACAGCCAAACTATGGAACCAGCCTAGGTATCCACCAATGAGTGAATCAACAAAGAAAATGTGGTATATATGCAAAATGTCATTTTATTCAGCCATGAGGGGAAATGAAGTTAGGGCATTTGTTGGAAAATGGATGGAACTACACACCATCATGTTAAGTGAAATAAGCCAAACTCAGAAGGTCAAGGATCATATGTTGTTTCTCGTACATGGAAGCTAGAGATGAAAAAGAAGAAGAAAGGTGAAGGAGGGAGGCAGGGATCTTATGAAAGTCAAAGGGAGATCAGTAGAGGAAAAGGACCAGGGGGAGCGAGGAGAGGAGGGAGGGGGGAAGGGCCAGGAGTGGCATTGGTCAAATAATACTGCTATATTGTGTCCATTTATGATTATGTAACAAATCCTATTGTTATGTACAACTATAATGCACCAATAAAAAATGTGGACATGGAAAGAAGAAAAAAATTGATCACTTCTATCCATCATTATGAAAATGACTAGAAAAGTCGCAAATGGGAAATCCTTATCCACAATATATAAAGATTCCTATAAATCAATTAAGAAGACACATAATCCCAATCATCTGTATGTCTAATAAGTAAATGATTTGAATAGAACTTCAAAAACAGATTGCCTATATGTCCAGTAAGTTCATGATTCCCTTGTCATATCATCAGTCACCAGGGAAATGAAAATTAAAACCATAATGAGATATAACTACACATCCATCCAATGCTACCATTACCAGGTGTTACTAATACCACTAAGTACTGCTAATACTAAGTGCTTGTTGGTGAGGAGGTGAAGTTACTGGGAACGTTGCTGGAGGAAGTAAAAGAGGTAGGATCACTTTGGAAAACTAGCAGTATGCATTACAGCAAAACATATACCCGCCTTATGATCAAACCATTCTACACCCAGGCGTGTTCCCAGAGGAAATCAGGCAGAAGGACAGAAGGAATGGGAGGATGTTTGTAGCAGCTTCTATTCATAGTGGTCCCTAACAGAAAACAACTGAAAGGTCATAAACAGAAAATAAAGAAATAGTGGTGTATCCATCCAATGCGATATGAGGCAGACACGAGAGGAAAACCACCTCTCTACAGAGTAAAATGAGTGAATCTTCAGAACAGTTTTTAATCAAAAGAAGCCAGACAAAATAGTGCATGCCACTCGATAAACAGAATTTGTGTATGATTTCATTTCTATAATGTTCGGAACGACTAATCTGTGTCGATAGAAGTCAGACTGGATTTTATTTTGTGGGGAGTAAATATTGACTGGGAAGGGGTATGGAGGAAACTTCCAGGGTGATAGGAATATTTTGTGTCTGCTCTGGGTGGTGATTACTCAGGCACATAGATTCAGATAAACTCACTGAGCTGTTCACTGAAGATTTGGACCTTTTTTTTTGTACTGACGACTGAATGTGTTCAACCACTGAGCCATATCCCCAGCCCTATTTTGTATTTTATTTAGAGACAGGGTCTCACTGAGTTGCTTAGGGCCTCGCTATGTTGCTGAGGCTGGCTTGAACTCACAATCCTCCTGCCTCAGCCTCCCCAGCCACTGGGATTATAGGCCACTGTGACACTGTGCCCCTTAAGATTTGAACATTTTTTACCCCAAAGAAAACACTAAATTTTAAACTATTTTTAAAAGGCAAAAACACACCCATTGTTATTTCAATTCCATCCTCAAAAACGACTTCTATTCTCTATCTGTTGTACCCTGTTTCCTATACTTATACTTTTTTATCTTTCTTTTTTTCTCTCTACTTGCCTATTTACCTACCATGTTTTATTACACCTAAGTCTTTGTTCATTTTAAAATGCACCCTTAATAAATAAAATAAAAATGCCACTGTCAAACTATAATGCATTATATGTTATAAGGTACATGTTGATATATGAATGTATACCCCAGGTACTCTTACCTTTATGTATATCCACAAGGCACTAATTTAAAAAAAATACTGTAAGTAAATAGCAGAAATACCAGTGGTGTAGAGGGAAGAAATAGGGGAGGGGGAGGGGAGGGAAAGGGGAAGTGCAGGGACTGATTTAGAACACATTGTTTTCCATACTTTTATAACTATATCAAAATGAATCCTAAAGTTATACATAACTAAAAAGAGCTAATAAAAAAACTAAAAAAAATAAGACACATGTTGATTTCAGAGACATGAAAATATAACCAAATATTACATATACACACACAGATGCATACATCTATGTATACATGACATCTGTGCATATAGATATTAATAATAATCATGCATTATTTTACCAAACTGCAATTGCTATTTATACACATAGTGATTATATTTATTTGTATTATATATATGTGTGTGTGTGTGTGTGTGTGTGTGT
>JAJEJO010049594.1:0-29302 GCA_020662805.1 Glaucomys volans
TGACTTCACCAAACCTCTCTCACCATTGGACAGATCTTCCAAGCAAAAATTGAAAAAGGAAACCATAGAACTCTATAACACAATCACTAACTTAGACTTAACAGACATGTATAGAATATTCCATCCATCAATAAGTGAATACACTTTCTACTCAGCAGCTCATGGATCCTTCTCAAAAATAGACCATATGTTTTTCCACATGTTACCCTTAGCAAATACAAAGAGATAGAGATACTACCTTGTATTCTGTCAGATCATAATGGAATGAAATTAGAAATCAATGATAAAATAAAAAATAGAAACTACTCCAACACCTGGAGATTAAATAAAATGCTATTGAATGATGTGTGGATAGCAGAAGACATTAGGGGGAATTAAAAAAATTCTTAGAGGTCAATGATAAAAAAGATAAACACATCAAAATCTCTGGGATACTGTGAAAGTAGTGCTAAGAGGAAAATTCATTGCATGGAGTTCATTCAATCAAAGAATGAAAAGTGAACAGATAAATGACCTCACATTACAGCTCAAAGCCTTACACAAAGAGGAAGAGTTCATCACCCAAAGTAGTAGAAGACAGGAAATAATTAAAATCAGGGAAGAAATCAATGAAACTGAAACAAATGAAACAATTCAAACAATTGCCAAAACAGAAAGTTGGTTCTTTGAAAAAGTAAACAAAATTGTTAAACCCTGAGCAACACTAATGAAGAGAAAGAGAAGAAAACTCAAATTACTAAAATTCATGATGAAAATGGAAATATCACAATAGATACTATTGAAATACAAAATATCATTAGAAGCTATTTTGATAATTTATACTACAATGAAATAGAAAATCTCAAAGACATCAAAAGCTTCCTAGGGGCATATGAGCCAGAAAAACTGAATTTGGAGGAAATACACAACTTAAATGTATCAATTTCAAGCAATGAAATAGAAGAAGTCAACAAAGGCCTACCAACAAAGAAAATCCTGTACCAGATGGATTAATAGCTGAGTTCTAAAAGACCTTCAAAGAACTACTCATTCCAATACTCCTCAAAGTATTCCATGAAATAGAGGAGGAGGAAACACTTCCAAACTCATTCTATGAAGCTCATATTACCCTGATACCAAAACCAGAGAAGAACACATTGAGGAAAGAAAATTTCAGACCAATATCCCTAAAGAACATAGATGCAAAAGTTCTTAGTAAAATTTTAGCGAATTGCATACAAAAGCATATTAAAAAGATAGTGCACCGTGATCAAGTGGTTTTCATCCCAGGGATGCAAGTTTCATTCAGTATCAATAAATCAATAAATATAATTCACCACATCAAGAGACTTAAAATTGAGAACCACACGATTATTTCAATAGATGCAGAAAAATCATTGGATATAATACAGCACACCTTCTTTCTCAAAACACTGTAAAAATAGAGATAGTAGGATCGTTCCTTAACATTGTAAAGGCTACCTATGCTAAGCCTACAGACAACATCATTCTAAATGGAGAAAAATTTAAAGCATTCACCCTGAAAACTGGAACAAGTGTGGAATGACCTCTTTCACCACTTCTATTCAGTACCATCCTGGAAATTCTATCCAGAGCAATTAGACAGACCAAGGAAATTAAAGCAATATGAATAGGAAAAGAAGAGCTCAAACTATCACTTATTCCAGATGACATGATTCTATATTTAGCAGAGCCTAAAAATTCCACTAAAAAACTTCTGGAATTCATGAGTGAATTCAGTAAAGTAGCAAGATGTAAAATTACTACTCATAAGTATAATGTATTTTTATTCATAAGTGATGAATCCTCTGAGAGAAATTAGGAAAACTACCACTTCCACAATAGCCTCAAAAAGAATAAAATATTTTGGAATCACTCTAACAAAAGAAGTGAAAGACCTCTACAATGAGAACTACAAAACACTAAAGAAAGAAATCATAGAAAATCTGAGAAGATGGAAATATGTCCCATGTACTTGGACAGGCAGAATTAATATAGTCTAAATGGACATATTAACAAAAGTGCTATACAAATTCAATGCAATTCCAATTAAAATTCCAACTATGGACCTTGTTGAAATAGAGCAAGCAATCATGAAATTCATTTCAAAGAATAAGAGAGAGACCCAGAAGAGCTAAAGCAATTCCTAGCAAAAAGAGCGAAGCAGCGTGTATCATAATACCAGACCTTCAGCTATACTACAGAGCAATAGTAACAAAAATGACATGGTATTAGCATCAAAATGGGCAGGCAAATCAATGGTACATAATAGAGGACACAGAGACAACCCACATAAATAGAGTTTTCCCATACTAGACAAAGACACCAAAAACATACAATGGAGAACAGATATCCTCTTCAACAAATGGTGCTGGGAAAAGTGGAAATCCAAACACATCAAAATGAAGCTAAAACCCTATCTCTCACCCTTCAGAAAACTCAACTCAAAATGGATCAAGGACCTAGGAATTAGACCAGAGACCCTGCACCTAATAGGAGAAAATGTAGGTCAAAATCCTCATCATATCATCCTAGGACCAGACTTCCTTAACATGACTCCCAAAGCACAAGACAAAAAAAAGCATGAAACAACAATTGGGATAGATTCAAACTAAACAACTTTTTCTCAACAATGGAAACAATCAGCAATGTGAAGAGACATCCTATGGAGTGGGATAAAATCTTTGCCATGCACACTTCAGATAGAGCACTCATTTCCAGAATCTATAAAGAACACAAAAAACTTGACCACAAGAATATAAATAACTCAATAAGTAAATGGGCTAAGGAAATGGGCAGACACTTTACAGAGGAAGACCTACCAGCAATCAACAGATACATAAAAACAGGTTCAACATCTCTAGTAATAAGAGAAATGCAAATCAAAGCCACCTTAATATTCTACCTCTTCCCAATTAGAATGTCTATTATCAAGAATACAAGCAATAATAGGTGATAGCGAGAATGTGGGGAAAAGGGCACACTCATACATTGCAGGTGGAAGTGCAAGTTGGTGCAGCCACTCTGGACCGTGTTGTAGAGATTCCTTAGAAAACTTGGAAGGAATCCACCATTTGACCCAGCTATCCCACTCCTTGGCCTATACCTAAAGGACTTAAAACCTGCATACTACAGTGATGCAGCCACATCAATATTTATAGCTGCTCAATTCACAATTGTTAGATTGTGGAGCCAACCTAGATGCCCTTCAATGGATGAATAGATAAAGAAAAACTATGGTACATATACACAATGGAATACTACTCAGACATAAAGAAGAATAAAATTATGGCATGTGTATGTAAATGGATGAAGTTGGAGAATGTCAAGCTAAGTGAGATAAGCCAATGCCAAAAAACCAAAGGCTGAATGATCTCTCTGAGAAGTGGATGATGATACATAATGCGGGGTGGGAGGAAGGCAAGAATGGAGGAAAGATGGATTGCATAGGGAAAAAGAGGAGTTGGATCAGGGAGGGGGTTAAGAATAATAACAGAATGAGACAAACATCATTATCCTGTGTACATGTATGATTGAACAAATGGTGTGACTCTATTTTGTGTACAACCAGAGAAATAACAGCTGTACTCCATTCATTTACAATTAATAAAGAAAATTAATTATGAAAAATGAGAAAATACAGGTTCTAAGAGAAAAAAAAAGAATTATCAAAGGAAAATTGAACACAGAGGAAGCCTAAAACAAACCTCAAAGATCCCAGATCAATGAAGCTCACTGCAAGAGGAATCAACTAATTGAAATGTAAGACAGTATTACTAATGGAAAATAAATAAAAATGACAGGAAATTACAAACAAACCTAGATACTAAATTGAAAGTAAATGTTCTCAACTCTCTAATTAAAACTTCTTCATGCTGAATATAAACATCTGTCTAAATTCATGCTCTGATTAGAGGAGGACAGGGGATTTGAGATTGCCTAAGTGCCAAGACTCAGAGCAGTGAACATTCCCCTTTTGTCCTCTGTCCTGGTGATCATTACCCTCTTCTTAACCCAGACCGAAATGTCTCATTCACTCAATTTCTTTGCCCATCCTTCCCCATTTTGCTCTGGAACACCTCAGTGCACTTAGGACACGCAACACTTCTTAACCCCATGTGCACCTCACTCACTGCCATCTCTCCCTATTCCACTCTCTACAACACCTGACCCTGCCCTCTGTGCCTCAGGTAACACAATTACTTCCATCTTTCTGCACTCCCTCTCTTCTACACTCTCTATCACACCACTCTTAATCAGGTCCCCACACACTTCAAATTTCTCCTGACACCACCCATGTTGAGAGCCATCATCCTCTGTTTAGATGGGGTCTATATAAAACATTTTCCTGGTGTGACATGGTAGTGTTGGAAGCAACACAAATGAAGGACATGACCACCACTTCTTGGCACTCACACAATTGCTGATATGCACAACTTTATATGTATGCCAACTTATGGAGCTGCACACACACCAGGTGCCAGGTGACCATGTGAAAGTAAGTGGGTCTGTGACACGTTTCTGGTGTTTGCTTGAGAGTGTAGAAGGACTCCACTTCATGCTTTGAGTAGAACCCTGCTGCTCTACTAAGGTGGCACATTCTGTAACTGACATCTCCCCTTACACTTCCCCATCTTCTCTCCCTAACCATGGAGGAAGCGAGATGAACCTTCTTTACACTTAGACTCAGTAATGTTCTTCCGCTCATGGACACAGGAGTGAGGGGTTCCAGACTGGTTCCAAGGTTGAACTGGAGTTTGAAAAGATGATTGTCCCTAAGAACACAAATGATTGATGATTCCTGATAGGGCACAGCTGGTGTGGAGCCTTTTATCTCCTCTTTAGTAGCCCATGGTTCCCTACAGTGAGCTTCACAGCCTCTGGGATGGAAGTCTTCTGTTTCTCCATTGACAGCAAAGCAATAAAGCTTCTTTTCTTCTCTTATTCAAAACAGTGTCCTCTTATTGGATTGGCGTTAGTGATACAGACTGAGGATAGGACTAAGCTATTGGTGTCAAGTGTGCTTGAAAGTGATTATGACTGGGAAATTAGTTTCTGTAAGTCTATAATTGAGTGTTTAGCGTATGTGAGGGCATACTGTGTTCTTAGATATTCATCTGAGTGTGGAAATGTCCTTGCTTTTGTGATGCCAAACATATGACCTTATCCCTCATCCCATATGTAAATACAGGGGGCACTGAAGAATTAGTCTAAGCCAGTGATGCTGGCAGTCAAAGAGAGACATAAGCAATGTGGACAATATGGAAATTTGTAAATGTGTGTAATGATTCATAGGATGGAACCATTATACCCATTTAAACCTACCTCTGACCCTCTCTGGTTCTTCCACGTGTTGTACATACTCACATGATCCCATTGCTCTCTGGGTCCTGTCAGTGCTGTACAAAATGCAGATTTTCATGCTATCATACTCACTTTGCTATAAGGGAGTCTTCAAGAGAGACCAGGATATGGACTGAATTGAAAAATCAGCTTTATCCAAGTCAGGTTGGGACTTTGCCTTTAGCTACTGGGCAGAGCCCTTGAGCTGTCCTTCATGAGAAGAGTGGTTATGTTTGCTTGGGGACTGGTCAGCAGACACTCTAATGATGTGAATGGTGATGGGTTTAGAGCCATGTGGTAAATGTCCAGTGTCAGGAGGAGCTGAGGCTATTAACTCAGCCAAGTGGACAGTGTGTGACAGGCTCCAGGAGAAGCTCCACACCAAGGCTTAGATGAGCTGCCCTGGCTGACTATCTAGCAGTGTTGTTTCATATGGTGGGAAGCAGTGCATATATGACCCCACAGGGAGGATGACAGGAAGCTCAGCATTGGGAGCCTCTCCTGTACTCTATCAGCTTTTCCCCTGGCCTGATAGTAACCTGTGTCCCTTCTGGTACTTAACTATAAGTACATGCATAATAGTTTTCTGTGAGTATCAGAAGTGCTTCTGTGGAAATAATGAGCCCAGGGGTGACTAGGTAATCCCCAGACTGACAGATGGGTCAGAAGCTATTGTTGCTTTTTGTGTCCTGTCTCTATTCATTTGGTCTGAAACATTCACAGAAGGATAGATAACACAAGTAGGTCTACTTTGTAGGGAAAAAGGATTGGATTGATTTTGCACCATGAAATTTTACATTTTTCCTTAGTTACTAGTTAATACATACTTCTTTAATCTTCTGTGCAAAAGTATGTGGAATATTCTGCATGACATTCAGTGCTGTGGTACTGAGATGACAGTATTTTCCAATATACTACTTAAGAAATAGAATAGAATATGTTGGTTGATCCTCTAATGATAGTGATTTTAATTGAGTGACTGGCTACAACCATCTCTCTTCTAGTGATACTGTTCTAATTAGACTTCCTACCACTCATGGAATAATTTTGCATACAATATTTTCCTATCATCTTTTCCACATTAATTCACATTCAATCATAAAAGTGAGTGCAGGGTTTCCACTGTAAATTATGACATTATGTTCTTCCTTTTGGTCATATCTCATGAGACATCACTTTCTAATGCTTTATGCTCATTCTATTTTTTCCAACTGCATTAGAATCCTGAAGTTGAAATATCTGAATATTAAGAATTAATTAAAACAAAATAGAAATAAATGAGTTTAGCAAGGTGGCAGATACCCATAGGGTAAGTCACATAAACCAGGCACAGGAACAAGTACCCCGTGACCTCATTCATATGTGTAATATAAAAGTGAAATCTCATAGAATTGAGAGTAGAATGGAAGTTTCCAAAGTCCAGGGGATAGTATAAGAGAGGAAGTCTTGGAGAATGCTTGCTCAATACATGCTAAGTCATAGATAAGTGCAAATAGATTTTTGATGTACTTTTACTCAGAAGGCACTTCAGAAAGCTAGAAGAAAGGATTTTTAATGTTTCCACCACAAATAAATGATAAAAATTTGAGTAGATAGGTTTTCTTTTATTTAAACAGATGTAATACATACATCTATCTTAAAATCACAAGATTCCTCATAGATCTGTACAGAACTCATGTACAAATTGAAAATAAATGTGTAGACAGAAGAATGAGAAACTATAATCCATTATACATATATATCAAAATGCATTCTACTGTCATTTATAACTAATTAAAACAAATGAAAAATTTTTAAAAAGGACAAAAGGAACTGAACATCTTCTAAGAGTTGAACTTGCAACACCTCATCACACTTTCATTGAAGTAAGTTGATATTTGTTATTCCCAAAAATCTTATTGTTTCACCTGTCAGTTTTTTTCATATTGTTTTATTGAAAGGGATATGTATCTCTGTCTCTGTGTTTGTGTTCTAGGTTGTCATAACAAAATTCTGTAACGTGGGTGAATTAAATAACATAAATTATTTTTTTTCACAATTCTGGAGTCTGGATGTCTTAGATCAAGGTTCTGGCTGGGGTGATTTGGTGAAGCCTCTCTTCATGTTTGTGAATGGTCCCTTCTCATTGCATACTCTTTCTCTGTGGACATATATACACCTGTCATCTCATTCTTTTTTTGAGAGTGTAAGTCCGATTGGAGTAAGGCCTCACTTTTATAGCTTCATTTAACTCCAAATACATACCTTAAACATTCTATTTCCAATATAATATCACTGAATGATTGGGCCTCAACACAATATTTTGGATTTCAGCAAAATCTTGAGAGGAGCTTCGTGCTGAGAACTGGAACTACAACATCAAACCCACACTCACTACCCTGTCACCCCTCATTATGAAAAATGGGAAAAGGGCTCATCTGGAAATCTTCAGCATTCCACCCTGAGCAACTGCACACCTAGTGGGAGCCTGCACATTAGAGATGGGCTGAATAGTGACCTGCTGGGCACAGAGTCTCAATCTTCCCCTAAGAGCTCTCAGCCATGGTCAAGGACTGGGCTCACTGGTTGCTTCTAAGGTTCTGGGTACATCCTTACTATTTCATCTGGATTTCTGACCACACAGCTCTCTGTTAGTGCTACTTAGAATCAAAAGTCTCTCTGCTCAGGCGTCCTGGTTTTGGAAGAGAGGAAAGAATAGAGACTTCTCTTTCTGTTCTGATCCTCTCAAAATAAATTTATTTGTGCTTTCTGAAAACAACTGAAACCAGGAACTCTAGGCAGAAAATGCAAAGATGGGGACTTTCCATCCAGACAGAATTTACAGATATTTTGGGGGAAGAAATACTACAAAGGGCAAGAATCTGAGTTTCTCCCCTGAAAGGCTGAGCAAAGGGAATCAAGGCCCTTCAGTGCAGGAAGAGCAGGGAGGTTAGTGGCTCAAGCTGAGGCATTAAGGTGAGTGGGGACTCAAGGCCCAGCTGCCTGAGGGATGGGGATTTTCCAACATCCCTCTCTTCCTGATAGCTGGTCCAGCTCTCCTGTATCTCCTCCACACTCTGAAAATATTAGGACAGGCCTTGATCTTCTTCTCCATATCATCACCCAAAGACTGGTTCACAGAGGCCATCAGATCAGGGTGTGGTCACATAGTTACCACAATAGCACTGGTCCCTGGACCTTGACTATAGTGTCACAGACCCTGGGTCCCGCATATTCCTGAGAATTTTCAGTCCATTGCCAATAGAGGCAGGACAGACACTCTCCACCAGGGTGTACTTGAGTACAGTCTAGAGCACAGCCTAGAGGTCTAGATCATCCTCCCCAAAAGGTCAATGTGGCTAGCTGCAGGGAGTACACTCACTCTAGGAGCACCTTGTAACCCATCCTCTCCTGCAGGTTTGAAGTTTTGAGTTGACCCTGTGGATTGCATGAATACACACTGGATGTCTCCCTTCTGCTCCACCAGTTCTGTTTATGATCTGCTAATGTCTTCTCCAGCTTTGCCATTCATGTCAGCTACTGCTGAACCATAGAGCACAAGTGCTTCATGCAATCCTGGTTAAGCAGCTCAACTTTGGGCATCTCCAGGCCATACTAACTCTTTCAAGACTCCATGAAAAATATTGGATAATGTCTTTGTGCTGCCTGGGAGCTGTATGCAGCATATCCCATTCCTAATCACTGAAATCCAAGTCATTTCAGGTGTTGGGAACAGGTTGCCTATTCATAAGTCTCCACTTGCTGACACCCCCACCCAGTGCCCCTCAGTAGATGCTCCACGTAACCCATCCTGTGAACTACTCTCTGACTGAGTCTTTTCTCCTAGTGACAACGTCCATTAACAAGGGATTGATGTAGTGACAATGTAAGATTCCACAGTCAGGAACACTTGTCCTGGGTGTTGTCTGCATTCTCTTTTCCCTGACTTCACTGGAGATGTGGTCACAGGGCCACCTCATAGTCCTGGGTCCAGGTCCAAGCCTCTCCTGGAAGAGGATGAGGATGGAGGAGGAGGGAAAAAAAGGCAGAATTAGTAAGGTTTTGGTCAAGCTGTCTGGGAAGCCTGGAGTCCAGTGAGACATAGAAACCCTCTGTAAGTTCCTCATAGGTCACACCTCACTATTTTCTGAACCCTCCTTAGGAGACCCTGTCAGCCTCCAGAGATTATGGAAAAGCAGCAGCCTCTCCCAGACTCCTCAACACTTATTCTGAGGTTACTAACAAGGAATTCATACTTGCCTGAGCAATTAACAAGTATGAAGAAAGTTATTCAGCAATGTCCCCAGGCCTGCACTCTCATTGCCTTAATAGGTGAAATGATAATTGCAGCCCTGAGGGGAAGTGAGGTCACAGGAGCACACAACTTTTTCTCAGGATGCAGTTGCCTGGCTCCTTCCAGTGCATGTGTGCTGGGGTCCAGCCCTAACACAAGGGTCGTGGTGCTCTCTGGTGAGTGGGATGGTGTCGGCGAGGTAGAGAACAAAGCAACACAGACTCAGTGATCTGATCTGAGGCTAAGTTGTATTCTAACATTATTTTTTCCACATACAATTTTTATATGTTAACTTATAGCTGAGTACAATATCTCGAGGCCACACAAAAGGAAACTGACGCAAACTACAAGACAATAGGCAAAATGTATTAGCAGATTAAATATTATCAACTCTTCATAATGTTTTTAAGTATTCCTCTATATAATCTTTAACTAGTTCTACTTTCTATACTACTGGGAACATTGTGCACAGAAGCCATTTCTATGAACAACATATAAGATTACACTATGTGGTTAATAATTAGCTTAATAGGAACAAAAGCTCTTGCTAGATTACACCTCCTGCTTTTGCCCAGTAAGCATTAACCTGTCTTGCCCAAGAAAACTGTTCAGAGCAACTAAGCGAACACCAGTGTTTTACATATTTTATATATTCTAAAAAGGGGAGATGAGCTTTCCATGTACATTTTTTATTATACCATACTTGATGCCAACCAAGGTGTATTCTGCCAGTGGGAGATAAAGGGGGGTCTAAATCTAAGGGATCAGAAACTGATTTCCTAGGAGGATACCATAGTTTTCCATTAACCAAGTAAGCATTACCAAATGATGTCTGAATTGTTGGGACTATTTTCTAGCCTGAACGACTTTGTGACTTGTTTGTCTGGAGTTAAGGCGGGAACAACGTGTTTTTCTGCCCTAGGTCATCTGGGAGTAGTCACCATCCATGATGCCATTTTAGCATAAGTTCCTGGAAATGAGCATAGCATTCTTTCCAAGTTATACTTTTATCACCCCAGAACAAGGGCCTTTCTTGGTTATATTCAGTATGATTTGCTGTTTGATTCTTGTGTTCTAAAACCCCTAAGACCCTCGAATTCCCAGATATCCAATATAATATTATTCCCAAGCACAGGCAAATTAAACAAGACAACAGGAAACAGTGGCCCCAATTCCCAGGAAGATGAGACCTTGCAAACATCTTTATAACTCAGTGGAATCCTTGTCAAGCACTGAGGGGAATTGAAGAGGGTGCAGCAGTTCCCCCTTTTTTATTTTTAAATTTGATCATTTCAATTTGAATCTGGAGATCTTTTATTGCTCGTCTGGTACAGGTGGCGATGAATGGGAGAAGAAATAGGAGAATTAGAACACAAGCGATTCCAATTATAATTTGAATAATACCTTGCACAAACATGCTATTGGTAATGGTACTTTTTATATTTGAAAATATTTGTTGAGCCAAATCAGCAGATGGGCTTATTTCCAAATGTGCTTTACTAAGGTCTCTAATTTTTGACTGAAAACTATTTATATCAGGAGCTATATGAGAATTATTCCAAACACATTTAAGGTGAGTTTGAATTTGACTCCAATCAGTATTATTACCTACTTGAAGGGGAGTTACACAAATCCATTTAAACTTAGCATGGCATGGTCATTTGGGTTCTAATATTTTGAATCTAATATTGATATATATTATGGCTTTTTCTAGAGGATTAATTCTACTTTTAATTTTTTATCTATCTTTTCTTGGGCAGCCAGGGCAATGGAAATATTATGAGATAAGTCATTAACATGAAAGCATGAGAAGTATGAATTTCTTGTACTTAGGTAGTAGTAGAAACAGCTAAAGCAGTAATAATGCTAATCAATGCAGTTATTCCTAAAATCAAGGTAGCTACAAATCTCTTATGTCTCATTAATTCATTAAGCCTTTTGAGAACTTCAGTTCCTGGGTCATTGTACCATTCTTCTTTTAACAATATGGGCAGCATAGCATAAGAAGTTTGATGTACAATCATGAAAACAGAATATTGTTTGGGAATGGTAGCATTAATACAGTTTGTTATAATACAACATTATAAGAAATGTTGATTACATTGAATGGAGTAGGAATTTTTATCTTTAGTAATATTTAAATCATTACTTGTAACTAACAGTATAGCATGATGAGCATTTACACATGCTCTGACACTGAATACAGTAGAAATTTCTTTAGTAGACTTTTTACCAGGAAGTCCTGTAGATATAGATCTGGTTAAGAATATCACATTAGTAGCAACTAGAAGTTGATACAAATCAGGAAAATAGGAATGTTTGTCATTTTTCAATATGCTTCTATAGATTGGAGTTACTCAGCTGGGTGTAAACCATCTATGAACTGGCTCTGAAGTATATAAATTAGTATAAAAAGCAAATTTTTGCATATATTTTAATAGTTTTTATAATTATAGTGTAGAGCCAACACAGACCAATGTAAAACTTTTGTATTAGATATAAGAGGGACATATACTTGAGCAAAATGAGAAAAAAACACATTTAAACCACTTTGGAAAATCTATTTCAATGTCCATTAAATTCCAATATAAGTCCCTTTTTGTAGCAGCCTTTTCACAGATTTCTAACAGGGGAGGAACAGAACTGTTAATAAAAGTCTCATTATAATTAGCATATCCAATAGAGGCCATTTCTAGTGATCAAATATATCTTTTGTTAGGATTGGATTGAGGGGAATCAGTTAAATAAGTTCTATAACTAAAGGCAAACATCCCAAAGGAACATTAGTATTGTTGCTTGTAAAGCAAATAGGGGTTTCCTCAGTAAGACCGTAAAAAGAAATGGTAGACAATATCTTATGGGGAATTAATGAATCTGAGATTCCACCAAGCAATTGAAGATGGCTAGTAAATACCTTTCAATTAGTTCTTCCCCAGGAAGAGGGATGTAACAAAGGTGGATCCAGAAAATATGTCCAATAGGCCTGTGACGTAGCTTGACAAGTTATTCCCTGACTAGCAAAGATTGCCAAAATAGCAACAAACGGGGTCTCAGGTGAAGTTTGTTTCCCTGAGGCAATACAACTTGTCCAGCTCTAGTAGTGGGATGTTTGAGTTGGCCCCAAGTAGGAAAAGGTGATGCTTCAGAGGAGGCTGTTGAGGGCCAAATGAAGGTGTCGAAACTTGTAGGTCAGCTCTTCATCCAGGTTCAGTTGGATCTGAGGATGTAGCTGTTGTGGAAATCTACTTCTGCAAGGATGGCCCATAAAGCCTGATCAATCAATCTGGGATCTACAAGGGAGATTCTGCATCCTGTGGAAACACACAAGAGTATCCCTGACCTGATGCTAAAAGACATCAGGTCTTTTCCATTGACCTGTAAGTAAATCTTCCATTTAACCATAAGTTTAGGCTAAGGACTTTTGCCCCTGTGTTTCATCATTGGTGTCAAACCTGTAAAGTCAGAGTTTAAATGATTAATGACAAACAAAGGATATTGTATAATGTGATGAGGAGAGCTATACTTTAATTCTCCTTCCTTTGACTTTGATATTTGTGTTTTTAAAGTTTTATGTGTTCTTTCTACAATTGCTTGTCCTTGAGGATTATAAGGAATTCCTGTAGAATGAAAAATATGAAACATATCACATACTTTTTAAAGGTTTTAGATGTATAAGCAGGTCCATTGTCAATTTTAATTTTAGCAGGCAAACCTAGAGAGGCAAAACACAAAAATAAGTGGTGTGAAACATCTTTGTAAGCTTCTCCTGTTCTTGCAGAAGCAATAATAACATGCAAGTATCAAAAGTTACATGAACAAGTGGTAACTTTTGAAATTTTGCAAACATCTTTACTTATTTTTTTAAAGCATTTAATTTTGACCCCCTGAGCACAAATAGAGTACAGCTATTGTTTCTCTGGTGATAGACAAAGTAGAGACACACCATCTCTGCATTCATACATGTACACACGGCAATGATGTCTGCCTCATTCTGTTATTATTCTTGCCCCCTCACCCCAATCACACCCCTCAACCCCTCCCTTTCCTCTATGCTATCTATCCTTCCTCCATTCTTGCCTCCATTCCATGCCATATTATAAATCGTCATTCACTTATCAGAGAAATCATTTGGCCTTTGGATTTTTGGGACTGGCTAATCTCACTTAGCATGACAGTCAACAACATTATCCATTTACCTACAAATGCCATAATTTTATTCTTCTTTATGGCTGAGTAATACTCCATTGTGTACCAATGGAGTTGGTATACCACAGTTTCTTTATTCATTCATCTATTGAAGGGCATCTAGGTTGGTTCCACAATCTAGCTATTGTGAATTGAGCAGCTATGAACATTGATGTGGCTGCATTAATGCAGTAATCTGATTTTAAGGCCTTTGGATGTAGGTCAAGGAGTGGGATACCTGGGTCAAATGCTGGATCCATTCCAAGTTTCCGAAGGAATCTCCACACTGCTTTCCAGATTGGCTGCACCAACTTGCAATCCCACCAGCAATGTATGAGTGTACCCATTTTCCCACATCCTGTCCAACACCTGTTGTTGCCTGTTTTCTTAATAAAAGACATTCTAATTGGGGTAAAATGAAATATTAAGGTGGTTTTGATGTGCATTTCTCTTATAACTAGGGATGTTGAAGACTTTTCATATATCTGCTGATTGCTTATAGATCTTCTTCTGTAAAGTGTCTGCTCATATCCTTCACCCATTTATTGATTGGGTTCTTAGTATTTTTGGTGTAAAGATTTTTGAGCACTTTGAGATTATGGAGATTAGTGCTCTATCTGAAGTGTGTGTGGCAAAGATTTTCTCCCACTTTCATGGCTCTCTCTTCACATTGCTGATTGTTTCCTTTGCTGAGAAAAATCTTTTTAATTTGACTGTATCCCAATCATTGATAACTGCTTTTCTTTCTTCTGCTTTGGGGATCATGTTAAGGAAATCTGGTTCTAGGTCAACATGATGGAGATTTGGACCTATTTTCTCTTCTATTATGTGCAGGGTATCTGGTCTAATTCCTAGGTCCTTCATCCACTTTGAGTTGAGTTTTGTACAGGGTGAGAGATACGGGTTTAGTTTCATTTTGCTGCATATGGATTTCCAGTTTTCCCACCACCATTTGTTGAAGAGGCTATCTTTTCTCCATTGTATGGTTTTGGCTCCTTTGTAAAGTATGAGATACCTGTATTTATGTGGGTTTGTCTCTGTGTCCTCTATTCTGCACCACTGATCTACCTGTTTATTTTGGTGCCAATATCATGCTGTTTTGTTACAATTGCTCTGTAGTATAGCTGAAGGTCTGGTATTTTGATCCCCCCTGCTTTGCTCTTCTTGCTAAGAATTGCTTAAGCTATTCTGGATCACTTATTCTTCCAAATGAAATTCATGATTGCTTGCTCTATTTCTATGAGGTCTGTCATTGGGATTTTAATTGGAATTGGATTGAATTTGTATGGTGCTTTTGTTAGTATGGCCATTTTGACTATATTAATTCTGCCTATCCAAGAACTTGGGAGATCTTTCCATTTTCTCAGTCTTTCTTTAATTTTGGTCTTTAGTGTGCTGTAGTTCTCATTGTAGAGAACTTTCAACTCTTTTGTTAGATTGATTCCCAAGTATTTTAATTTTCTTGAGGCTATCGTGAATGGTATAGTTATCCTAATTTCTCTCTCAGAGGATTCATCACTTACGATTAAAAATGCATTAGGTTTATGAGCATTAATTTAATATCCTATTACTTTATTGAATTCATTTATGAGTTCCAGAACTTTTTGGTGGAATTCTTAGGGCCTTTAAATAGAGAATCATTTCATCAGCAAATAGGGATCGTTTGAGTTCCTCTTTTCCTATTCATATTCCTCTTATTTCATTGGTTTGTCTAATTGCTCTGGCTAGAGTTTCAAGGAAAATGTTGAACAGAAGTGGAGAAAGAGGGTATCCCTGCCTTGTTCCAGATCTTAGGTGGAATGCTTTCAATTTTTCTCATTTGAAATGATGTTAGCTGTGGGCTTAACGTAGATAGCCTTTACAATGTTAAGGAACGTTCCTACTATCCCCATTTTCTCTAGTGTTTTGAGCATGAAGGGGTGCTGTATTTTATCAAATGCTTTCTCTGAATCTATTTAAATACTCATGTGGTTCCTGACTTTAAGTCTGTTGATGTGGTGAATTACATTTATTGATTTCTGGATGTTTAACCATCATTGCATCCCCAGGATGAAACCCACTTGATCATGGTGCACTATCTTTTTAATATACTTTGGTATGCGATTTGCTAAAATTTTGTTAAGAATTTTTGCATCTATGTTCATTAGGGATATTGGTCTGAAGTTTTCTTTCCTCAATGTGTCCTACTCTGGTGTTGGTATCAGGGTGACATTAGTTTTGTAAAATGAGTATGGAAGGGTTCCCTCCTCCTTTATTTCATGAAATACTTTGAGGAGGATTGGAACGAGCTTTTCTTTGAAGGTCTCTTAGAACTTAGCTATGAATTCTTCTGGTCCTGGACTTTTCTTTGTTGATAGACTTTTGATGACTTCTTCTATTTCAGTGCTTGACATTAAATCTATTTAAGTTGTGTATGTCCTCCAGATTCAGTTTGGGTGACTTATATGCCTCTACGAACCTGTTGATGACTTTGAAGTTTTCTATTTTTTTGGAGTATAAATTTTCAAAATAGCTTCTATGTTTTGTATTTCAATTGTGTCTGTAGTAATATTTCCATTTCCATCACAAATTTTAATAATTTGGATTTTCTGCCACCTTCTCTTCATTAGTGTGGCTAAGGGTTTATCAATATTGTTTATTTTTTCAAAGAACCAATTTTTTGTTTTGTCAGTTTTTTGAATTGTTTCTTTTGTTTCAATTTCATTGATTTCATATCTGATATTAATTATTTCCTGTCTTCTACTACATTTGGTGATGATCTGTTTCTCTTCTTCTAGGGCTTTGAGCTGTAACGTGAGGTCATTGATTTGTTGACTTTTCATTATTTTACTGAATGCACTCCATAGAATGAATTTTCCCTTAGCACTGCTTTCATAGTATCCCAGAGATTTTGATATGTTGTATCTTTGCTCTCGTTGACCTCTATGAAGTTTTTAATTTTCCCCCTAATGTCTTCTGTTATCCATGCATCATTCAATAGCATATTATTTAATCTCCATTGTTGGAGTAGTGTCTGTTTTTAACTTTATCGTTGATTTCTAATTTCATTCCATTATGATCTGATAGAATACAAGGTAGTATCACTATGTTTTTGTATTTGCTAAGAGTAGTTTTGTGGCATAACATATGGCCTATTTTAGAGAGGGGTCCATGAGCTGCTGCGACGAAAGTGTACTTGCTTTTTGATGGATGGAATATACAATATATGTCGGTTAAGTCTAAATTAGGGATTGTGTCATTGAGTTCTATGCCTTCTTTGTTCAATTGTTGCTTGGAAGATCTGTCCAATGGTGTGAGAGGGGTGTTAAAGTCCCCCAGGATTTTTGTGTTTTGGTCTATTTGGTTTCTGAAATTGAGAAGGATCTGATTGATGTACATGGATGTGCCATTGTTTGGTGCATATATATTTATTATTGTTATGTTTTGGTGATTTATGCTTCCCTTAAGTAGCATGAAATGTCCTTCTCTATCCCTTCTGACTAACCTTGGCTTGAAGTCTGCTTTATCTGAAATGAGGATGGAAACTCCAGCTTTTTTACTAAGATCATGTGCATGGTATGTTTTTTTCCCAACCTTTCATCTTTAGTCTGTGGGTATGTTTTTCTATGACCTGAGTCTCTTGAAGGGAGCATATTGTTGGGTCTGTATTTTTAATCCAATCTGCTAGTCTATGTCTTTTGATTGATGAGTTTAGGCCATTTATATTTAGGGTTATTATTGATATATGAGTTGTATTCCTGTTCATTTTGATTTATTTTTGCCTTTTAACCTAACTTGGTTTCTCCTTTAATTGCCTGCTCCTTTAGGGCTATTCCTCCGTTTGATGACTTATATTGTTGTTTCTCATTTCTTCCTCTTGGAATATTTTGCTGAGGATTTTCTGTAGGGCAGACTTTCTATTTGTGAACTCTTTTAGCTTGTGCTTATCATGGAAGGATTTTATTTCATCTTTAAATCTGAAGGTACGTTTTGCTGGGTATAAGATTCTTGGTTGGCATCCATTTTCTTTCAATGCTTGGAATATGTTTTTCCAGCCCCTTCTTGCCTTTAGTGTCTGGGCTGTGAAATCTGCTGATATTTGTATTGGTTTCCCCCTTTATGTAATCTGATGTTTTTCTTTTGCAATCTTTAAAATTCTATGTTTGTTTTGTATGTTAGGTATTTTCATTATAATGTGCCTGGTTGTGGATCTGTTGTGACATTGTGCATTTGGTGTCTTATAAGTTTCTTGAATTTGATTCTCCATTTCATTCTTCAGATTTGGCAAATTTTCTGATATTATTTCATTGAACAGATTATTCATTCCTTTGGATTGTGTCTCTGTGCCTTCTGCAATCCCAATAACGCTTAAATTTGGTCTTTTCATGATGTCCCATAATTCTTGGAGATTCTGTTCATGATTTCTTATGATCCTCTCTGTCTGGTTGAGTTTGTGGTCAAGATTAAATATTTTGTCTTTCTTGTCTGAGGGTCTGTCTTCCAAGTGATTTAGCCTTTTGGTTAAGCTTTCCATTGAGCTTTTAATTTGGTTTATTGTAAATGTCATTTCAAGGATTTCTTTTTGTTTTTTCTTCAGAATCTCTATCTCTTTATTGAAATGATCTTTTGCTTCCTGCACTTGCTCTTTTAGCATTGCCTGAATTTGCTCTCTTGACTCCTCGTTCGCTTCTCAGATCATTTTTATTATGTACAACTCCCTTTCTGACAATGCTTCTGCCATGTTGTCATTGGGTTCTTTTGATATAGTATCTGGTTTTGTTTGGGACATTTTCTTCCCATGTTTTCTCATGCTGCTAGTGTATCTTCCCCTCTGGTAATGCGAATTCTGGGTATTGCAGTTTCCCCTTAAAGTCTTTTATGGTTCCTGCCTATTTTCACTACCTCCCCTTGAATTGAAAGATCAATATTGGCACATAACATATAAACAATATGTGTCCTTAATCTAAACATTTCCTATTAAGATATTAACAGTGTTGTCTTAATAAACAGAGATGAGTTCAAATTATTATCCACAGCATAACCAGTAAGCTTGTAATAAGGACTGCAAATCCTAATGTTGAACAGGGAGAATGAGGAGGGATATAGGACAAAACACTAATGAGATAAGATGTGAGTCTATTGATATACTGTGTCATATGGATAGTGGAAGTGGAATTAAAGACATAGGTTGTTAGCTTGAGGAAAAAGAGATTCTCCAAGGAAATGGATATATGAGGGAGATAGAGTGATATGCATAATATTAAAAGAAAAAGGTAGGGATATACTGAGTATATTAAGAATAATTATAGTATTACAGTTAATTTAAAAAAATGTTCTGCAATAAAAATATACTGTACAGTTCAAACCTCTTATTTTTCAAAGGCCTGATGTTTGAGAGGTGCTTGATCAAGTGGTGACCCAAGAAGGGTGCTGTCCCACTACCTCCAAGTTGGGAATGATCAATGCTTCTGGGCAGAGGTAGCCTGGTGTTGATAGATGATCAGATGCAGCACAGGTGCTAGACATTGGGCCAGGGTGTGTGCCTGGGCACTAGACCAATGCGGGGTGGGGACGCAGAACTCTGCTCAGTGATGGAGATACTGGACTTGATAGCCCAAGCAAGCCTGAGCTCCACGCTGGGGGCTCAGGCAGTCGCAGGTGGTTGCTCTCTCCCGGGGATGCTGTAAAATGGCACCAAAGGGCCTAAGATCCCCACTGGGCCTGGAGACTTTAGCCACTGCAGGGGGAGCTCTCTCCAGGAGATGCCACAAAATGGCGCTGGAAGACCATGCTCTGGGGATTCAGGCAGCTGCAAGTTGTTGCTGTCTCCTAGGGAAGCTTTAATATGGCACCAAAAGGCCTAAGGTCCCCGCTGGGGTTGGGGATTCCAGCCACATCAAGCAGGAGTTCTCTCCAGTAGCCGCTGCAAAATCACAAACATCTTTATATCTCAGTGGAATCCTTGCCAAGCACTGAGGGGAATTGAAGAGAGCGCAGCACATGTGAGATGCATGTGAAATGCACCATAGCCCATACCTCATGTGCCCTCTCCCCCTCTGCCATTTCCCCAGTATTCTACACTCTACAACACCCCTCCACCAGGCCCCTGCCCCTCATCTAACCCAGAGGACCTCCATGTGAGCTCACTGTCATTCATTCTCTATCAGGGACACTCTCTGAGTTCCCCCACAATGTCAACTCTCTCATAACACCCCACATCAACTGAAAACACCAGAGACTGTTTAAATGCTTCAGTGTGTGATGGTGTCCTGGTAGGGTGTGCCAAGCTGGGAAGGGATACATAGGGCACATGTGACCACCCTTGGCGGCATTCACTGGACTGGAGAAAATATCACAGTGGTCAACTTCGTGCTTTATTTATAGCTATTGCTGCTCTGCCACTGAGGCTTATTTTAAAATGAACTTGTTTTTTTCTTCTTCTCCCTCTCCCTCTCCTTAACTTCAGGATACATAATTAACTTTTCCCACAGTAAGAAGTTGTCTGCTTTGAGCACATTTCCACCTTGGAAAACAAATAATTCAGAGTTCAGGGATGAGCAAGGAATTGTTATCTCCCAAATTAATGAGTGAATCACAACCCCCCCCACACACACACAAACAGGGAGCTCTTGGACTTAATCACTTCTTGAAAAAATTCCTGTTCCCCATAAGGGGCAGAACCCTAGCCTCTGGAAAATGAGTGCTCTGTGCTTCTCCCTGGTCATTAAGTCAATAAGACTAAATTTTCCTATTTATCAAATCATATCCTCATTTTTGCATTGGCATCAGTGACTAGGATCTAACTTTTGGTAACAATAAGCAAAATTATATGTATATATATCCACAGTGTACTGATTCATACAGAGAAGATTAATGTGTCTGTGCTTCACAGACTAGAATAGGACAGTTGTGGTAGTGACTGCATTGCCATAATTCACATGAGAGTAAGGGAATGAGTGCATGCAGACACACATGCACATGTGTTTGAACATGGGCATGTAGACTGTGATGAAATATTATGAGTGTGTGAATGCAGGGGTTGTGTCTGTGGGGGGGGGGGGTTGTCATCCATATGGCTCTGTTCTTTCACTTGGAGATAGAATACATAGCAAAGATTTGGAAAACCCCAAATGGATGTTGATAAATCAAAGAGGGAAATGAGTAGTCAAGGTACAACAGAAGAGTGCAAATAAATGTAGTGAGTGCATTAAATGGAAGTACTGTTTTTTAGAACCATCTGTGCCCCATATTGACTCCTCCACATGTTGGGCATATGCACATGATCCCACTCTTGCCTCTCAAAATGCCTAAACTTTCACAAAAGAATGGGTAGTGGCCATATGTCAATTTTGCAAGAGCCAAAAATTGATTATTGACCATTATATTTTACATTAATACCTTATACATAGCCATGCATACCCCTTTAATTTTCAAGGAGTTTATGTATTTACCTTCTAGAAGACTCACAACAGAATTTTAGTATACATTTTTCAGGGGGAATTTGAAATTCAACCGATAAGGACAAGTGTGCTGCTATGGCATGTCCCTATACAAGATCATCTTGCTCTGAATGCAAAGTGCAATAACTAGAAAGTGTCAGAGTGACCTCCAGTGAAATAGGAGTAGGAATGGTCCACACACCTCACACCATAATTAGATTCCTGGCCATATTCCATCTTCTTTACCATTAACTCTTCCATGACTGCACTGAACACAGGTTGAGGCCCTGTTAGGGTTCAATATGTGATGTCCCCCAAAGATGTATGTGTGAGACAATGCAGAAATGTTGACAGGTGAAATGAAAGATTATGAATTGTAACCTGTCAGTGATTAATACACTTTAACAGAGTGACTGAGTGGTAAGTATAGGGAGGCTGGAAAGTGTGATTTTGGGGTGTATACTTGTCCCTGCTGAGCAGACCACACTCCCCACTCTCTGTTATCTTCCTGGCTGTGTTGTCCTGATCTGCCTTCCTCTGTCATGCCCTCCTCCCATGATATTCTGTTTCACCTCAGGCCCAGAACTGTGGGGTGGCAGTTGAAGTACTAGCCCTCTGAAATCCGGAGCCAAAATAAACTTTTCCTTCTCTAAGTTGTTCTCCTTCAGTCTTTCCATTACAGTGATGCAAAGATGACTAAAATATGCCCATGGAATTGATTCTGAAACACCTGAGTATAGCCACTTCATACTTGGTCTCTTTAAAAGTGGCTTCAAGACAATTTGAGCTTTTAGATTGAAGCATTTCTTAAAAATGTTGCGAAGCAATTTTATTTGATTCCTCACAATGTTGGCAAAATATGTTCACTGATTGCTTCTTCCTCTTCAGTATCTAGTCATCTCCTTAATCCCCAAGAACTCTGGGTGGGCAGGACAGCAAATTAAGTTCCCAAATACACTTGGTTTTCAATGGTTTCTCTCCATCCCTGTATATTCTGGTAAACAAAATCTTCCCCATATAAATGGTTATCAAATACAACAGCAAAACCTTACATTTTTTCTATATCATGGAAAAAATTATGGTATTTTATGCTGAGCAGTATAATAAAATCTCACCTCATGACATGTATTATTGTTTTTATTCTTCAGTGGCTTGAGTTTGGGTTTCCATCTAAATACAAGCTATGTTTATGTCATCCTGTGCAGACACTCTTCCCAGAATGACTTTCCCCAGCTCACTTTTTGTGATTCATACTTTTTTAATTAAAGAAACAGGCAGAAGTCTTAAGTGCACAGCTGAGTTGAATTCCACATATGAAACACTTCAGTGTGCAACATGTCAATAAAACAACAGATGTTGTCAGCTTCTTTGATGACTCTTTGTGCCTCACCTAAGTCAGCAGCCCCCCAGGAGGACTTCTCCTGAGATATTTGTGGGAGTGGTATTGTTGGGATTTTGCTTTTTGCTGCTCTAACATTTCCAAATTGAAGAGCCAATTACCTAATTTGCAATATGCACTGCAACATTTGAATTAATCCAGCTAATATTTTTATTTTATTTTTAGACCATTTTTGTATGTGGCACTCATTGGCACTCATTTGGATTGCAGTATGGGATTCCATAGTGTGGATCTCAATCAGTTCAGTCATTTTAATATTAATGGATACATTTGAGTGACATTCATCTTGAAGCTCTTGTTACTAAAAAGGGCATAAAAATTCTGAAGTTTTTCTTTCATGATATGAATAGAAATTACATTTTGGTTATGAATGATATTGTTGGCATGAAGGTGTATGTCAATTTATTTAGTAGAATCTATGACTGTATAGGAATAAGCAGTGGATTCAGGACATTCAGCACATTAAATATTCCCTCAGATTCTTCTTTGAAACCAGAGCCATCCAAAGCATCCTTGTCCAGGTGGGGCCTTTGAAACATTCTGCACCTTTCTTCTCTATATTAAGTATTTGCATTTCCCTTTACGTTAATCCCAGTCGTTAGCTGGTGAATACCACCTACCTACTATCACTGTGTTTTCCACTGTCGTCACCTTTCTTCTCATGAGCTGTGATTCCATTCTATCCAGACTCTAAGTATAAGGAATACAAAATTCCCAGATTTGAACATAAATATATGAATTGAATGTTTTGAACAATGTGTAAACATTTAGTCATTCTTTGTGGTCAAAGATTAATAGAATAACTTATAGAAGAGACACTAGTATTTCCATTGTAACCATAATCAGCACTGGGGTATTCTCCTGGCTGAAATTGGGCTTTATATGGTAATGGAAGAAGGGAGTAGAGTTGGTTGTCCTCATCCTGTTGATAGGGCATTCTGTTGATAGTCAACCTACTTCATGTTGCTAAAGGCAAACAAAAGGATTCATTCCTAGTCCTTCAATATTCACTTAATCACAATGATATACTACATGTTGGACTCTTGAAAAAAGAATACAGTGGAGAAATGGGTAGTGGATTTTGTAGGATAACAATTCTCCACCTATTTATATCATACAATCACATATCTCTATATATTTATACAGTATGGAAAGTATTTGTACTGGGGTGAAACCAGACCCAGAAATTAGCTGGTATATGAGTGGAATTAATAGATTTTTTACAAAAGCATACAGTTTGTGTGATGAGAGAATGGAGATGAAATAAAGAGGAGCTCAGAGAAGAACAGGAAAGTGGTTCTGGCCCTGGGATTGGGATATGCTACATTGAACAGTGGATATAATCAATAATCCTTCTTTGTGCAGACAAATGCTGTCCAAGTTCCATGATGGATGACTGAATCAACACATACTACGGAACCAACCATTCACTGTTTTCCTATTCACTTGTGCATACATATGATGACATACAACTTATAAGTTAGGGATGGTAGGAGATAAATGATAGAAATTCACAATAGTTAGCATAATTATAATTGAATAAAAATAAATAGGAATCAGACAATCAGGGTGCTGGTTCTCAATTAAATTTTTTTTTCTATACATAAACACCTCTTGATGAGATTAGCCATTAGAAACACTCCAAACATTCCAGTCAAATACTTTGTTCTGCAGTATCAAAAGAGTGGAAATTGGGTAGAACTGAACAGAAGTGACAGAAATGTTGAAATTCAAGGGTTAAAATATGGAACCAGTCATAGTGTTAAAAACCAAGACTGTAGACCTAACGCTTTTCCAATACCTATTTAGCATGGAATTTGTTCAATCCCTTACCCAGAAGCTACACAAGCTCCTAGGTTAATACATTTAAGTGGGAAAACTTGCTATCATTTTCCTTCTCACCTCATGGAGATCCTCTTTTCTTTTACTTAAATAATACTATCTTCATTCTTGCCTTCTATATTGTATGTGTATTTTATTCATTAAATTAGAGACAAAATCCAGAAATATATTAGTAATTCTGAGAATATAGTATCATCTCAAAGTCTCATATAATAATTACAGTTATTAAAAACAATGAGGTGAAATTACTGTGGTCTCTGGGTCTCTCCATTTAACCTGAAGTCAACCACAGGTACCTGAACAGGTAATGAGGCTATATCTTCTTTTTTATTGTTATTTCCTCTCTTGATGAAGTTGGCTAAAAGAAACATAGTTTCCCTTCTAGAGGAGACTATTAATTCCACACCAGCACGCACAAGAGAGACTTCTGCCATTTTATCTTAACTTAATTCTTCCTCATCTCATCAGCTCCAACAAAGCCCTCAAAGCAACTACATTGCAGGTGCATCATAGAGAATATCAGCACACTAGCAGAGGTATGAAGGATTGGAAATGGCCCTTCTACAACATAAAAAAATCCATGGAGAATTTTAATTCTCTAACCTCTTGGGTAGCTTGCTGATGAACTGATTATCCATGTTTTTTCTCTATTTGACTTGCCTAAGAACTTAATCAGTGTGTGAACACTTGAACTCTTGGGGCACAGATAATATTCCTAGGTACCAACAGAACCCCTGGTCTGAATGATTGTGCCCTGGCTCCAGAAACCACAGCCTAACATACCACACCCTGCCTCCAGGATCTACAGCCAAACTGACCACACCCCACATGAACTTGGACCCCATGGGCTGTGCTGCAGCTCCCCATTTGCCAAGACATTTGAAAACCAGGGTGGCGATCTTAAAATATCATGGAAGCAGAAGGGTCAGTGGTGCATATCCCATCCTGAGATGCCTGGTGGAGAAAGGAAGCTCATTGTCAAGTACCTGTCATGCATCAGGCTACTAAAGACTGGGAGGTTTGAATAGTACATGACTGTTATACTGTAGATTATTTTTTCTCCCTTTTGAAAATGTTTGTTTTTATTTCTTCAGTTTTCTTGCTCTCTACTTTCCTTTTGTTTACATGTTTCCTCAAGGGATTTTTCTCACTTTTCTCATGCTAACACTCAAATTCTTTTGACTACACTTTCACCATTCCTATGATGTAGAACGTCTTCATACTCTTTTCTGACACTGTTAACAGTTACATTGTATACCCTCCCCAGCCTCTTTGTCCTCCATTAGAAATGGCAGACCTCATTGCAAATTTGTTATACTGTAGATAACAGTAAAACTCATCCTCCCTGTTAATTATGACAATATTGTTAACATCTTCATAGGAGTTACTTGGTATAGGACTCTGTATTTTCTGTATTGAGGGCTGCTAATATTGATCTCCACCTTAAAGAAGAAGTTTTGGAAACCTACAGGGTCAGTATAAACCTATAAGGTGGAAACTGCAATAACCCAGATCTGCACTGTTAGAGGGGAAGATAGTTGAACAACGTGAATGAACAAGGAAAGAAAGTGTTCCAACAAAACCAAGATTCTATATTAATAGACTAAAATGACAGCATGGTAGAAGAAATGTCAGAAAAGAAGTTCAGAATATACTTAATCAAAATGATTCATGAAGCAAAGGATGAGACATGAGAGCAAATGCAGATAATAAATGATCACTCCAATAAACATTTGAAAGACCAAATGCAGGAAGCAATAGATCATTTCAACAAAGAGATGGTGATTCTGAAAAAGAACCAAATAGAAATCCTTGAAATGAAGGAAAAAAATAAAACAAATTTAAAAACTCAGTGTAAAGCATCACCAACAGACAATATTACTTGGAAGACAAAACCTCAGTGAATGAAGACAAAATATTTAATCTTGAAAATAAAGCTGCTCAAAGAGAGAAGATGGTAAGAAATCATGAATGGAATCTCCAAGAACTATGGGATACCATGGAAAGACCAAATTAAAGAATTATCAGGATTGAGAAAGGCACACAGATACAAACGGAAGGAATGAACAAACTATTCAATGAAATAATATTAGAAATTCCCAAAACTGAAGAATGAAATGGAAACTCAAATACAACAGGCTTACAGAACACCAAATGCACTAAATTACAACAGATTCACTAAAAGGCACATTAAAATAAAAATGCCTAACATACAAAATAAAGATAGAATTTTAAAGACTGGGAGAGAAAAACATCAGATTACATGTAGGGGAAAACCAATATGGATATCAGCAGATTTCTCAGCCCAGACCCTAAAAGGTAGAAGGTCTTGGAACAATATATTTCAAGCCCTGAAAGAACATGGCTGCAACCAAGAATCCTATATCCAGCAAAACCAACTTTCAGATTAGAAGATGAAATAAAATCCTTCCATGACAAACAAGTTAAAAGAATTTACACATAGAAAGCCTACGCTACAGAACATTCTCAACTAAACATTCCATGAAGAAAAAAAAATAAATGAATAAAAACAGCAATTTAGGTCAGCAAATGAAGGAACTACACTAAAGGAAAAGTCAATCAAAGAAGAAACCAAGTCACATTAAAAACCACTAAATCCAACAAAGGAGGTGAAATACCTCTACAATGAAAACTACAGAACATTAAAGAAAGAAATTGAGGAAGACTTAAGAAGTTGGAAAGATCTCCCATGTTCTTGGATAGGCGGAATTAACAGTATCAAAATGGCCATACTTCCAAAGGTGCTATAAAGATTTATTGCAATTCCAATTAAAATACAAATGACATTCCTCATAGCAATAGAGAAAGCAATCATGAAATTCATCTGGAAGAACAAAAGACCCAGAATAGCTAAAGCAATCCTGGGAACAATGAGTGATGCAGGAGGTATCACAATGCCAGACCTTAAACTCTACCTTAGAGCAACAGTAACAAAAACAGCATGGTATTGGCACCAAAATAGACATGCCAATGACACAGAATAGAAGACACAGAGAAAAACCCACTTAAGTATAATTATTTTATACTAGACAAAGTTGCCAAAAACATACAGTGGAGAAAAGAGAGCCTCTTCAACAAATGGTGCTGGCACAATTGGAAATCCACAGGCAATAAAATGAAATTAAACCCCTATGTCTCACCCTGTACAAAACTGAACTCAAAATCATCAAGAATCGAGGAATTAGACCTGAGACCTTTCACCAAATAAAAGAAAAATTAGGCCCAAATCTTCTTCATGCTGTCTTAGGACCAGACATCCTTAACAAGACCCCCCAGAGCACAATAAATAAAACCAAGAATCAATAAGTGGGATGGTTTCTAACTAAACATCTTTTTCTCAGCAAAATAAGTAATCAATAATGTGAAAAGAGAGCCTAAAAAAAAGTGGAGAGAGCCTAAAAAAGAGTGTGGTAAAATCTTTTCCTCACACACTTTAGACACAGCACTAATCTCCAAAAATTATATAGAACTTGAAAAACATTGCACCCAACATACAAAGAACCCAATCAATAAATGGGCTAAGGAAATGTGCAGTCGCTTCACAGAAGACTAGCAGTGATCAACAAATATTTGAAAAAGTGCTTATCATTTCTAGTAATTAGAGAAATGAAAATTAAAATCGCCCTAAAGATTTCATCTAACTCCATTAGGATTGCCTTTATCAAGAGCAAAGCAAAAAGTGTTGGTGTGGATGTGGGGAAAAAGGCAAGCTCATACATTGTTGTTGGAGTTGCAAATTGGTGCAGTCACCCTGGAAAGCAGTATGTAAATTCCTCAAAAGCATGGAATGGACCCACCATTTGACCCAGCTGTCCCACTCCTCAGTTTATAACCAAAGGACTTAAAATCATCATACTACAGTGACACAGCCACATCAATGTTTATAGCAGGTTGATTCACAATAGCTAGATTATGGAACCAACCTAGATGCCCTTCAATCGATGAATGAATAAAGAAACTGAGGTATAAATACACAATGGAATATTATTCAGCCATAGAGAATAATAAAATGATGGTATTTGCAGGTAAATGGATAGGGTTGGAGAATATCATGTTAAGTAAAATAAACCAATCCAAAAAAAAAAAGGCCAGATGATTTCTCTGATAAGTGGTTGATGTTACATATATATAATGGGGGCAGGGAGGTAAGGGAAGAATGGAAGAAAGAGGGATTGTGTAGGTGGAAATGAGGGGTGTGGATGGGAAATGGGAAGGAAAGATAACAGAATGAGACAAGCATCATTATACTATGTACATGCATGAATATGCAAATGGTATGACAACTTCGTGTATGACCAAAGAAACGATAGTTCTACTCCATTTGTGTCCAATGAATCAAAACTCAAAAATAAAAATTTCAGAAAAGAATCAATAAATAGGATTGACTCAAACTAAATTACTTCTCTTTAGCCAAAGAAACAGCCAATAATGTGAGAGGAGAGCCTACAGATTAGGAGAAAATCTTTACCACATGCACCTCAGAAAAAGCATTAATATCTAGGATATATAAAGAATTTAACACCAAAAACAACAAATAATCCAGTCAATAACAGATTAAGGAACTGAACAGATGCTTCACAGAAGAAGGTCTGCAATTTTTTTTTAAATTTTAATTTATTTTGATTCATTGTACACAAATGGGGTACAGCTGTTGTTTCTCTGATTGTACACAGACTCACACCATTTGTGTAAGCATACATGTACTTAAGGTAATGATGTTTGTCTCATTCTGTTACTATTCTTACTCCCCTCCTGACCCCACCCCCCTTTTTTACCTATGCAATACATCCTTCCTCCATTCTTGCCTCCCTCCCACCCTGC